>JAVDPK010001255.1:224395-246192 GCA_034780415.1 Cichlasoma orientale | reverse complement strand
CATTTTTCTGCTAAGAGATGCATTGATTTTAGGTGAAGACAGAGAATCAATTTTATTTTGATGCAAATATTTGTATAGATGTGAAATAAACATTCTGTTTACATTTTAGTTGTCACTGAAATATTAACACTGACAGTTTTAGTGACAACACTATTTTGTCCTTTTAGTGTTGTCACTGAAATCAATGAATAATCGTGACAAATAATTGTGATCTCAATATTAATCAAAAATAATCCTGATAATCATTTTGGCCATAACTGTGCAGCCCAAAGTTCATGCTTTTGTATTCTGATGGAAAACGCACCACAGTGTTACATGTAAATACTTTTTTCTTTCCTAATCCTATGTGGCTGATGAATAACACTAAAAAATACTGACTCATAAACTGGACTTAAGTCTACATTTCATGGTTGCACAGATTCATGGGAAAACTGCCCTTGGTTACCTGCTCCTGATAACTTGATGGTCTCAGTCTCCAGTGTCAAGTCTTATTGAATAAACCAGATTTTTTTTCCCCAGGTGTCTAAAAGTTTCAGTGGAACTGCTCAGCTTAAGGCTTTGCACGAATGGGTGAAGTCAAAGTGGTAATGAACTATTTTCTGAAACAGCCAACAAACCAACCAGATATGTTTAACCCTGACATAACTGGTTAGAGTTCAGGTAAGGCTGCAGTCAGGTGTGGGTGGATGGGGGTATATTGACAGGCGACCAGACTTTGAAAATAACAAGAAAAATTTTGGAAATTTAAGCATGTCTGCTGCATACTTATTTGCCTCCACACTAGAGTTTTACTGGTTTTCAGGAAGTCTAAATACTCATAATGTCCATATGTTAGTGTCAAAACAGTGTAGTAATGTTTTTCTCTACTTTCTGTTTGTGAACATCTTATTGTACCGACAAAAGCAATCAATTTAAATTCAAGCTTGAAACTAAGTTTACATAAAACAAATGGATTCAGCTTACTTATTGTAAACAGACTATATTCAACCTCGGGATTAATGTCTCTCACGTAAACAATGGCCCTTAAACAAGCGATAATGCAAAAGAATAAACCAAAGTAACAATCAAAGACAATTGATTCATCCTGTTGTCTTGTTCGTGCTCGATCATCCAGGTAAGGCAATCCTAGAATGCTGAATCTTCATCTGGATGTAGTGTTTAGTGTTTCCTCTCACTGAAAAACGCTACATTGAGATGAACAGACTCAACTTTCTGTAATTCATCCTGTTATTACACATTCTGGCCCTGTTCACGTCATTTAAAACTACAGTTCTTTGTGCAACAGCTGTCATGGCATGTCTTGGGCACTGGTGTTCCTCGTTCATTGCCAGGATAGGTGAGTGTTTAAGCTGTCGGGCTTAAGCTCATGCGTGCATACCCATCTGGAATAAACCCTACTCTGGAAATCACAGATACGCTTGAGAACAAGACACTTATCCAGTCATCTGAAAGTTGGAGAATTTTCTTGATTTATGTGATCAGCTGATATCTGTCAACTAATCAAGGCAGGCTAAATGATTCATACGTAGCTGTAGGTGAACCAGGGTAAATATGATTTGCTGCTCTTCTGCTGGTATATATAGACACTTTACCAGACATGATCTTGGGGATCAATTCCACTCACTATTAATCCCATTGTACTGATATTGGCTGCACCTTGAGGTGTACCTTTCATTTTTTTGGTGCAAAAAAAAAAAAGAAAAAAAAAAGAGTGTAAACTGAGAAGAAATAGCCTCCTTTAGGCCAGAGCAGGATACGGAAGGTGTGTCTGGTGTGGCTCCATTTTTCTTAAAACTTTATATCTCACAGACTCTAAATCTAATCAAAGCTTGATTGTACAGTAGGGGCTATGATTTTTTTTTCTTGTTCTGTTCCTGCAGCCAGATCTGTGCAGGAGCGGAATTTTCATGAAAAATAATCTGATAAATGTGGGAAAGTTATTTAATAAAACCAGCTGGAGGAGATCGTCTCTCTGGTGAAAATGTGTAGCTTATGTCTTCAGCTGTATTCATGAATTATATATCATACATAAGTGTGTGTTTTCTGGTTTTTGCCAGAAGGAACATTCATAATTGTGATAATTGTTCCTCTTATTGCATTGTGTATTTAGTGTATCATCAAGACAGAAGGCAATTGTTTCTGCTGCACATGACTTACTCTACTGATCTGAGATGACTAAATTACTTTTAGAAAGTGGAAACGCTTACACTTGTTCTGAATGTCCTCCTGCATCTACTGTATGCTATACCATATTTTCTTTTAATCTTTTTAACAATTGTACCATTTTAATTTATAGCTAAACGGAATTAGGGTTGGAATGGATACAGTAACATACTTTTAGGTTGACATGGTCATGTTTTTGTAATAATAATTAATGACGGTGACTGGAAGGGATTTGGTTTTCGGAGCTTAAAGCCCCACGCCTTGAATTTCATCTCATTTATGTCATATATGTCAAAAAATATACCTGAAATCGTTCAGTCACAGTAAATGTAGCTTGATCAAGTGTATTGTACACTTTTAAGTCACATCAGGATGGCCGAGTGGTTAAGGCGTTGGACTTAAGTTCCAATGAGCACATGCTCTCGTGGGTTCAAACCCCACTCCTGGTATAGTTCAGGTTCTTGTGTGGTTCACTGTAATCCTTGCAATGGTGACAAGCTCTTTGTTTATAGGTATGCTAAGTAATGTTATGAGGTTATTTAATAAAAGAAAATAATGTTGCACTCATAATTATACACTAATTAGTGTGTGATTAAGTTAAGTTAGATTCTTATAAACACAGAAATAATTTGTGGGAGCCGCCATGTTGCCCCGCCATCTACACAGTGGCCAAGATGGACATCGCTGTTCCGCCTAATTGCGTTTTTTAAATACTTCTTCACAACCTGAACAGAAGAAGTCATGATGTCAAGGAAAAATATAAAGGTTTCTTTTCCCCTCACCCCCAACCAGTCACAGCTGGGTGAGTCCAGGCTGTTGGATATACCATGGACAAGGTGCTGACCATAAGGTACTGATATGCTAATGCCAGGATGGCCGAGTGGTTAAGGCGTTGGACTTAAGTTCCAATGGGCATGTGCCCACGTGGGTTCGATCCCCACTTCTGGCAGACTGCATGTAAAGCTTCACATGATTTACTCAGCCTTCTCTTGAGAATTGTTCATGTTCTTGGATTTTGGTCACTGAAACTGCCAAAAAAGGTCATTTATTCCTTTAGTATAATCATAACTGCAGATCTGAACACTGTAGTGTTTGCATTCGCTACAGCTCCATTATTTTCCCATCATGACACACCGACCAACCGGGGGTAGTAAACATATCTCAATGGCTGCTGTAAAGCACTGAGCTCTCTTGGGAGAAAAATAAATGATTTTACCGGAAAAAACAATTTCAATCTGTGCCAAATGTTATTCACTGAACCCTCCCCAAATCTCGCATCCATACTCCCTGAAGGATCAAAGCTCCAAACACAGAGAACACCAGGTGATCAGCAAAAGCACCTGGTGTATTATGTGTGATGCCCGATTCTCTCTCTAACTCCTGAAAAGGTGGAAGAGAATATAAAAAATGACGGTGATAACAGTGATGATACAAAACCAAACAAGCAAGGAAAAGGACGAAAGGCAGAAGCCAAAATACTGCACATATAAAAGATGAGAAAAGTTACAAACAACAAAACAGACCAAGTTTTCAGTGGTTGTCATTCTGTTTTCTGAATGTGAGGAATAGACTAAAAACAGCAACAATTGCACAAAAAAAGGGGGAAGAGGAGCTGCAGACACATTATCTAAAAAGGTTTAACAATGAACACATAAGTTCAATTCCCACTTATTAGTCTTTACACTTTTTAGTCATTTTGCCTTTCTTTTTACATTTTCTTTTACTCGGTTTGTGTGTTTTACACGCTTGGTTAGGCTTTAGGCACCAACACTGCTCGGTTTGAGTTAGGAAAAATGTTTTCTGTTTATCACAACGCATGGCATTCCGCCTTTATGGCTGGAAAATGAAGCCAATGCAGAACTGTCAAAAAGTTGAAGATGGCTGTGTTAATAATATAATAATATAGTATCTGTGTCTGTGTTATGGACCCATACAATCTATAGATGCTTGATAACCAAGCTACTGTATGCAGCCCTAGCTGATAACTCAGTACTCCACCCTCTTGTCCAAATATGGTCACTTCTGACTCCAAAAACCAACACAGTGACAGCTGAAATGCTTCTGCTGAAGTTGCAGAAATACAATAAATCTCTATTTTCACACACATTTTTCATTCAAATGCAAAAGTAATATTACAAGCAAGAAACCTGATTATTGTTAATATGACAGCGAAAGTGCACAGCAATCTACTATTTAACAGAGGAAACACCTCTGTTTTGTGAACCAATCTCCTTGATGGGATGACAGAGTGAATGATGTACCAGCAAATGGTAAACGACTCCATCATTGGTGCAAATGTAGAAATGCTCCTGACACGGTCAAGGAAAGAGGGGTAATAGCTTGTTTCATTAGCTAAATTTAAGCATGTAAAGGGAATGTGTGTTGTGCTTGTGTGTGTGTGTTCAGACTCCTGCAGTCAGTGACAGAGCCACTCCATCACATTATGGCTAAAATTAAACACGAATGCTTGTCTAAGAAGCACAGTGTTGAGGATTTCTGCACTGGTGTCTCAGTGTCAGTGACAGCAAGGGTAGAATTATGATTAAATCTGAGCTCAATGAGATGGGATTCTACTGGTGCTGACCTGTCAGTGATGCCGCACATGTCGATCTGCAGCTGGCTGTAATTTCCCAGCAGTCTTTGCTGTACCATAATTAGATCGACTGGCTGGTTCTCCACAGTGAGGAGACGCATGCAGCCCTGGAAAGTCTCGAAGGGGTTTCTGCATTCCTCACTGTGCTCTTCAGTAGGACAACCTTGATGAGAAAAGAGCATTAGCAGTTAGAAAAACAGCAAATAAGAGTCACAAGACCGTACTGATCTATTAAACAGACAAACAAAGAAAAAAAAGACAGCGATGAGATTATATTATACTAGCTTTCACAAAAAACAACAGGATAGGTCATCTGTACACGATGTTATCATGACCAGTAGTTTGGTTTTAAAGTTTAGGGATCACTGGTGGCTGTGTGCAAAGATTCAGACTGGACTTTAGAAATTAAAACTTTGCAGTTTGCTTGTGAAGGGAATATAAAGCTTAAACGTGGTCCCAAAGGAAACTCCGACACTACTCTCCTGGTCAGCAGTCGGGTGTGTTTGCCTCTTAAAGGGAACACTGTCTGCCCCTAAATTAGGGAGAGTTTGCAGTGGCCCGGGTTCAAGTCTGCCCTCAACAATTTGCTGTGCGTCTTCCCCTTTCTCTCTCTCCTACTCATCTCTCAACTGTTCCTTTCAAAATAAAGTTGAAAAAAGCCTTGCAAAAAAAAGGGGGAGAGTTGATATATGATGTGTCTGCAACACTCATCATGAAAAACATTTACTTTAAAGAAATACCCACTGAGTTGGTGTTTTCATAGTAGCAATTTTAACTAATGCACTTTGGACAATTTTAGGGGAGACAGGTCAGGATTTTTTCCACATGTAGCAGAAAGCAGTAAAATAGGGCTGGCGACCTGTCCAGGGGGTACCCTGCCTCTCGCCCTATGACAGCTGGGATAGGTTCCAGCCCCTCCGTGACCCTGAAAAGACTAAGCGGAATAAAATGGATGGATGGATGGATGGATAGATAGTTTGTTTCAGACACATTTGCACTACTGGAAATAATCTGCAGGATTTATGTGATGGAGCTGCCTCAGTAGAGCATGCAGGAAGCAGCTCACACAACACCCACTCGCCAGTGGTGAATGTGCCTGAATATTAGTTGCTCTCTTCTTATAGCACCGCAATCCAACATCACATGGCCTTTGTCCTACATAACTGGCTGGTTAAAGACCAGCTAATATCTCATCTTCACTGAACACTTCTGTTCCCACACACAGCTGCCTCAGGTAAGTCCTTAAGCCCTTTAGAAAATGTCAGAGCTGCAGTGCATGAGTGAAATGAATAGCGAGTGTATGAAGTCAAACTCTGATAAAGGTCTTCTGCCACAAAAACAGTGGTGCTGTTATTTGTAGTGTTTTTGTACTCCTAAGTGGGTAAAATCTTGCAAATATGGACCATAGTTCACTGCTTTCCCAGCAACAAACCTTGGATTGTGAGCAGTGTCAAGTGCCTCCTAACTGAGGGAAAGGAAGCTTTCAAGGTTGGTGACTGGGAAATTATTAAGTTTGCACAGCATGACCTGAAAGGCGGTTTGAAGCAGGAAAAAGGGGACTATAAAAGGAAGCTGGAGAGGAAGCTGCAGTGCAACAACATCAAAGAGGTCTGGAGAGGAATGAACACCATCATTGGCTTCAAGGGGAGCTGACCTCCAGGAGGTATGGGCATAGCAAATGAGTTTAGCCTGTTCTATAACAGGTTTGACCTGGTGCACCTCTGCTGGCCCAGCCTCTCCTCCACCATCACCCTCACTAAGCAGCTCCCCCAACACCAGCTGTTGCACCTTCTACACCAGCTTCTCACAGATGTTTTTTTTTATTTTTTTTTTTTTAAGTGGATGATGTTAGAACTGAGCTGAGGAGGCAGCCCTCTGGCAAAGCAGCTGGTCCAGATGGGGCAAGTCTCAAGCTACTTAAACACTGTGTTCCAACCATGTGGAAAACATCATGCCTTGTGCCAGTAAGGCTGGGTGACTGACCATAATTAACGACTACAGATCCGTTGCCCTCACTTCCAAATCATATATGAGGACAATAGAAAGGCTACTCCTTTGCCTACTGAGACCGCAAGGCCAGCATACAGTGGACCTGTTTGCGTAGCAGGAGAAAATTGGTGTGGATGAAATGGTCTTCTCCTTGCTTCACACGACTTACATGTATTCTTTTGTGGACGAGCCTGGCGGCTATACGAGGATTGGGTTTTTCTCTAGTGTGTTTAACACAATTCAACCCCAGATTTTGAGAGACAAGCTTGAGAAGATAGGAGTCGATTCCACCTTCGCCTCCTGGACACAGGACTACCTAACGGGACAGCGACAGTTTGTTAAGCTGGGGAACTGTGTTCTCAGGACGGTGGCAAATAACATTGGAGCCCCACAGGGAACTGTTTTGGTCCCATTCCTCTTCACACATACACTCCTGACATGAAATATACGCAAATGTGGCATGTACTGTATAAGGGATGGTCAGGAGGAGGAATACTGGGACTTGACCAGTACCTACTGTGACTGCAGTAAGAAGAACTGCCTCATCTTGAATACAACCAAGACTAAATAGATGGTTTTGGGGGATGTGCTGGAGAAGACTTAGCAACCCCAGGCACCCCCTCCATGTTATTCTGGTTTGGCAAAGAAGCACATGGAACAACTGGCGCCTGTCCCTCACTGAGCGCTTCAGGAGATCCTTTATCCCTGCTGTTAAAGTTTATAATATCAATCATTAGTCTTGTAGGGATGATTTGCACTTTTTTACTTGGGTATTTTATTGCTTCTATGTACTGTTGATATTTAATGTCCTGTTTCTATTCATATTTTTCTGTCGACTGTGCCACCTGAATTTTCCTAAGGGGATTAACAAAAGTATTTACATATGTATCAATCATATGAAAACAGCTAATCTTTTGAGTTGTTGTCCATTTACTGTGGATAGCGAGACAGCATATGTGTAAGTGTGTGAGAATGCACTTGCAGGATGATAAAAAGCCTACAGCTGTTAAACAAAATGCCTCGACTACAGTATTGCTGAGCAGAGAGAAAACAAAGGAGATGAGATTTTTAGGCAGTGAGGGAAGCAGTGGTGTAAGAACAAAAGGGGGAAAGGGAGGGAGGAAAAAGAAAGAAAAAAGAAGGAGGTGGATAGCAGCATGGGGCAAGGGCAGAGTAAAGAGAGAGAGACAAAAGCAAGATGAGAGAAAGAGCACACTGACTGTATGGTGCAATGGATGCACATCTTTTATAAATATGGCTATGTTCTTTTAAACTGTACTGAAGCCAACTTCACCTGACTGACTGCCACTCATTATCACAGAATGTGAACAGCAGATGGGTGGGACTGTTATGTGCCTGAGATGACCATATTAGGGATATCCACTTTAAAAGTGATTAGATCATAGTTGAAAATAATGTTTTCAACCAAATACCATAGATTGCTATACTCGTGTTTTTCTGCTCTTTTCAGAGTTTTGAAGAGGCTCAGGCTAGGTAATAAAATGCGATGGCATGCAACTTAATGCGCCAATCAGGATCGGCAATATTTAAACAGATGTAAGATTGTCTCCTTTTATTCTCAGTTTGCTGAATATCAAATATATTATAAATTCACCCGCACAGTCATGATGAAGTAGGTTGGCTGTGTATTAAACTCCTAAATGGCATTTTTTTTTTCATGAGCATCTAGTTTTCCAAAGAAATACTTTTAAAATCAGTTTTAACGGGCTTTTGTAACTTAATAAGAACTCTAATTACATGTTGACTTATATTTTATGAAATGTTGCGTCTGTTGGTTTTTCCAGTTAATATAAGCATAAAAATTATATCTAGAAACACTGATGCTGAGGGATTTCAAGGTTGCCTTCTTTTTAGTTTCTGAAATGAGCCATGATTCACTCTTACCACCAAAGAAGAGCTGACTTCCTGTGGTGACAGGAAATGAGGGGGTAGCATGAGCGATGCCTCCTTCTTCTCTATCCACGGAGATTGTCAGGCGACCCCGTCTGCACGTAACATCCACTGAATGCCACTGACCGTCATTCAGAGCAGCACCTGGGAAAAAAGCAGGTGACAACCCTAATGATATTTTGTTTATTTTCATTTTAAAAACAGTATTACAAACATAAATCAGTTAGGGTTTAGGGGGTCATGTTTTATTAAAAATATATGCAAGGTTAAAATTTCACTTACTAGGTTTATAAACTGACCTGCACTGAGCTCTAACACCGCTGTGCCGCCTTTATGGATCTGCAGTCGGAGCCTGGCATCACTCAGGTATAACCAGGCCAGGCCCCCTTTTTGAAGGAGGCTAAAGGTGAGCAGAAGCCCTGCCTTGTTCCACGTCCTGAACTGGAAACCTAGAGACACACCATCCAGCGAGGACGTTGCAGTCCCTGGCAACTGGAGGAAACTCTGGGGCCCGGGGAACGTCAAAGCAATGGAAACTGGCTCAGCACAAGAAAAGGTCACATTGCCCTGAGAGACAAACATGCAGAGTGGGGAGAGAGGAGGTGGGACAGAAAAAAATGATTACTGGAGAGATAAAACAACATAAAACATGAATATTAATCAGCTGCTGAGGGCGTGTCGATGTGACCTTGTGTCGCAGTGATCTCATCAGCAAGTCTCCTTGAAAATAGAAGCAACGGCTCCAAAGTGAAAACAGCAATGTCACCCATCACAGAGCTGTACAGGGAGGTGGATATGCATATGAACAGTACTATACAGGCATTTCCATTGTGGCCCATTGTTTCTGAGTGGTGGTAATGACACTGGGTCCATTGCTAAGTCTGCAGCAGTTATATATTACAGTCCCTGCTCTCTTCTGGGAATATCAGCCTGCTATCTTTATAATGCTCTGGAAACACAGAAGACATCTAAAAGCCCTTTGTAGAGCTGTTAAAGTTATATATGAAAGTATATGGTGAAGAAAGCTTCACCGCTGCAAAATAAAAAGTAAAAAGTGAGCTATAAAATTCCCCAAAAGCCATTCACTAACACACATGCACACCCAAAATACTCTGCATTACGGTTACCGTGCCTTTAAGACGGACTAAAAGTGCTCTCTTTATCAAGACAGACTAGAACAGTGTTAATTCTCTATTACTATGAGATGTACAGCACTCTTGTAAAACAGCCTCTATTAGACCTTCAGCCATGCATGTGAATCTCTGAACCATTTTTACCAAGACGTTGTGCTTCTCTGCCCTCTCATCCTAAACTGTAATGAGAAACCATTTGTTACAAAATGGTTCAGAGTTGCTCTCCACTGAGTTCACTACACTTATTGTCATTGGAGAAATGTTTTTTTTCTAATGACAAAGGCAAGGAAGGGCTTACTAGAAATCTAACCACCATCAAGTCTCCTCTTTCCTCTCATCATTCAGCCTCCTCGTTAGGAGCTCATTAGCTTCATTAACCAGCTAGCAGCGGCACTGCCGGCATCCACATAATTTCCCAGTGGTGCTCAGAGGATGTCAGCATGTATGAACACACCTGCATGTACAAACACACTCAGATACTCTAGAGGCTAGCCTGTCATTATTTATGCACACAAAAGGATTAGTTCTGGAGAGACAGCAGAGGACTCTGGCTTGTGGTATTTGTCAGGATTTATTAATAATAATAATAATAATAATAATAATAAAAAGAAATAACAATAATAATAATACAGTCACTCAAAAAAGACTGTCATGAGCCTGAATTTAAAAAAACATATTTTTAGTGCCTCAGAACTCGCTACTGATGCTGTGTTTTCTCTCAGATATAAAAATCCATAGAGCTTGGGGAGTTTGAGGAGCTGCACATCAAAGCACTATACTCTCCCCAAATGATTGACAAAATCTGACTTCATCACACTATAGAAAAAAAAAAGTTTGTGTAGTACCCCCAAAGGTATGTGGACTAGTATTTTACTGACATATCCGATGATGTAGGGTGTGTAAAGGACTTATTTAGGACAGATTCAACTTATTAAAAAATAAGACATTAGATATGTCTGAAGATAAATTCCAGGACACCTGTGCAGCTCACGCATAGGCCATTCTGCAATACATCTACCTCCTAAAAGTCTCTATTTTCTTTGTCATTTCAGTCTTTTCACGCTGCTGAATTCACCTCATTGAAAATGAATGTCATCAGTGAGCTATCTGCCAGCATTCTCATAACCATCAGCCTCTAGTCCCTTTTCTTTAAATTCATTGAAATCTTTCATACAGCCTATTGGGCCATCTCCTCCCTATCTCCACCTTATCCGGGTTGTTGAGATGCTCAGGGCACCTCAACCAAAGTCTTCATCAGCATCAGCTTACTCTTCTAACTCTATCCACCAAAAATACTTTAACAATGTATGCTTATGCTTGCAATGATTGTACTTTTCTTCCTCCTCACAAAGAAACTCCAATATTTTATTTGCCACAATTAATGACATCCATAACTCACCCTTAGCTCTTACTGTTCTGGGATCATTTAAACTTCTCAGCCTACAAAAAATGACTGTAGCCCTTTAAATGTAACACCACCCTCTCCTTTGTACATAGTCTGTCCAACTATTGGCCCTACACGTTGTAGCTGTTTTACGCTGTAATGCTGAATCATTTTCTGTTTTAGGAAGACAACAATCTATTTTAAGTTTGCAAGATCGCTAAAACCCTGTTTTTTAGCCTGTTTCTCTAACATTTACTCATCTACGCTCAGCTTTATTTATTCAGCATATTTCAATAACATAATCAGGACAAGACAATTAATGACACAGTAACAAAAATGTTTAAAACAAATGAGATAAAAAAAATAAATAAAAGGCAGCTAAAGATATGAGTGTAAAGGATGAAAAGAATACAAAAATGTATGATCATGCCAGTAAAGGCATGGATTTTCTTTTGAAAAGCGGCTCAGATCCTGAGGCAGACTGTTTTAGCGCCTGAGGTCACAGCTGATAAGTGCTGAGTCTCAGTGCTCTTTTAAAAACAGAAAATGGATGTTCTTGGTATCATGTACTTACCCTTACAGTAACTTGGTGGTCACGTTTCTGAGCTAGCTCTATCAAGCTGAAGCCGTTGTACAGCAGGTTTTCTATGCAGCCTTGGAGGTTCTTCTTGGAGACGCCTGGTTTCTGAGAGCTGAGGCTGTGGACAGCCCCTAAACTCAACTACGTAGGGATAACAATATAAAATACTGTTTAATCATTTTCTGCGTACATTTACATGAACATGTAACTCATCAGTTCAAAGCCAGTGTGTTTCAACACACCTGTTCAATGTCCCAGCGGCTGAATGCTGCAGGGAGCTGAACTCTCTCCGTGTTTTTGTCCACAGTGAGGTTGAGGTGAGCATTTTTTTGCTCCAGTACTACATGGTGCCAATGCTGATCATCTAACAGGCTGCCAAGAGAGCTGAGATGCTGTGGTTCAAGGGAAGTCATACCTGAAAGAGAACAGGAGGAGACAGAAAAAAAGGGGTGGAGGCAGGAAGAGGGGTGAAGCAAGAACAGCAAGAGAAAAGACAAAAAATTACAAAAGGACAAAAAAAGAAAGAAAGAAGAATGGACGGAAGAAAAAAGTGGGGGGAAAGCAGTACATTTAGGATGAAAGGGAGGAGGAAGGAGGTGAAGGGAGAGGTAGGTGGAGAGGGTGAAGAGGCGGAAAGGTGACAAACAGCAAGAGGAAGAAGAGAGGTGGGGAGTGAAGATACATGTCAGTGGATGGAAAACAAAGAGGATGGATGGATGGCAGGGAAAGAATAAGAGGCGGGAGAGCATAAAGCAGGCAAAGACAAATAGACCATTATTAAAACTAATCAAAGAGAGAAATAGAAATTACAAAGACTGTTTTATTTGCAACAAAGAAGAAAAAAGAAACCTTGTACATTAAAATGGGCACCATAAAATGGAAAAGAATGTAAGTTCTCATTGAATCATTTTACTTATGTCTAGGATTATTCAATTTTTCTGGTGGCTTTTAGCTTTTCTTTTTTTTCTAATTTTACTTGTGATCTGACAGCCACTTCTGTTATATGACCTGTTAGCTTGTTGGGTCTTCATTAGCTGACCTACTAGTCTGCTTCTTTCTGACAGTCTGACCTGGTGTCAGGGGCACAACAACAACAACTAGACTCCACACTGCATCTAAATATTTCATTTTTCTCAGCATCCCGCAGGGAGGATCACTGGGAGGTCACCCTCGCTCATCTCATTAGGAACGACTGGATATAACCGCATGCTTGCACTGAAAACTGAAGCCAAATATGTGATAATTCCTAATTTTTTTCGGGGAAAAAAAAAGACTACAGAAGAAACATGGCAAGACATCATTAATGATAGATGAGCACCAGCCGGTCCTAATAAGTGGATCCATCTCTATTCCCCACTAGGGATAGGAGAGAAACTGTGTTTCTGCTTAGAGGGGGAACTGGAGAGAGCAGAATACTGTCAGTCATTAAAAATGTATTAGATATTCTTAAGGGAAAGGCAATTTCAACTTCAGAGAAAGAAACAGAGCATTTGGAAGCTGATGGACAAATGTATCTTTGATATTTCACTTCATTTTGTGAGAACATATACAAACTAGTGACAAATCAAAGGAAAAACCGGAACACTTCAGAGATCCTGCTGTGGGGGGAATTTCGCTGGCATCATTTGGGTCGACTCATCTTAAGGCGCCTCCACATTGTCAGATTTCAGGAAGCTTATAGATGTCATGCTTCTGGGTTTCTGTTTAATCATTTCCTGTTTTAATTGTGTTATTCCTGGTCTCTTTTTTTTTATCCTCCTTTGTATTTGTTTGCCTCACCATCTTAGGCTTTACCTGTTCTGAATCCGTCTCAACCTACATTCAATTAGCCAGATAGTTTATTTTGTAATAATCAAGTTTTCCAGCAGTTCTCAGTGTTTCTTGTATTTTTCCTCATGTTTTTATCAATGTCCTCCTTTATGATGGGGATTTTACCCCTTGCTGGAACTGTTTGCTGCTGCTGACTGCTTTTAAATGTGACTCCTACCTGGATTAAAGGATTTGGATTTCAGATTTTACTCTGCCTCCTGGTGTCCTGCATTTGTGTCCTTTCTGTGTTTGTTACAATAAGTTCATCGCTAACCAAACTGTGTGACTTGGATCTAATGAAACTGAGCAAACATCAGGTGTGATGACTGAATACTGTCCAGTTGTAACACCTGGATCCGTAGCTACGATGCACAGCTGCAATTTCTCCACTGTTTGCTTCCACGCTTCTGTTGCCACAGCTCAACTACATTTTCTTCCTTGTTGGAGTCACAGATGTTTAGTTTCGCAAGTTTTACTGACATCTATCCACTTAAGAACACCATTTTGAAGCCACGACCGAAGATATTGCTGCGATTTGGTGGTTATGCTGGTAAGCTCTTGTCTGGGACAGCCCAAAATTGCACAGTGTGTTCCCAACTTTAGAGGAAAGGTTCTGTTGATGTGAGTGGTCTCTACAACATCCCGTATGACAACCAATAGGGCACAAGAGGTCACTGAAAGGTTTGAGGAGTATGAATATGGTATCATATGCTGTGGCCTTCACAGTAACCAGGAATTGGGAGGATTTACATGACACGTTAGACCATGTTGTCCACCTCTATCATCCAAAAACCAAGTGAAGGAATATCTTTTTGAAGAACAACCTTTCTATCCTCCAACGTGAGCAAAGACTCAACATCAACTCTGAAGATGTTTAAAAAGATGACTCTACTACACTGAGATCTGGTTAAATCCTGAATACTGGAAGGCCAACTTTTTAAGTCACCAAAAAGACATTTAGAAAAAGACGACACATCCTCTGCAAACTCCTCAGACAGCTCACGGATTCAAATCATCATGCAACACATGCAGTTTTTCAAAACTGCAATCTGACTAAATAAAATGCCAATCAAATATTCTATCAAAAACAAATCTTAAAATATTTTTTTAAAACAAAGATGTGATCTAACATGTATTTTATACTTTCACCTTTTAACCCAGTTTTAGCCTTGATGGCTATGTACCTCATCTTTTAGAGCTCCAATGAATAGAAAATGCCTCAGTGGTAAATATGAATTCCTGCAGTTTGGCTCAATTCAAGAATTTGCAATAGCCTGAAAAGACAATTTTAACCTTTTTAGTTTTTAACAAAGTTTATACAGAGAGGGACGTCACGACTAACTGACCAGATTCAGCCCAGACAATAATGTCTTTGGATGTCTCGTGCTTGGAAGGCAGAAACATTAAAGCTATTCTGATGATATGCGGTGGCCCAACACCTTACTGAGACGCTTTATCCCCCCCCCCTCCCCCCCCCATTGAATCTGTCTGTTTTCTGTATTCTTATTTCAGGTGGGATGAGGAAAATGAATTTTTATCAAAACAGAGAAAGTTAAACTAATGATACACAGGAAGTCTGTCCTGTCAACACAGTTACTGTGATGACTTATTTGATTAGAGTCTGGATGAACAAAAAGAGACACTGCAATCAATATGAGAGGAAAGATGAGAATCTCTTTATGGGCTTTGATTAATGGAAAAATTACTGTGTTGTAGGAGGTAGAGAAAAGGGCCTTACTGGATGGATGTTTTATTAGATGGATGATTTGATTAGTGCATGAATGATGGGAAAGAGAAAGTAGAAATCAATATCAGAGATCAGAGGCCAAAACAGAAAATTGCTTTACTAATATTAATAAATAGAGCCATCTCTTTCCATCTCTTCATCAATCTTTCTTCATGTGTTTTCTGTCCTTCGTAGTCCCATATCTTTTGTGGCTGTGAAATCATTGCCTGTGAGGGAGGCAACTCTTCCGCTCTTGAAGAGTTAGTGGTGGAACTTTGAGACTGTCTCACCTTTTTGTCATCACAGTCCTCTATTAGATACAGTTATTAAAGGAATAACTTAGTAATGCAATTAATTTTGCTCATCAGTATGTTCGATATAAATGATATAATAATGCTAAACCGTAATATATAAGTTACAACAATCCTGCCCATAAAACGCAAAAGCCATAAATATTTACAACCTTCCCTTCAAGGTCATCTCTGTGTGCACCTCTTCACTACTGTCAGTGCTCCTGCTATTTTTTTTAGGTCACTCTGTGGAAGTCCCGTTCTAACCACCTGAACTTGTGCATCTTTGCTGCTTCCTGCAGTGGGTCATAATGGCAAACCTCTCATTTGGGGTAAAAAGAGGAAATCATAGCAAAACAAATATGGCAAGTGGTGAGGGACAAACATTTCTGCCTTGTTGATGCGCTGTGACAGACCCACAATGGCACGTGCCATAGTGGAGGTCAGCTGTTCTGAATGTTGCCAGGCACCTAAGGGCCTTACAGTAGAACCCCATGTTGACAGTATGACCCTGAGGGACAACTTCAATGTGCACAACCTTGTTAATGTCATAGAAATATGACAAACATGCTCCAGGTTATCTCCCTGAACTGATGCGTCGCCTTCAGGCTTGGTTGGGGGCTCTTCTTCTGACAAGTTCTGTTTGGTGACTGGGTTCTAGCCAAAGTCCTGGCTCTCATTACCAGTGATGATCCTCATTAAGGGACTTTGACTTGACACAAAGTTGATATTTGCACAGAAATCACTGCTGCCTCACAGCATCAAGCTTCTATACTCAAAAGTCCTTTTCGTCTGGGGCTGAGTTAAAAAAAAATTGTCCCTTCCTCCCATTGTCCAAATATCAGGATGTTAGGTTAATTGGTCACGACTGTGGTTAAATGGTTCACTGTCTTTCTGAAATACACTGCCAACCTGTCCAGGTTGGCTCTCACCAAATTTCAGCCAGGATAGACGCCACCCTCCTTGTAACCCTCAGTTCGGCAAGAGGTTTAGAAAATGGCTGTGTGAAGGGTTAAAATTGCAGATGCACAAAAACAAGTTGGCCCTGTCACAGAACTATTTTATCCCGTCTATTAAGACCTGATAGAACACATAAGTGTACATTGATAAATGCTTTATTAAGTATTTGAATTGTATTTTATTATCACTGATTACTCATTACACATTGTAGATTTATGACATTTTTGCTTTTAATAAAATGTAAAGGTCAAGTTTTTGCCAGAGCACTTCCCATAATACATATTTACAGATACTTGGCTCAGACCTGACATTGCTGCCTTTCAAAACTCTCTTGTCTGCTCACTCTTACAGCTCTGCATTAAAACTCTGTGGATCAGCATCTACCATGTTGTTGATACTCCTGTTTGAATGGAAACAATTAATGTAACAGATAAACATGGACACGCAAAGCCAGGGATCTCACAAAGAACCCTCTCTCCTACATGCTAGAGTAACCAATATAATAAGGGAAGTATATGTGATTACAGTCAGTGTAACGCACATAAAAGCAGATGATGTTCTGCAGTTGCATAACTTCTCATCCCAGAAACAGTCAAGAAATCTATTTTGAAATTTTAAAAATGTGTCATTTCATAACATGTGGAACATTTTATTTATGAACATCAGAAAGAAAGAACATCCTGAGCAACTGTCTTCAGCATATTCACCCAAAGGCCTAACTAGACAAAACTGAGAGAAGATGTGATCAGCTCCATTTTTTTAATGACTGAAATCTGACTTAAGTGGAAATGTGCGTGCCCATGAGCAAGACGCTGAGAAGCAGACTGGAGAAAAGTCTAAAAACTAGTTCAAACTGTGAATGCAGCAGTTCTTCTTCAGACTGAGTGTGCTGTCTCATCATTACAACTCTGTGCCGAACACAAGCTTGAATCATTTTGTCATTCTACACATGCCCCCAAGACAGTATCATGTCACTGTATCTTGTCTGCTATTCTATTACAGCTCCTCACAATCTGATTGCTCTTATCAGAAAACTGGCTGGTATAATTATTTCGGCAACTGGCTCCCATAAAACACCATGTCTGTCATAGAAACTCGGTAATGATTCACAGCTTAGGTCACCGAGTGACAAGTTTGCAGGAAGATTTTCAATGCCTCAAAATATTTTTCTTGTGTTATTTTTCCCCATTGTGTAAGGTGAAGTGAGGTAAATCATCTAAATTATCTTCTCTCTCTCATTTTTTTTTAAATTTATTGTGGACTGATTTGGCACAATAAGCTAAACTAACAAAAATGCCATCTGCAGAAATCAAATCTTGTCAAATTGAGAGAAGCCGATCAAACAGGATCATTTTCCATCTTACAGAGAGTCATTTAATATATTGAGCATTCAAGTATTACTGTAAATTGGATAATGTGAAATACTGTGTTACAGAATGAATTCCACTGTAGCAGCTAACAGCTTATTTTTTTCTAAAGCTAGAAAAGGTCACAGCGTCCATTATATACGTATGTGAAGGAGAAGCTGCCAACAAATTAAAGCATACAGTAATTTAGAGCACTATCTGTTCTCATTTATCATCTTTATTTTCAGGAAATTGGAGAACTTGTGAGCACTTTGTGAGTAGCTCTGTTTTGAGCTGAAGTGGAGGGCTGAATGATCCCGGTAAACATTGTTGAGACAGCAGTGTTGTGTCTTTGGCCAGAAATGGTTGAGGCCTGAAGCCAAAAACTGTAGTGTGATTATGAGGCAGACAGCCAGAGGAGACACATCAAATACTGGTCCAGGCATACCCTCTCTTACAAACCAGGGAATAATGACCACACAGGACTATGGTAAAGTCTTGAGCCACTCTTCATTTCTTTATATTTTGCTTCCAAGGAGCCAGACTTCCTTGGAGACCCCAAATTATGCCAAAGCCTTCACTACTGCCCATGCTGCTCCCACTTCTTACAGGTTTCTCACTTGAGAGTTTTGCTCTTGTTGATGTACAAGTAGTCACAAACACAGGCTTCAGGCTGGTTTAAGATAATTTTTCCTTGGCTCTCTTGATGTAAATAGCTTTGGGAATATCCCTAATATGGTGGCACATCGCTCTGACTGCGAGCACAGAAGACCCGCCCACCTGGTGTTCAAATCTTCTGTTCTGCTCTTCTGCAAGGGGAAGGAAATTAGTAGAAAGGTGTCTTAAAGAGATGAGGAAGGGAGCTCGAACAGCTTATTTCAGACAGTACATGAAGTGACAAGCTGAACCAACACCCAGTATAAGATAAAAAGGGATTATTTTGAAATGTGAATCACGAAAAACTAGTCCAAGAAATAAAAACAAGGAAATAAGCATATTAGGTCTCGTTAAAATCTAGCTCCAAAATTCCTCCCCTTCAAATTTATATTCAGTTAAACCCAAATTTTTAAAGGCCCTTAGGTTTCTCAGTTGAATGAACTGAAAATGACCTACAGTAAACTTTTACTGGAATTTTTTTTTGAGGGGTAGGGTGATATTTGCTGTGAGATTTCATAACATGTTTAGCTGCCAACGTCGAGTCGCAAAATAAGATTGGCCAATAATTACACCCTGCAGTGCAGCCAAGTGGGTGACTGTGACTAATGACCTGGTTACTGCTTTCATATCTAGGAAGCATGTAACAAGGCTTTCTTTAAGGACTGGGGCTTTCCATACAGCCAACTGTGTTGTAAAATTGGGTAATTTCTGTAGAATATCCACAAATATATGACATGAACTTGTGCTTCTGTATATATTTAATACATATCATTGCTGCAATCATACAAATTTAATCAAGAATGCAATTATCTGAAAAGACATGGGACAAACTGACAAATAGTGACACAAATCAAGCAGGGCCAGGAGAGGTGAGTGATGCACAAACTGAAAATTGGTTAATAAGTAACGGGAGAGTGACAGGGGGCAGAAATTAATTGCATTACTTAAAGTACTGAAGTGCTGAAGTATCTGCTGAAATGTAATTAATCTACCACCCAGTTTTTATTTCATGTTTTGGTTCCTCTGTCATTCAGGACAGTGTTGCTATTTTTTTGTGGGGCTCTTACTCAGTGTTGCCTCATAAAGTGGACTGCATCTGCTCCAGGGGGTCAGACCTGGATGTGTTAGTGTAGGCACAAAAGTGCACAGAGCAGATGACCCAAATTACACAATTTTTTTCACCTAAAAACTTGTGCAGAAAAATGAAAGAATGAAAGAGAGAGAGAGGGAGGAAAAAAGTAGATAACATGAGGCAGAAAGCTGAAGGACGCTGGACTGAAAAATAGCTTACGGAAGCTTTTGAAATAACATAAGAGGAAAAGAATTGCTCTGGCATATCCAAAAGACAGAGATACATAACAATGAAGGAACAGGAAAACAGAAAAGGTGGGTGGGAGGAATATCAGAAGGTCTTTGTGTGTGTCAAGCAGGTCAGACAGAAGAATGAACTAAACTAAAAACAGCCAAATGGTCTCTTCTGATAAAAAAAAAAAGATGTAGGGAGGCAAACCAAGAAAAACAACATTAATTAAAACAGAAAAGGAGAAGAATGAAAACAGAAAGTCACGCAAAGAAACACGAAGGGGTGGAGAGGAACAGTAAGAGAGAACACAATAAAAGCTCTCTCGCTATTATTTCAAAGGACTTTCGCTTTTTTGAGTGCATACGTTTGTTCACAGTAGGATGTTCCTGATGATTAATTTACTAGTTGATTTAATGGGAGGGGGAAAAAAATCCAACTAATCAACCAGTCTACAAGTATGAAAACAATAAGAAAGCATTCAAATCGAACTCAGTCTAATGGATGAGGTTAAACATGGTCAATAATCAAAACGCAGCTGAAACGCGTTGCACCATGCACAGCACTGTACATACACAATGTCAGACGCCTGAGTGTGGCTAACATTAGCAGTGGTTGCACCAGCTGCCTTCTTTCCTTGCAAATTAACATCCACCTGCTGTGCTGCATGTAGTTCTGAATTGCTCCAGGCAAGCGGTAATATGCCAGCTTATCCTGACACAACGAGACAGAGAGGTTTGCTGTCATCTGCTGGGGCTAGGAGGCTGTGTAACATCTGCGTAACATCTCAGAAGTGACAGTTAACTGGCAGTGTAAATTAATAAAATTGGAATCATTACGCCAACTAGTAAGTTTAGCAAGGGTGGCTGTCCAGTCAAAAAGTGGAAGGTGGAACACTTCTCACCTTCTCACCCTCAACCATGGTCAGCTTGGCTGCATAGCAGAAAGGGAGAGACAAACAAGCTATTTTCAGCTAACAGGAGGACAATATGTCCTCAGCACCAATGGCAATGCTACCTAACTAACAGCAGCAGACTTTTTTCCAGGTATTGCTGGCAAACCCATACATTACAAGTGCCGTGGAGCTGCTTTTTCTTTACCATAGAAGAATTGTGAAGTCAGAGGCACGATAACTTCGAAATATTCACAAAATGCATAGCAACTGTAGTCGAGCCCTGCAAATGTCATTTCTTTTAAGTGTACAGCTGGTGACTTTGAATTGAGATAACACCACCCTGATCGGGTACTACACAAGTACATAATCTATATCCTATATGAAAGCATGCTAGGGGAGGTACACTTTGAACTGCCTTTATGTTAAATGATGCATAATCTGACTAAGTTAGAGCACTTGCATTACACTTGATTTAAGCCTCTTTATGGTGACAGTCCATCTTTGTAAACAGAAAGCTTTCCAAGGTGAGCCCCTTCCAAAAATGACATTCCTAAGAAGTCTCTATCACTTTTTTTAGAGGTGCTTGAGGGGACACAGTGAATGTTGTTTTAAAAAGTCATAACCTTTCTTTAAGATGCTATTTTCTTTAAGGATGTGCAAAACAAGTTTACAGTCTGAGAGACGAGACAGAGGGATGTGGCTGACAGATGGATGAAAGATAGAATAGATGACGGACACATGAGGGAGGAATGGGAGATAAGGAGGCAGAGATGAAGAGCATTTGTGAGAAATAGAAGTCAGAGGGGTGGATAAAAGGGAAGATGAAAGCAAACAGGGGGTGATGAAGGAATCACTGTTGAGAAGATATGAAATGGTGAGCGGGCAAAAAGATGGATGGATAGATGGATGAATAAATCTGATGGGAATCCTGATGACTGGCAAGCCATATGGTGATGATGGCAGCCTGACAGCCTCTGATTTAACCCTATTCTCACACACACACACACACACACACACACACACACACACACACACACACACACACACACACACACACACAC
>JAVDPK010001255.1:194921-206942 GCA_034780415.1 Cichlasoma orientale | reverse complement strand
TGTGTGTGTGTGTGTGTGTGTGTGTGTGTGTGTGTGTGTGTGTGTGTGTGTGTGTGTGTGTGTGTGTGTGTGGAAAATGTTTGGTCAGGCCAAAACGGAGAAACAGAGCTCAAACACCAGATGGACGAATTCTGAAGGAGGAGACTGCTGACCAGAGTCCCACTGAGCTCACAAGCTAACACACGCGCGCTGCGTGTCAGAAAGCCATAGAGGACACAAACACGCTCGCAGCCATCTCTCATTTTCTTTCTTCAGTTTGGAGCCAGTTTTCTCTCAACATGCTGCTGTACAGGCAGGCTAAAAGGCGCAAGAATGTACAAAACAAAATAGCTGCTGGACCTCCTCTTGCAGCCCTGTGACAAAATCTAGACCATCAAGATCAGCTTACACAACAGTGGTGTCATTCCAGGTGGCCACTTGTAAGATTTGGTCATTACGTTTCCTTAAAAACCTGCTGTCTCACTGCACACTGAATCCTAGCCAATTATAGCTTACAGTGATCTGCATCATGAACAAAGTTATTCAAGCAGGAAAGACCAGTGACCGAAAATCTTGGCTTTACAAAACACAACATGGACAAAAATCTTTCAGCCAAAAGCCTCATAGAGCATCTGAGACAATACTTGTATCCCCACATGGGCTAAAAGAATAACGTACTGACTGTCTCATTTCCAGGTGATATCAGGTGGTGTGAAGGAAAATGTTTTGACACATTTATTTAGCCTGCTGACCTTTCCTGTGAGTTTTGCAGATAGTTTGTGCCATGACCTGAGAATCAGTGCAGATCATAGGTAGCACTGTGGCCCACTGGTTAGCACTGGTTGCTTCATAACAAGGTTCCTGAGTATTAATTGAGCAGGGCCATGATGTGTGGAGTTAGCTTTTTTTTTTTCCCCCTGTGCTTTTGTAGGTTTTCGCCAGGAGCTTCAGTTTCTCATAGCATCAAACATCAAAACATGCGAGGCTAATGCTGCCTATCTTTGCCCAGGACACATTCACAAAAGAGATATTCTAAATCTTCTAAAAAACAAAGCAAAATGTACAGTTGAAATCAGCTGACTGTTGAAATAGGGTATAAAAATGGATAAACAGAAAAACAGTCACCCCTAAAAGTTTTTTTTTTTTAGTTTTGTTTGTATTTGTTCATTTGTTTGTCATTTAAGCATTTTTGTGGGTATTTGCAGTTTCAGGTACAGTACTATTTCACACACTAGAGGGCGCTTATTGCACCAGTGGTATATAGTAGTGTTTGGGGCACAGGGGAAGAATAAACCTTCCTGTTCTGAAGCTATGATAACTCAACGTATGTTCCTTTTTCTATCCTTTATCACAGGCCAGTAAAATAGTAAAACAGACTAGTTCTTATATAGCGCTTTTCTACTGAGCACTGAGAGCACTTCATACAACAGGTTTATATTTGCCCATTCACACAAGCACTTCCTTCTACAGCTAATTGCTTACTATTTAACATTCACACTCTGACAGTCCATCGGAGAGCAACTTGGGGTTCAGTAACTTGCTCAAGGATACTTTGGCACGCAGACTAGAGAAGCCAGGAATCAAACCACCAACCTTCCAATTAGTAGGTCACCTGCTCTACCTCCTGAGCCACAACCACCCCACAAGTGTCAAAATTATTAAAATGATTGTACAATACAGACCTTAAGAGTAGAGACTGTTGTTTATTAGAGAATTTGTACCACTCAGCAAAAGAAGTCGTCTGTGAAGAGAATGGTTTGTAAATGACTGTTTATGGATGCATGTTAAAGAATGCTTATGGCATTTTAATACCAAAATACCAAAACCAGAAATGTTATATTGTAAGGTGATTTGGTGATTAAGGGCGACTGCCAATGTATAATTCTTGATAGGAGAAAGCGCCATTAAAGGAGCATTAAACTTTATGTAGCTGGTAGTTTGTATTATAGCCGTAAATGTGTTTGTTTTATGGACAAAGTCAATTATTTCTGTAAAGAAAATGAAACATTACTTAAGTTGTAAGTATGTTAAAATACATTTCATTCCAGGCACATAATGCTGTAATAGGTGTTAAAATGGTTACAAAAAATAATTTACCATCTTTCACAGATGTAGTTAATGTAGTAAACAGGTGTAGCTTCAGTTTAATGATGCCTTAGGTATGTTCATAGATTCTATGTGAAAAATAAACCTTCCTGTTGTGAAGCGATAGCTCAGCGTGTGCCTTTTTCTGTTCTTTACCACAGCATCACATGTTGGCACAGGAAGCCAGTTGCCCCTCTGATGACAGACTTAGGGAGACAACAAAAATAAGACAGTGGTGGAGCAGTTACCATGTGCCCTAATGTGGTGTAACAAGGTACACTTCATAGTAAATGAAAAGGAGATGAGCAATCTTGTTTGTTTTTCAGTGCCTCTGTCCATTTCCTTGAAAGCAGAAGTTGGGTTAAGATGGACGCAGGCTTAGCAGGGTATTCCAGACATGCTTTTTCCCTGGCAGTGCTTGCCAGTTCCTCCTGGTGAATTCCAAGACACTCCTGGGCCAGAGAAGCTATATAAACTCTACAGCAAGTTCTGGGGTTTTCAATATTTGTTTCTTGAAATTGCCACTTGGTGAAAACTGCCCCTACTCTGTTGAACTAAGATTAGTATAAATAGTGGCATTAAGCTACACAGTCTCACCCTGTGAGTTATGTAAGTTGAAAAGGGAAACAGGAGTTGGAACAACTACTTATTTTGTTTATCAATTTAAAACAATGCTGAAAAATGTGAGGGGGAAAAAGTCAACAGTGAAAAGAAATCTGTGCCGGTCTGGTGGCAGGTCCATGCTGATCTTTAAAGGCCAAAGCTAAGCACTTGACTAACAGACGTGTCCAGTGACAGCAGAACAGAAAAGAGCAGACACTCTGACCTTTACTCATAAAGATAAGACTGTGGAGAAAAGGAGAAAGAGATTAAAGCAAAATGACTGAGAGGCTAAGAGGCGTTACAAAGATTTACTGTGTCCACCCTGTCACAGTAACTGCAGCTAATACAATGGAGGTGAGCTGATGGTGGAGGGTCTGAACACTTTGTGTCACGGCTGTCGCTTTAAATCAAAGAGATCGCTCTGGTTTCTTTCTCCCCCAGTGTCTGTCAGCATACCTGATCTAACCACCCACAAAAGAAGGTAAAGGTTAATGGAGGTCAGGAGTGTGGTATCACAGCCTCGACGGCCAAACACGGATAAAATTATGAAAGTAGCCCGACAAATCAAGGCAGAGTCGTGCCACACTGCATACACAGTATTTTGACTATATTTTTCATTTGTTTAAAATTTTTTCCAAAAAGTCAAATACTCTTTTCAAGGAACACCTGGACCACACTAGCCAATCCGCCTTCGGGAACTTCCCAAAACAGTCTAACCTTTGGGCTGCTGAGCAGCTCACAGGATCTACAGTGGTGAGAATTTGGGAGAAGCAAGTGCTTGTCATTGTTCCGTCCAGATTTATCCCGATGGCCTATAGTGGCCAAACTTTAGATCACCACTACCCTTTACATGTTTTCCCACAGAACATTCCCTATAGAGTAAAATTTTCTGCAACCAGTAGAATTACTGGCTGCTGGCCATTCAAGAAGAAAAAAAAAGTAGCATACTGATTTAAGGCACGTCACTTTCCAGACATGGAAGCCATAGCTGTCTGTATCTACAGTCTATGGTGCTGATAAAACTGATCTGAACTCAGGTCCAGCCTGCTGTGAGGTGACAGTGCTAACCACTGTCTGTGCCATGCTTTGTGCCTCCTGCAGTCCAAAACAAGCCAATTGGTGATAGTTGTAGGTGTGAATGTGAGTGTGAATGGCTGTCTGTCTCTCTGTTAGCTCCAGCACCTCCACAACCCTGAATTGAACAAGCAGTTTAAAAAAAATGGATGGATAGACGGATGGACTCTGGAGCGCATGAAGATACAATTCAGGACTGAACAGGGAGAAAAAGAGGTGTTTTTAAGAATTAGCTGCCGGAGGGTGAATGCAGTCTTTGTCTAAGGTTAATTATGCAGTAATATTGGATGCTGCCAAGTACAACATCGGTGAATGGATAAATAAACAAATTACTATTTCACCATCAATTGTGAAGTAATATACCATCATGCAGCTACAGGCAGACAGACTGAATAGAACAGAGAGGGAATGGCCAGGGAAAGAAAGAAAAGAAACTGAAAGATAGACAATTAAAAAGTGAGACAGGAAGTAGTAGAGAGAGACAGGCAGCTTAGAGGGTTAGAAAGGCAGCTGGAAAGACATGTAACAGATTGATACAAGCACCCAGCCCAGAATGAGCACTGGTCATTTGCATGAGAATACCAAGTCTGGAGGGTAATTTCAGCAGCCTGATAACATGTCAGTCCGACAGGGAGTCCAACAGGACGCTAATGGGCTCGATGCAGCACTGACAGCAGCAGCGGGCTGAGGGATACTGCAGGTTCTATGCAGGAGAAGCAGGGAAGATTCTTTCATATGAGATACTACAAAAAGAGCCCCTGAAGAATGTAAAATATCTTATTTTAGGATGAATACATCACAGTTTTCATAAACAGAATTTGCAGTAATACTTTTAAACAAATCAAGGTGTTGATGCAAATTTATGGGATTTGTGCTGCTTGAAACTGGCTCGACAAACTTCAGGTGTTCAAACTAATTAATAAATCTCTGCTGGCTGGACCTTTGTGGTACTTGCTTCTGTTTTGCAATTTATGGAAACAAGATCCAGCATCACGTGTGAATTTGGGGAATTTATAAACTATTCAGACTAGAAACATGAGCTCAGACTGCTGCAAATAAATTACATGCAGGACAAAAAGCATATATTTAATTAATACTATTTTTTGGAAACCACAGAGCGTAACTGAATATAAAAATCAATACCTGATTAGTTGGCTGCTCTTACATAGTTCCAATTTACGGCTTCCAATTAAAGCTTAATTCTGCCTTCAAATCTAACTGTGGCACAATAATTCTCTTCAAGTCCATTTCAGTATAATTGCAGTGGCGTCACTGATAACTGTCAGCGGCGCCTACAGAAGAAAGAAAATGTTTAAACATGAAGACTGCTATTAACATTTGGCAAGAAGACGGAGCTGACTAAATGAGTTCTTACCAGTGAAAATAAAATGTAATGCAGATGGAGCAGAAGATGGACAGGGACAATTCAGTTAAAGGATGAGTTTGGGAGGACGGTGGGGTGGGGTGGGAGATCCCTTATGGAAAGGGAAAGAAAAATGGGATACTACAAAGGGAAGAAGAGAGTGGGAGGCAGAGAAAGGAAAGATAAATGAAGGCTAACAGTAACCAGTGGGGAGACTGAAATAGTTGAGTCATTTATCCTCCAGGTTCCTGTTAATAGGCCATTCATCTCCAATCAATAGACTATAAAGGGTTTTTATCCACTTCTAGTGTCCCCTTCAGACCTCCAATGTGATAAGCTACATCAGGTTAAAGTCTCAAGTACAATGTCAGGTCTTCAGGTGTGAATGCAGAAGGAAGCTGGAAGCTGATCTGTTTCATAACGTGTCTACTGAGAAAATGGGTTAAAAGGAGGTTTTTGTTTCCCTTGAATGTGGTTTCAGGTTTTTACTTATTGATATTATTATTTTTATTTATTTATTTTTGCAGGTCACAGTGTTACCTGTGTGTGCATTTATTTATTTTTAATTTAACCTTTATTTATACAGGTAGTCCCATTGAGACTCAGTGTCTTGTAGTATGAATGAAATTGTCGTGCAGTATGAAGCAGTTTGAGTGGTGTGTTTGGATCCCTGTTAGCATTATCTTCCGCATCAGGCTTAGTCCTGGCTATTCTTCCTGAGGTCCTCCATGCATCCATAAGGCAGGTAAGAATAGAATTAAACCATATACATGCAGTCTATTTATCATTTGCATGCCTCTGCTTAAAGTTAAGCTGCAGTTTGCATGCATGTACAGTACGTTCAGATTCATGTACGTGTGAAGACTTTGAAGTCTTCACCACATATGTTAGTTTTTCAACACCAAAATGTGTTCCCAAGTTTTGGTGTTGTCATGGTTTGGATATTTGTCTGTAAAGTCACTTAACTCACTTAAATTAATTCCTGTATTTACATACAGAGCACTAAATGGCCAGGCTCCAGATTATATTTCTCAGCTTCTTACTGCTTCTCGCTGTCTTTGCTCACAGGCCCAGAATTTGTTAATTGTTCCCTGCATACGACTAAAGACTAGGGGGGACAGGGCCTTTCAGTTTGTGGCACCAAGGCTGTTGAACAGTCTACCACTACAGCTACGTTTAGTTGACTCTGTGGATTCTTTTAAAAAGCAGTTAAAAACATTTTTGTTTAAACAGGCTTTCTGTCTGTATATATTTATTTATTTATTTATTTTTACTGTGTAAAATGCTGTTTTTTTGTGAAACGGGCTTAATAAATAAACTTATTACTAACTTACTTAACAAAATTGTTAAAAGGTCTAACAGGCTCATTGGCGAGCCACTGCCGAATCCAACATCCCTGTACATACTGCTTAAATGCAAGAAAGCAGTCCTACTTATTTGCTTAATGTGCACACTGAAGGGCATACCCTGGTCAAAAATTACACTAAGCTTCCTCACAGTGTTACTGGAGGCGAAGGAAATGCCATCCAGTGTCTGGTTAGACACCATGTTTCTAAGATTTTTAGGGCCATATAAAATTACTTCAGTTTTATCTGCATTTAGAAGCAGGAAATTATAGTCATCCAGGCCTTTATGTCTTTAAGAGATTCCTGCGGTTTAAATAACTGATGCGTGTCATCTGGCTTAATGGATAGATAAAGCTGGGTATCATCTGACAATGAAAATGTATCCAATGCTTTCTAAGAATACTGCCTAAGGGAAGCATGTATAATGTAAATACAATTGGTTCTAGCACGGAACCCTGTGGAACTCCATAATTAACATTAGTGAAGAAGACTCCCACTTGAATGAACAAATTGGACTCTATCAGACAGATATGATTCAAACCACTGCAGCACATTTTCCATTAATACCTGCGCCATGCTTTAATCTCTCTATATTTACTTAAGTAATGCTTATTTACTGTCTGTGTTTGTACTGAAAATGTGCATGTGAGGATGGATGACTCACTCACTGCAGACCAAATCTGCCTAAGGGCACAAATAAATTTGTGATTTAGGACAAAAACATGTTTCGGGATGGCACAGTGACCTTAATCTTTGACCAACAAGATTCAATCTGTATCATTTTTCAGTTTATTTGTGACTATTTGTGCACAGTTTGAAAATAAATCCAAGTGTTCCTGACATATTGTGTTCACAAGACTCAGAAGAAAGACGGACAACCTGAAAACATTTTGGCTAACTTTGAGACTGTGAGCCGCACTTGCTTTATGTTAGCTGGTCCACCACTTTTGTCTGCAATATTTCAGCTATTTGATGGTTTTTAATGAAATCTACTTCTTTGACACCAAGGTTTACATACATAGGTAGAAGATCAATCATTTTAAAATTTGTTACAGTTTAGTCCCATTAAGTCCCATTAAGATGCTGATGGTGATGGGATGTTGCCCATCACCATAAGCTTCAGTGTACTTACTTAAACACGCACACTGGCAACCATCTGCTAAACATAAGCATGTTAATACTGTGTACTTGAGCATGTTAATATTCCAGTTTTAGCTCAAAGTCCCACTGTCCCTGGCAGGGAAATCTTTGAAGATCACAGCTTTTGCCAAGAAGACTGTGATTCAAAACCAAATCAGTGGTTAAAATAAGCCAAAAAATTGTTGTTGGATGTTTGTTATCTGAGAACACAGACATCCAATGATTTAAAAAAATAAAATAAAATTTCTGTTCTTATGCTCCACTGCTCATATTCAGATTTTTGGCATGTCAGTGTGATACTGATTTGTTTTCATGGACAATTCATATTCACTTAATGAATTTATTAATGACTTTTTTTTTACTGAGAAAGCATCTGAAGAATAATAAAGCGGATGGCTGTGACTCTACTTTGAATGAATTTATAAAGGCAAGTCCTGAAGAGTTGATTTCATTGCTTACCAAATTATTTAACTTGGTGTTGAGGGCAGGGATTATAGCAACAAATTCGGCAATAGGAATAATCAAACCTTTATATAAGGGTAAAGGTGTTAAAACCTGTACAGATAACTAGAGGAATCACACGCCTTAGTTATACTGGAAAATTGTTTAATTCTGTAATAATGAGTGTCTGATTTCTTATTTAAATACAGTGAGCTTTCTAGGAGATGAGCAAGCTGGTTTTAGGGCAGGCTTCTTGACAGTTGATCACATGTTTATTTTCTATAATTTAACTGATTTATATTTGCTCTATAAGGAGCTGTACTGTGCTTCTATTCATTACAAAAAGCTTTTGATTTAGTGGGAAGAAGTTTTTTACAGCACAAGTTAATTGCGGCACATATAAATATCAGAATTTTTACAGTTGTGTGTGATTTATACCAAAATGCTAATGCTAAAGTCATGCATGATGGCCCAAAATCATTATTCTAAATTGTTTGACTGTAATATAGGGGTTCAACAAGGTGAGAATTTATCACCTTTGCTTTATACAATCTTTTTCAGTGATTTTGCATACGCAGTAAGTAGACATTATAATGGGCTCTCAGAGAAATTTCGAATCGAAATAAGTGATGATGTTGAGGTCTGTCTAAGACTCTTTAACCTTTTGCATGCGAATGATACTGTAGTACTGGTAGAATCAGAAACAAAGCTTTAGATGCAGTCAAGAGATATTGACTGGAAACTAAGTAAAATAGTAATTTTTGCAAGAGGTAAAGTAAGAAAGTTCTGTGACTTTAAATTTGGAGATTCTGTATTACAAATATTAGATTATGTTTATCTTGGTGTCACATTTAATTATAATAACCATTTTAAAAAGGCCATTAAAAAACAAGTGGGGAAGGCTAGGAAAGCCCTTTATAGTGTGTTAACTAAAGGTAGAGATCTGGGATTATCTGTTGAAACCCAGTTAGAGTTGTTTGATCAGATGGTCTTACCAGTATTGGTGTATGGATCAGAGGTGTGGGGCCATGAAGACATTTCATTTATTGAAGCGTTTCATGTTAAATTTCTGAAGAAGCCACTTAAGTTAAATACAAATACTGCAAATTGTGCTGTATATGGAGAAGTCGGTATAGCTGAAGGTAGGATGATTGGGTTTTAGTATAGATTTTTGAATTGCAATAGGAATAAATGATCCATTTTTATGTTTAGTTTTCTAAAGAATCAATATGATAAAGCTGTTTTTATATCACGGTGGGTAGCAAAACTAAAGCAAATATTTGATTATACGGATTTCTATTATTTATGGGGACATTGTATCTGAATTTAGACATGGATAATTTGTTGATAGATGTATTTATTTATTTCTCTTTTTCTATGTGTACTGAATGACCCTCTGCCTTTTTGTGTATATTTTCTCTTTTACCCCAGGAGTCTAATGAGAATGAATAAGGTGTATTCTGTATATCACAAAATATGGTATTATAATAATCCAATCCATGTTATTGCATCATTAAATAAAAAAATATTATCACATACATGATATGCAAATGACCTTCAATGCACATCAATAACAATGAAGTTTGAATGAGAGTAACATTATAGATTTCTTGTTATGGTGTGCCGAGTAGGTCATATTCAAAGCCTGATAATCGGTGTTCACTTAGTGGGTAAATGAATTGAGAGTGAAGGAGCTCCTCAGAGAACAACAGGAGGAAGCAGAGTTTGCAGCTGCAGAGATGGAAATGAGATGGAGGCGTTCATTTATTCATCGATTTCCTCAGCAAACAGCTGGGATTGCTCCCTGGGATTCTGAACCAAGAACTTCCTTATCTACAAGCAACATACTAGAGCTAGATTAGGGAAAAAATGCATGAAGGTTACCGCTGTCATGAAATTATTTGTTAAGACATTAAACACTGCGAATATTGCTGTGGGATCTCAGCTGGGACTCTATTGTCTATTATAGCCCAGGGGTTCTTTCATGTTTAAATGATCTGTTTCTATCCATTTTCTTTCATATATTAACTGCAACCCCTGTGGATACAATGTACTACTTAAAGGTTTTACATTTATACTGGGTCTTTTGATTGTACCTGGATTATTTTACTGCAGGATATTCCAAAAAGGCTGGGGTATACATTATCAGTATCATGTTCATATTTGGGCGTGCTCAGGATACTAAGGTTGTAAGCAACTGCCTTGTGACAGGCTGGTGAATGCTGGGTGTATGCTGCCTCTCACCCCCATGACCCTGAATTGGATAAGCAAAAGAGGATGGATGGATGGATGGATGGATGGATGGATGGATGGATGGATGGATGGATGGATAGATGGATGGTATTTATACTCATGTAAGTTTGATTAAGTGAAAGTTGTTTTATCCAATAACACACTCCTGGGTGGTAAATTTAAAATGCATGGGTTGATTGGAGACAATTCTATCAAACACTCGTTAAGACCACCAATAAGTTTATTTCAATAAATAAACTAGAATACTGAACCTTATTCTATACTTGCCCATGCTCTCTGTCAGGGAAAAGGAAGCAGGATCATTTGTCATTGGCAGGAGTTTTGAACAAAAGAAATGATTTTGAGGTATTAAACTAGAAGAATTTTTCTGCTGTCTAAAGTTCTAGTTAAAAATGACAACAAACAACTCATGCAACAAATTTTCAACATGACCCCAAGATCATGCGCAATTGAGACAAAGTTTAATGGCTCGATTTCACACAGGTGTGTTGTAATGTGTTACAGAAAGAAAGTGACCACTGGTCATTGGTTGGATGTAATGTACAAATGCATGAAAATTTAAATCCACTGAGAACAACAAATGTGAACCTTGACCTTGAACACATTTTGGTTGAAAATTATGGAATTATATTTATGTCAAAAGTCACAACCGAGAAAAAACAATCACGAGCATATCATTTCATTTCACAGGCGTAAGTATTCATTGCCACTCGTGCAAGTAATTTTCTTGAGCGTAAATTAAATGACTCGCACGCGTAGAACTCAGCAGCCACATGCACAAAGAAGCCACGGCTCACGCGAGAGTGGCTGCTTTGTGCGCTGCTACAGTTTCGTGCCCTCGCAGTTACCTCTGCGCTCTGAGCTGAATCCTGCAGCAAACACATGTAACTGCACATATGAGTGCTTAAAAAGGTGCCTTAGAATTCTCTCTTTTACATCTCACAATGTTTATATAAGTAAGGGATTTAGGCTAGGATACTTTTCCACAACTCTAAAAAGCTGATTATGAGCATTTGTTCACTGTTTATGGAAACACTGAACTGTAATTTGTAATGAAAACTATTAAAATTTGTAGATAAACAAATATATAAATTTATTAAAGTAAAAAAACATTTTTTTTGGAAAGAAATATTTTAGCAGTGGCAGCAGACAACAGATAGATGTGTGGTATATGCCTGTGGTCTGCAGGTCCAGGGCAGGAGACCGGACTGATGGATCTGCAATAGACAGATTTAATCTGCTGGTCAGCTGCTCTCTGTACAGCTGACCAGCAGCCACAAGGATGGTGTGTAATATAGTTATTTATAGTTGTCACATTGTGTCATTAAAAAGGCAGCCTGTTACATCCTCTTCTCCTGCCCACTTCACTGACTGCCTCTTCACAGAATCTGTAATATTATCTGGATGAACTATTATAGTGGAGCTGAACCCCCAGTGAGTGGAGCTCTGCAGCCAGATGTGTACTGCTGTGTTTCACTGAGTGACATCTGGCAGCAACATAAACACATTTTATATTTGCTCACATTTTGAAAATTCAGTTAACTCAATGGATTGTGAAAACTATTTTTCCTTTTTCTTAGGAATGATGTTTGGTCCTCAATGTGATGATTTTTTTTAAATCATAAAAGGTATGTAATATTGTACAACAGATTAATGACGAGGACTAGAAAGAGAGCATATTTCTCCCATATTGGCTTCTCTTCATTGGCTCCCTGTTAAATCTAGAATAGAATTTAA
>JAVDPK010001255.1:170659-191770 GCA_034780415.1 Cichlasoma orientale | reverse complement strand
CACTGAACAGGAGTGGCCCTCCAATCTCATTGTACATCCTGTATAATGACAATAAAGGCATTCTATTCTATTCTATAAAGCTACAGAGTAGGTTACAGTAGAGTTATCACATTACTATAAATCAAGCTAAACTGCCCACCTACTCCTTAAATATAATGAATGATGTAACTGATAACACACATTTCAATTTAACAGTTGATTTCATGCTCGTGTAAAAAAAAAAAACTGCAATTAACTCGGTGACAATTATTTTTTAGAGACCATATAACTCATCTCTGATTAAAGCAATTTTAGGTGGAATATCCAACTTTTGTGCCACCTTGTGGAACTAAAAAACACAAACAGTGACTGACAGGAAATGCTCAAAAGCAGCACCGGCAGCTCAGAGCTTTTAACCAAGATTATCTTTTTTTTTTTCCTACCAGAAGGAGAAAAAAAAACTGTCAGCACAGCAACATGCTTTAAATATGGTATGACAGAACCAGTATTAATATTCAAAGTGCTTTCACAGTTGAAAGGAGTCATATTTGGAACAGCAGATTTCTGCTCAGGCCAGAAACTTTCATCCAAAGAGCTCAGTGCCAAGTACTAGCAGTCCTCTCTGCCAGGTGTTAAGTTACTCTTTAAGAGCTGAGTCAAAAACACTGTGATATTTGATATTGTAAATAAAATCAGCTCTGTTTCTGTTTGTTGGCCAGTACTGTTAGAGGGACACTACACAAACTGAGAGTGGCAGAGAAAAAGACAACATGTTCTGGTTGGATTCCCTCTGGCTATAAGCTGTACATTTAAGTTTTAAACCAATAGCGCATAAACACAAAGCCATGTTACGCTTCTTTTCTTTCTCTAAAGGTTTATGAGAGGCATCACTAATCTACAAACAACAGTGGTGGTCAACTAGAGAACAGAATAGAATGGAACAGATGAAGAGCTCCATAGAGAAAATATTGTCAGGATGTGGTGGGACAGGATTCTGGTAAACTGAGGTTAGGTTCCAGTTACAGTAAGGAAATGAAGATCACATCAACACCCACTGCAAGCTGATTTACAGAGACCAGAAATCCTCCCTGCATTAATGCTGGAACATTAAACATACATATTTTTTTTACATTTATATATAAGCTTCAAAGGTTAAAAAAATGGATGTCATGACAGAGGGAATCTATAAATCGTATTTTCTCTCACTCTCTGTGTGTCTGTGTGTGCACACAGCCTCTTCACACCTTCACTAAACCACAACAGGAGCCACATTCTGAGCAACTACTTAGTTTTACTTTACAGCCAGCTTCCCCAAGGAGACATTAAAATAAGTGCTCTTAAAGAAAAACTTCTGTGCAGATAATTTGATGTTCTCGATCTTCCCCGGCCTCTCCAACAATACGAGCTCAGGTTTCCTGAGGGCTGAGACACAAAAGCTACCAGGATATCTTTAGCTACCAGAGGAGTTTGCATGCTTTCCAGAAAGTCGTAGAGGAACGTACTGAAGCAGAACCTTTGGCCTGAACTACTAAATCTTCACAGTACTGGGTAATTGCGAGGAGCTGGAGTTAAAATCCGGTCTCCAATTAAGTCAGTGGTCAAAAATGAAGGATACCATGTGAACAGCTCCTGTCATATCAAGAAAGCTCAGAAAAACCCTGGTATTATGGGCTGGATTTTAGGCTTTCTGTCAAATGGGTCCCAAAAAGTAAAGATGAATAAGTTCCTCTTTGAACTTTCTACCCTTTAAACATGGCTGCGACTGCACCTAAAGAAATTGCTACAGATGGCTCTGTATCTGCTTCAAAGAGCTTTTCATTGTTGGGGAAGGACTATGTTCTCCAACTGAATGGGCAAAATATACATTATATATTTAATATAGTATAGATGGACTTGCCAAATCTGCCTGGGTAGCAGTTAATATAGGAGGTCTGCTAAAGTCACTAACGCAGCAAACCAGTTACATTATGTGAGGCATTTTTTAATGATATCAAAATTTATTACTATATAAGTATGTATTCCATAATTCATACAGCCAGTTTGTTAGGTACATGTCTTGAACTGCTCATGAACAAAATCAGCATAAACATCTAATTAACCAATGGCAGCTTAGTACTAACTAAGCATTGATGGCTGCTTCCAGTAGGATAACACACCATGTCAAAAAGCTCAAATCATCTCAAAGTGGTTTCTTTGGGGTGGCTGTGGCTCAGGAGGTAGAGCAGGTAACCTACCAAGCGGAAGGTTGGCGGTTTGTCTTCTGGCTGCTTCATGCTGCATGGCAAAGTATCCTTGGGCAGGATACTGAACCCCAAGTTGCTCTCTGACACAAGCGTTGGGAGGATGAATGTGTGGGTGTAGCTTAGATTCAGATGGAAGTGCTTGTATGAATGGGTGTGAATGGGTAAATGCAAATATGTTGTATAAGCGCTTTGAGTGCTCAGTTGGACCATTTACCATTTCTGGAATATGGCAATACTCATGTGGCCACAGTCACCAGATCACCAACAGAGAGATGATGCTGGATGCTATCATGTCAATGTGGACCAAAATCTCTGAGGAATGTTTCCAGCCACTCTCTTACAATTATCATATTCTTTGGTTCTGACTGAAACTGTCTAATGGACTGTTAGGTGTGCTTATTGCTGGGGATGACTTGTTGTTTGTTTTGTTTGTTTACATTTTTTAAATATTTTGTTTGTTATCACTTTATCCAGAATCTGTAGGTATAATGTTTCGCAGCAAAAAAAGAAAAAAAAAGTCTCACTTTGCCCCATAAAGTTGAATTTGACTTGAATTTGAATCCCAAAACAGCACTAGTTGCAGAACTTTTTAGAGTTCCTGAGTCAGCCAGGCAGGCAATACACAGGAGTCCTTTCAGCTCACATGAAAAAAAAAAAAAGAAACAACCTTTCCATGAGATAACACACAAACTGATAAACCAGCGTGATCACACCAAAGATGAACTCCAGTGCCTTCTCAGAAAAATGCTGGTCTTGGTGATGACGGTGGTTAGGGAGCAGAAGATTGTAGGTGGCATCGCTCCAGACCAGTATTACACACATTTGTTCTCAGCCTGCCTTAAATTGAATCTTTTGCTGAAGCTTGAAGTGTTTTATCTCCAAGTTGATAATACGCCCTGTACAGAAATTCAATTTTTTGTTTGCTTGCTGGGGTTCGAATTTATCACACGATTGCAGTATGACTGGTCAAGAGCTGAAATCCCCTCAAGCTTTCTCCATCAGAACAGACGCAGCGCACATATGAGCTGGGTACCCCTTTACTCTCTGCAATAATATCACGCTGTAATAACAGGGAAATAGGATAATACTATTAGGAAAATAAAAGTTTGTATAATTGGAAAACATGTAATGAAATTAAGAACAAACACAGGTTTCTGCATTATCCATCTTTGATTTACAGTTCACTTTTTTTTTTAGGTAAACATTTTGGTCCTTATTGTAAGTTTCAGTGACTACTTCTCCCTTATATATTGGCTGAATCTTTTTGATCCTTAACTTCAGCAGTGATGGCTCCTTTATTGTCTTATTATTCTGAAACTTGTCGTGAATATTCATTGAACAATGATCAACAAAATACTGCAGATAGATTTTCAATTTTTCCATTTTTCACAAATTTTCCAAATTTTTTGATTGATTCTTAATGTCAGTGGCTGCTACTTCAGTATTTATGGGCTAATTCTTCTGAAACTTAGTATGAATATTCATTGGGCAAAGGTCTAAAAAGAATTTGAAAACAAATTACATTTTTTTTTAATTTTCTTATTATTTTAGATATTTTAGAAATTTGTGAGAAAAAAAATTGAAAAGTATCAAAAGTATGAGGAGACGTACCTTTCTCCTGGCAACAGCCAAACCCAGACTCATCCATTAGATTGCCAGACAGAGAAACGTGATTCATCACTCCAGAGAACAAGTCTCCACTGCTCTAGAGTCCAGTGGCAGCGTGCTTTACACCACTGCATCCGATGCTTTGCATTGTGCTTGGTGATGTAAGGCTTGGATGCAGCTGCTCGGCCATGGGAACCCATTCCATGAAGCTCTCTAAGCACTGTTCTTGAGCTAATCTGAAGGCCACATGAAGTTTGAAGGTCTGTAGTGACTGACTCTGCAGAAAGTCGGTGACCTCTGCGCACTATGCACCTCAGCATCCATTGACCCTGCTCTGTCATTTTACGTGGTTGATGTCTTTCCCAATCACCTACGCTTTGTTATAATACCACTAACAGCTGACTGTGGAATTTAGTAACAAGGAATTTTCACAACTGGACTTGCTGCACAGGTGGCATCCTATCACTGAGAGTGACCCTTTCTTTCATAAATGTTTGTAGAAGCAGTCTGCATGCCTACATGCTTGGTTTATACACTTGTGGCCATGGAAAGGATTGGAACACCTGAAATCAATGATTTGGGATGGGTAAGTGAATACTTTTGGTAATACAGTGTCTCACATATTGTACAAGTAAAAGATTTGACTGCAGAACTGTACGCCAACAGGTCTTTTGTTTTGTTTTTGCTTCAATCCAAATCAGAGATTCACACCTTTTGTTTCAAAGGTCACAAGGACCGAAAACCTGCATGTAAAGAATCACCTGTCAAATGTGATGCAAAATGCTCTCAAAGTTTCCTAAATTTGACCCAAATTAAAGTTCCAAAAGCGTTGCGCCGCACGAGTTATAATTCCACTACAAATACACAATTTTACGGTTTCATTACTGGCTAAATACAAAGTGCCGACACACATCAGTGTTTCTGTCTCATCCCATCAACAACAGGGATGTAATTAGAGAAGAAAAATGATGAGTTCCCTTACCAATAACAGGATTGGCTCATATGTTTCTCAGACAGTTCCCATAGATTTCTTTAAATTAAACAATATCAGTCGTTTTTTTGCTTCCACCTTAAACCCGTGTAAATTTCCCTGGCACAGAATAGAAAAGTGTTTTCCAGAGTAGGTGGCTGGTGGTGACAGAAGCAGACTGGAGTTCAAGTCTCGTCTGGAACTTTTTTGTTTTTATTTCCCATTTACTTGCTCCTTACTTTAGTTTTTATTCACTGATTGGTTAGAGCTGACAAAAATCGAACAGGTTAGTTTACAAAAAAAGATAAACTTTTTTGGATTCAAATGTTAAACGCGTGTTAAAAAGCTCAACTTTCAAAGTCAAAAGAGAACTGAGCTCCATGCCATCTACACCAGTGCACATTTTACTCACAAAGCTGCAAGTTTCTTCTTAACTTTAAAATGTGATTATGCAGCATAATAACAGCTTCAACTACTGAACATGAAACCTGGCACCAGATATAGTGTTTAAGTTGTGTATATAAAACCAAGAAAAAACAATATGTAAAGCACACTAAAATGCCCCATAGAGTTGAAAAGGGTAAAAATCCCTGTGGGTCCACTATCCTTTTCATCCATTGTTAATCTATAAGTATTTATTAGAATAGCTTTAAAATAGTCTGATGACATAAATGTAATTAGAAAAAAAAAGGGAAAAGAAAAACGTTATAAAGCTACTGGATGTCTGATGCAATGCCTTAAATTCACATCGTCAGCATCTTGAGCCCAGAGTCATAAGAGATTAGATTTAATTGGATATGGTGAGAAAAACAAGGAAATTAGATCCCGGCGTCTTTTTAAACCAGAGAAAACTCCCTCGTAATTGTTTCAGGTAGTAGTGACACTGGCACAAATATAGACAGATCAGACCCCTCTTTGCAAAGAGCTGTTGCTTAAACGTTCACCTCTCTGGACAGACATTAATATTTATAGTGCTGCTGCCTTGCAGAAACCCAGTACTCTAGAGGATCTGCAAAACTGAGGGAACACAGACACTCACACTCCCCTAAAAAGCCAGCGGGGGTGAAACTGTAGAAGACGCTGAGCGTGTCACAGCAGGGGAACTATTAGACACTAGACACTTTTTCTTATCATCCCTTTTTTCTCTCTTTTTCTTTCCTCACCTCATCCTAATCCTCCTCTTCCCCCATCTTCTCTACACTCTTATCCTCAAGACTTTTTTTTTTTTACTTTCCTCATTATCATTTCTTTCCCCATACACAGTCTGTTCTTTGCTTCTCGTGAAGTCAAATCATCTCCGAGATGTGAGGCAGTGCATCCAGAGAAGCAGATGGAGGCCAGTACACACATACGGGAAAGTCAGTGAGGGATAAAATGGGAAAGGCAGAAGAAAATGTCACTGCAATTGTGAGAAACACAGAGGGAATATCAGACACCCTGCAGACTCTGACCTCTAAAGTTTAGCCTTTCATACTTTATATGCTCTCCCCACTTTTCATTCCTCCTCTTCCTCACTGCACACCACTTCTCCTCATCCTCTTCTGTTTCACCTCAAAGTGCTTAGTTCTGATTTACCACTGTCTTGTTGTGTTGAAATTCAGCCTCACCTTTCTGTCTTTAATGGCCACTGACTCAGCTCTGTCCTCCTCTCTAATACAAACTGACTGGCCGTGCTCCTTCTCATCAGCAGTCGCAGCAGAATATCAGAGCAGCAGGCCGCAGCGCTGTTGGACACTGGGTTCATAAAAAATACACAGCACCGAGAACATTAAACTATGATCAGCAGCATCCCTTCTAGTGTGTAAAGATGACACCCTAGAGCTTGTAAAGTAAGGTTGATACGCCAGCTGCTTAAACCTGACAGCACTTTAAAACTACTGTGATTTTTCATTCCATTTTCCATAACTTCGTGGTTATGTCTTTTTTTTGAAGATATAACACATTTTGTGGTCAACTTAAAAGAAAGGTAGATGCAAAATGTAAAAGTGAGGTCAGAGGTCAAATGTGACATATTTGGATGCAAACTATATTGTGATATTTAGAATTCCTGTATATCATTCCCTATATACCTATATGTTGTCTATACAATCAATAGCAGTAATAAACATAGTTTAAAATAGCTCTAAATAGCATTAGCATCATTTTGACCTTCAGATCAATCTACTGACTTTGAAGGAGAGGTCAGAGGTCAAATGTGACATGATCTTTTAAAACTTTACTTTCTATATGTTGACAATACACACCAGACACACTCTACTCCCCTACAAGGTTTTATCAAATTCATTCAAAACCTTTTGAACTATCGTGTTTACAGACAGAAGGACACACACGCATGCACACACTACCAAAAGCATAACCTCGCTGGTAGAAGCAAAAATAATAAATACTACTGTCTGACAAACACATTCATAATTACACTCACCAGCCACTTTATTAGATACACATAATCAGCCAATCATACTTTGGCATGCAGACTGGACCAGCCAGGAATCACACCACCAGCCACCAATTAGCAGATCACCTGCTCTACCTACTGAGCTACGGCCGCCACGTATCACTGCACCCCGACAGATTTAAAGATACAGATATGATCAAGACATCCTCAGTTTAAACCAAGCATGAGAATGGGGAAGAAAGATGAATTAAGTGACTTGGAACGCGGCATGGTCATTGATACCAAACAGGTCAGAATTTGGGTCAAAATGTGGAAATTTGAAATTTGAAAACACAACTTCCAGTTTGTTTTCTGACACAATTATGGACAAATCCAGTAACTTGGGTTGCAAATTTTCTGTGTGCCTCTGACACACAGAAAACAAAGTGAAAAAAATTTAAACTAGAGGCCATAACACAAACTAAGAGTGCAACCATGTCCATGAGATACTGGTGTTAAATAACATCGGTTATAGAAAGAATTGGAGACAAAAGAGAAAACAGGTATGCAGAATGCAAGGGTTTCTAATTCAGCAGACAAGTACTCTTTCTGCACAAAGAGCAGCCTTGCAGGAGAATTGCAGGGACTCTATACTCTCAATATCTAGCTCACACTATGAGGGCAGGATGATGTCGACTTTTCCATAAGTGGAAAGGAGGGGGTCAAATGATGTTGAGGGAAAACCATTTTCACAAAGGGAACTTCATCTAGTGTGCATCAGCCTGAGATGCGGGGTCGACCCAAAGGCCAAAGGACACAGATGATAAAGAGAATACTGAAGAGCCCCTATAGATGAATCATTGTGATTTTTATGACTTCCGGAGCATCCTTCAGGTGCCACCACCAGGCTGCAGCGAGTACTTCCACACAGCTAATATCACATCAGTGCATATGTAGTGCGCTAAACACAAATGATGCCTAATTGAAAGACACAATAAATATACATTTCTTTTCAACAGTGTTTCTATTTAAATTAATTTTTTTCTTTTATGTTTCTAATCTAATTATTCAATAATTAGCTAATCTGAATGTGTTGTCTCATAAAACAAATTTATAATTTGACATTCAAATTGACATTCTAAGATAACTGTAGGAACATGGAAAACCACAATGTAACAGTATACAGTACATATGACAGAAATCAGAGAAATGCATCTTAGGTGCTGTTTTAAAATACTTTATTCTATTTGTTTATTTTATTTTAATAACTATATTATTTTAATAAGCGTTATAACTTTTAAAAATGGGGGGGGCAGAGGGGCATAATCTGTTATTACACTAACTGCAGGGAAGAGTTGCTAAATGGACAGTCTGTCTCATGAAAGGCTAATCTCTGCTATAATAGAGGATGAAAGAGCATGGCGACCTTGGTAACTAATGCAGTTAGAGCTGGTAAGTTTAATGTCCCCAGTATATATATCAAATTATGACACTCATAACTAATACAGTATGAGCTGCTGCAAATAGAGTTTTAAGTGTAAAATCCATTTACTGTTAGAGTCTACAGACTCTGAGTGATGGAGTATCACGACCTCCACATATGAGAGCTGATATTTGAAGCGACAACAAGTCATCTTCGATGACAATGGCTGCCTTTGATAAATGGCTTCATTGTTTTGGGAGCCAGACTTCTTCTAGGGACAGCCTTGAACAAACACCAGTCCAGCAGGTCCTAATATCACAAGGCTGGACTGTAGTCCTTTTTCAGCTGCTGATTTAACTACCTGTTCCTGGGTTAATAAATCCAGATTCATGACCGGTGGTTTCTCGTTTGCTCTGCAACCTTGACTTCATCAAAACCCATTCATGGTTCCACTTTGCCAGCACACATTTCCATAAGTGACACTAAAGAAGAAATATGAAGGGGATTTACCCTCAGTTACTTTCTTTTCCCCCCTCCATCCTGGCTTTTGCTGATGCTGCCCTCTCATGAATCATAAACAGCCGGGAGGTTTGCAAGGAATTTCACCACATATTCACACCAAATGACAATGGCATTGTTTTTCTCAGCTACCTCACTGAAAAGCAATAAATTCCCCTGGGACAGGTCTGTGCCACACCTGAAATGAGTTCAAATTCACACTCTCCATCCTCAGGATTTTTTTTTTTTTTTACCAGATTAATCCTGAGACAGATGAGGGATACTTCATGAGCACAGAGATTTAATCAAGCCCTCCTAATATTCCCCTGGAGCCCCCACAGCTTAAATAACCAACTCTTTCTAAAGGCAGCCAATAGCCTTCATTGGGTGAGTAATAACACCCCTGATTTTGCCATTGAGCCTTCAGCATCTCAATAATTTACTCTAACTCATATTAAATCCCCCCTGCCTGCAGCAGCTGAATAATCAAACTTTTCCTTCAGCATCAAGCATGTGAATAACCAGACCATGCAGATCTTTCAGTCTAATTAACTTAGACACTAGTTACTAAGCTCAAGATAATGAAAGTAGGATTACCTGTCCATTATATCAACCATCATGACGTTAAATCATTAGACAACTGGGCAGAAGGCGTCAGAATATGAAGGAATTTAACATCAACTTTCTCAGTAGTCTGGCACCTGACTCATAAAGAGCATTTAGTTTGACTTTCAGGCAGGTCAGGACACCCCGGGCTCTCTCTGCTGGCAGAAAGTAAACTGACTACAAAGTTTTAATTTTATTTGTTGTACCGGGAATATGGAGACTCAGAGGAACCAGTGCGTCACCACCATTTAAACACAGAGGGACGAGGGCGAAAATGCAAATCAGCGTAGACACACACAGCAGGAATCGGGTGGCATTATCTGTCATTAGGCTAGGATTAAAGTCACTCAGTGTTCTTGAGATTATCTGTCATTAGGCTATGATTATAGCACACACTCCAGTGGATGTGAACCAGCTCAGAGGGGAGATAAAATCCTCAAGGAAGACTGATGAGAGTGGGGGAGAGTATTATGAAGATGAAGACAAAAAAAAAAAATTCCATTAGGGCTAAACGATTTGAGAAAAATATCCAAATGCAGTTTTTCGGAGCAATTTTGCAATTCCTATTTAAATTGGGATAATTTTCTAGAAACTGAACCAGAGGCTTGTATTTTGTGTCCAATAAACAAGATATGTTTAAACCAAGAGTAAATATAGTGATGTGTAGGAATAATTTAAACAAGCTAACAAAAACACCAGCAAAGAAAAAGCATATTAAACAAGCAAAAAAAAACAACAGTTTCCCTTTTTCTTATATAAACTCGTGAGTTTAACTTAAAGGAGGACCGATTATGCATTTCCTTATTTTCTACTGTTAAATTGCCAGAATGTAACTATTCAGGTCGAAGCATATACAAGTAATCCCTGTGAGCCAAAAGCACAGGCTTCAGACTGCTGTAAACACTTTCCCCCCAACTTTTGGTTCTGTATGATGTCAGTATGAAGGGATATCCTTAATACGGTCATTTCAGGAAGGTAGCTCTGGCTATGAGCACCGAAGCCCCACCCACCTGCTGTTTAAACCTTCAGTTTGTGAGGAGCAGCCAATCAGAAGGATGTTGGCTTAAGGGGGGGGGGGGGGTACACTCACTCAAATCTTTGACTGTTGTGAATATGCCATCAAAGCACTCACAGCGCACTGAAAGAATAAATAAAGCCAATGCAAAGTAGCAAAAACTGCAGTTCTTCTAATGACCACTGGCTCCAAAAGTGAGACAATCCCCATAAACGTCCATGTAAAAAAGTCTGACCACATTAAAATGCATGTAAAAAAAAAAACTTTTTTTCTTTTTCCTTTTTTTCTTTTTTTACTTCTTGTCCCCAAACTTTTCTGCCTTTTGCAGTTTGTGCTTCAATTTTTATGTTACCTAGCACTACTTAACAGGTTATGTCTGTATATATGTTGCACCGGTGCAGTTTATGGATGCAGTTTGCTAACAAAGTTTACCTGCATTAGCTAATGAGTCCATCCTCTGGTCTAATTACTGTTACTTCTGCCTCCAAAAAACCAACATGATGGCATCCAAAATGCTCACGTTCAGGTTTTAAAATATGAGGTCCAGAAGCCAATGGATGCAGATCACCCCTGCAGGACGGTGCTCCAATATACTTCAAAAACACCTCACTGGCAGCTTCCAAACTCCTCAGATCCCAAATCCAAACGAACATCTGCGAGGTGCCCCATACCAAGCCCAATCCACAGAGGTCCCACCCCACACCCAACAAAACCCAAAATACTCACTGCCAACATGCCCGTGCCCTGATGAGTCACAGCTGATTTGATTTTTGCTTTAATGTTGTGCTTTGTCAGTGTAATGCACCCCCCACCCCCAATTCAGATGAAAAGAAGCTCAATTTACAGAGGTGATTTAGTCTCACTGTTGAGACACTGAAATATTGTGAGTGAAGAAACACAAATCTCAAACCTCTCAGGACGTATTTTAGCTCTTTCAATTCGCTCTGATAAACAGTTTTAGCCAGACCTTGCCCCTGGCAGCAGCAGAGCACTGAAACAAATGAAATGTGGAGGGAAAAGTCGACGTGGATGATTATTAAGTGAACGATGTGCTATAGGTGGACTCTCTGAGGAGTAAATAGCTGAAGGACAACTTATTGGTCTCAGGCATCCGTGTTTGGTTATAGCTTAAAAATGGTAGAAACTCCTCTGGGTCCAGAAGCTTTTTCATCTCGGCTATAAGGTGGTTTTAATTTGACTCACCCCAGCATCTGATGACAGTATATGTACTTCCAATGCCAGCGTTTGTTACTCTGAGTTTATACACCCTCTGTCAAACCTACAAATGTTGTTTTTAGTGTTTAGCCGCCATCTTAGAAACCGTTCATCTACATATTGCTCTATCCTCAATTCTGCTAGATGTCAGAGTCTGACTTTTATAATTTTATTCTTTATCTAAGTAGTAAAATATAACTCCAGGATCATTATAATGTTTATTACACAGAATGAAGGAAATACACAGAATAAAATCCTCCTTCATTTTCCATCCCAGACAAGAAATCTGGCAGTGTTCACACTAATGTACAGCTAGACACAAGCTTCGCCTTCTGTTTGACGTTTTTGTTGTTTTTGTTTTATTGTTTCCATCAGATTGTGTGTGTGTGCATGTGAGTGTGTGTGTGCGCGTGAGTGCATGCACATTTCTTCTTTTTTCAGCTGCACTGACCCATTCCCCCCACAAGGAACATTAAAGTTTTATTTCTTTTCATCTCATTTCTCTTTCTTTCAGGGAGCACACTAGTCTTCTTTTTATCGATTCCTGAACCCTACTCTGTCAATGCAGCCTTAAGTTCGTCTGTATATCCATTGGTAAAGTCCTTATATGTGTAACACAGATTTACTTCATTCTCAAATTATTTTACAGCATGATACAAAAGACAAAAAGTGACCCTTTTGCTATAAAACTTCATTTACCGAATTAACTGTGCGTTTTATCTCATTGCTTCTGAATACAGACTGGGGAAGAAGAGAAGAGAGTAGTTTTCTGTGGTTTACTTACTACATTAAACTCAAAGGCCAAAATCTTAACTCTCTCCACTCTACAGATTATTTTAGGATCCTGTTTTAATGTTGCAGCACACATTTTCACAAGTTGTGGCACAGAATTATCCACAGTGACTTAAGCTGTGGAAGGCACCAGTCACAAAGGCCTAGAGGCCTGTTGGCGACCCTCTGGCCTCACCACCAGGAGATGAATGTTCTCCATTTCTGGTTTGCATCGCACCTTTTCATTACTGCTACTAAGTAAATGGTGTTGCAGACATGTCTGCATCTCACATGCAAATTGCAGTTGCAATCAGATGGAGGTTTTTGGTGCAGCACCCTGGTTGCAGTCAACGTCACCTACTGTATCAACAACAGGCAACCTCTAGCAACGACTCGCCAACCAGCTGGGGAGTCTACATTTTTCCTAGTGTTGCCAGTGGGTTACTGACCGGTCTCTACACATACAGTACTGTATACACTACCAGCTCTGCCAGAACCAACATAAAGGCAAGATAGGCAACATAGAGGACCAAAATTCAAGTGTTCCAAATAAATCTGTCTTCTACTGTAGGTAGACTCCCTAAAATTTGTTTTATGAAGTCACAAGGACCTCAGGCTTTGACCAAAATATTCTAAAAAGTTTATCTTTGAGTCTAAATGATCATGTGTGCCAAATAAGGCTGAAAATCTCTGCCCATTTATTCATTACCTATCTTGACAACAGTTCATCTGTTCCACATCAAACTTGCTGGGTGCACAGGGCGGACAACCGGTTAAATGCAGCACCACGTTTGAGGTCATTTTAAATGAGCAGTTATCATGCTTTAGCTAAAAATTGTTCTCTGTTACCGGTGTTTCCTCCAGAGTTACTGCTGCCTGCTTCACTCTGGGAGAAGAGTGTAGGGGGAAGGACACACATACATGCATACTAAAACTAAGTCTTCAGTGGCAAACAGGCTTATGAAATGGTGTGAAAATGACAGCCATCCAAAAAGTTATAACTTTCACAAAATGTCACGACTCCGATGGTCTAAAACTCTGAAAAAGATAGCACACACTATAATTTTCTGTTTATATTCTACACTACTTTTACTGATATGATTATTTATTGCCATTGGTTTGACTTCAGTCGCCCACTCGTGTTTTTTGGTACAACCAACAATCTGCCCATTTCGTACAGCCACACAGAGAGTCAGTGAATGCATCCTTACAGCGATTCTCTTTTTGAAACAGTAACTTAATGCTTCCTGCATGTGATATGTTCAGGGAAAATCTGTAAATAGTACCTGCAAAAAAATAACCTGGGTTACAATAGCTCCAGACGCACTCCCGCGGTATCGTGGTCGCAGGAAGAACGGACGATTCAAAAAGCAAAATTCCTCCTCCACAGCTGTCTCCAGCGCACAGGCATAAAAATTCATCACTGAAGAGGCGGGAGACCAATATTGCACCCAAAGTAGCCTCTTCAAAATCTTTTTTCATAATTTGAACAGATGGGAACAGTGTGCTAGAACACTGATCCCGCTGCACTCCAACTTTTCCTCCCATGGAAGTTCATTACTTTACCACAATTGCTTCATCCACCTACACTCATATTGTACACCAGAGACAACAAGTTACTCAGAAGGATCCTAGGATTCAAATGAAGTGCACAATATTAGACTTCAAAAGATTTACCCATTGAACTTCAGTGATAGTAGACTTGATAGTAGACTAGATATGCAGTAGCAGTAAGGCTTGGCTTATGTCACTGAGGGTCCACATAAATAAGGTACAAACCTCTATTGAGTATTTTTTCTTAATTGCGTTTTTTTTTTGTTTTGTTTTGTTTTGTTTTTTTGTTCACTGAGTAATACTTTCAGAAAAAAAGTAATAGCTTTCTGCATTCTTAGTAACAGAAGAACAAAACAACATATTTGACACAACTAAACAACAAAAAAACCTGAAGGCCAAAAATTTGTAGCAGAACAAATATATATCTTTAGAAAAGGTTGGAATCCAAAGAGGCAGAATCAAGATAATCAAAGAAAAAGGAGAAATAAGCACCAACTAATGATGCAGCAAAGCTGATTAAATCCAGTAATTAAAACAGAAATCTCAAAATTCAAAGTAGCGTGGGGCTCAGATTTATTCAAATAAATCAGAGGAAAATAAGTCGTGATATAAAACTTTTAGAGGGCACAATTAGAGACACAGCAGATTTGAAACAAACCTCTAATTATATTTTTGTTAGTTTCCTTGCTTTGCATCAATTCTACCCACTCAGTCTTGCAATACAAAATCTTTGGCTGCTCAATACCTTTTAAAAAGCTGAGCAAAGCAAGAGCGCGAACTTCCCTCTACACCCCTCCACCGTCAGGTCGTGGATACATGTGTGGTTTTAGCTGAAATTCTGTTCCTGCAAGATGAATTCTGAAATGGTTCACATGAGTTAACTCGCCGCTGTAGTTAACATTGCTTTGCTGTCTCAAAGATTTCACCAGTCAGCCTTCACCGTGGAGGTTGTTTCCCAGCAGGCAGCTGAGCGGATTCACTATAAGCTCTAATGTTGAACAATCTTCATACTGTGGATGGTTTATAATGCCTTAAGATGACATTTTAACTTTGCATCTTCTCTTAATAAAGATTAAAATATTATTACATACAAAAAAAAGGAACAGCTATTATAATTCAACTTCAGCATACATAGTTTCTTTAGAAAAATACTGGAGCAATAAACGGGTCCCAAGTAATATTTAACATTCAGTATAGAGAACAGTATTTTTATTAATGAATTAATTATTTTCTTTTAAAAAGCATACTCTGCCTATCCATTGTCTTAAATGTATCTCTGAAAGTAGCAGTTTTGTCACATTCTCTGATTCAGACTCGGGCTGAGAATCACAGAGTAGCTTGTGATACAATGCTGTCATGATATGCTGCCCATGATAACGCTGGAATCATGATATAGGGATCTGGTCATACTTGATGCACAGCAAGACAGACATCTACATGTCACAATTTCTGGATATGAAATAAGCCTAAAAAGGCCAAAAAGCAGAAATTTTGTATCAGTTTAATACACTGTGTTGCCAGTGTGTATTACTGAAATGTCATAATATGTCATTTCACTTATTACCGCTCTGATCTGCTTTCCACCACCGTACACTCGTTCCCATTCAACCAGCAGTCTATCAGAGTAGGTTGGAACCACAGACAATATAAAAGGTGGATGTAGCTGCCGTGATGTCACCATTCAGTTTCTGAAATTCCCTTTTAAAACCTCAAGATGAGTGAAACTGCCATTTATTACTCATTTATTACAATTACTTTCATAATTGTGAAACTGTATGCTCATTGCAATCCCAATGAGAATACCCCCAGATCGTCCTCCTAAATGGACTTAATGTTTTATTCAGTATGAGCCAAAAGGACTGAACTCCTACTCTTTAGGAAAGTGTTTACTGAGGTCAGCTCCGTGGGTCGTTTTTCCTATAGCACTTTTTTGCAACTACAGCCATTGCCCCCCTGGTGACTATTAAAATGTATGCAGGTTTAAGGCACTACTGCATTGGCTTCACTTTGCAGACTCAGAGGCTATGGCCAACTTTCATTTTTCTATATTTAGGACCACCTTTAAAAACAGGAGGAGGTGTATCAGAGTAACTTCCCACATTCTGCATTATGTGTATCTCCTACATGTCCCAAAATACACTTTGGCCATTAACAGAGAGGATGCATGTATGTCACTTATTTAGCATTCAATGTCTTGCTCAAGGACAAGAGGAGCCACTGAATGAACTACTGATTAATGGCCAAATCATTGGATTACGCGAACATCTTTCTAGTCAAATTTGGGCTGTGTTCAACATAACAAAGCCAGCCCAGCTCCAATGGCAGCTGATAAACTCAGTGTTACTACGGATTTTATGTTTCTCTACTCTACTTTTCAATGCCATTTATATCCCTGCATTACCTCATTCTAACACCTAAAACTGACCTGAGGCGCCAGTGAATAAACAGTTACTCACTGTTTTTGGCAGCTTAAAGGCATATTTTAGTTTATATTTTAGTCATATGGCTGCTGTTTTCTGAGCTGCTGAACATGCATTGATGTTTTTTTTATGTTTTAATATTGGAAGGCGATTAAATGCACACTGGCTTTACGGCCCTGCGGGTAGCTGCTTCGCACAACGGCTTCCCCGAATCTCATCAAGTCAACTCCAGTGGCAAAAGCAGCTCACTGCTTCGGCTAACAAGTCATCCAAGCACCATCAGTTGTTAAAATATGTATCTCTGCTTTGTTGTCATTTAGTGCCACCTCCATAATGAACAGTGAACAGTCTCCGTGGAGAATTGAGATGTGAGGCTCAGTCTAAGAACCTGCAGCTGGGATCCCTCCATCTCTGCAGTCTTAACTTATTATGCTGCTGTGGTTTATGGCCCGTGCATGATGAGTGTGCTGCTGGGTCACGCTGAGCGAGATAATCACAGAGAGAGACAGATACAGAGAGAGAGGGAAAGTGACTAGCCAAGGAAAAGAACCACAAAGCAAAAATAAAGAAAACTGAGAGAGACAGACGGAAACACTGACAGTAACTAGACTATTAGAAACATTCAATACTGAGCGTTCAGTGTTCATGCAATGGAGGCTGGCAACTGACATGGCACGACTTCTACATATCCTCTAAGCTTTCAGCATGTATTAATAAACTATCTTGTCACTTAAAAGCATCCTAAATCACAGACTTTCCTTGTCACTGATCCTGTGTGACTCACTTTAATAGCTAATTCAAAGCACACGGACGTATCCGAAGATGGAGATCCCTAATGCAGTTAGCTAAACAGGTGTTCCGGGAGGTAAATTTCACTCTTGGTGAGACATGAGGAGAAATGTTTAAAGCAGGGGTTTTGAACCTGCGGCTCCGAGCCACAGCAGGTGGCTCCACGTGTTTCATCTGGCAGCGTTTTTACGCCGGATGCCCGTCGTGACAGAAATGGACAACATTTTGTTTAACATTCTAATTTTTACTTATCATTGTTGTCAGTGATTCTTTATATTCTCATTGTAATATGTCTGTCACCTGGAACCTGATCTGTTCATTTTACTTAACAGCACCTGTGATGGATCGACCACCAATCCAACTTTTTCCAGTTGTGATACCGAGATCTGATCTGATAGCAATCTGACGGGAATCATTCTTTTATCAGGAAAGCGACACCAGGCTCAACTTGAACATTTTATCATGTCGTAAAATAAAATGTGACAAATGAATATATCCAGGAACAAACATTTACTAAATTGTTATTTATCAGTGAAATTAGATATTAGAACATTTTTTATTTATTTACAACAGTCTCATTTAATCTCAGTGTGAGGTTCATTAGGCTACTGCACACGACTTCCCCTGTTTCACTGTGACTGCAACTCCTCACAAGCAAATACACACGCATCATATGTAAGCTGGGACCAAACACATTGATTCATTGATTTGTTGGCCATATGTTGTGTTACTTTAAGTACAAGTGTTAAAGCTAACAAAATGAGAGCACAGCTCAGTAACCTGCAACACGACTCCCTCCGTCATTCATGCACCACTTCCAGTTCTTATATGTGTAAACTGCAGAGAAACATGTTTCATCCCTAAGACTGGATCCAGTCTGACAAGAAAAACAAGGTGGAACTGCGTGTTTGGCCTGATTCTCTGATAAGATAGTCCCCTGTTGTTGTTTTGTATTGAGAAAAGTAACATTTGAAAGATTTGCTTTTTAATCAGAGCTAGTCCATAAGGGGTGTTCTCTAAGCACATCAGAAATGAAGTGTTTTGAGCTGTTTCAACCAGCCACAACTGCAAACAGAGACGCCTTAATCAAATATGGGATTATTGTGGGATGACAGGGTTTCTGTAGCTATTAAACCCTCAGACAAGCAGTGCCAACAGCATTCACAGATATGCAGCGCACCAAAATAGACTTTCTCACTCACAGTATACTTTATCTCAGGATTACAATTGCACATAATGTGTGTTAGTCTGAAAATCATCTGGACTTCCCTGTTAGTTTTCTCGCATGTGCAAAGGTGACACAAATGACATCTCTGTTGTTCCTCGTATGCGCAAGTCAGCGGACACCACATACAGGTCCACCTACCTTAAACCTGGGCTGAAGAATGTGCAGAGAAACACTTACGGGGGTGAGCAAGGTCTCTCAGTAAAAAAGGTTTTAGGTCATAAAGTTTTAACACTGTTATCAGCTTCACGTGAAAACGCAAGGAGTCAGTGAGCGGCAAGAACAAATGCAAAAAATGATTAAAAAATGCGGGGGGGGGGGGCGTGAATTGGAAGAAAAAATTAGGTTGTAGAAGGTAGAGGAAAGAGGACAAACAGTGACAGCAGAGTATGATACACTCTGATCCAGGTGGAGAGAAGAGAGTCAGGTAGAAAAGGACAAAGAAAAAGACTGGAAAATGAAAACAAATAGAGATGCATCTCTTGGGTAGGACAAGGGTGAAGAGAGACACTTGACAGGAAACAAGAAGGAAGAGAAGGCTAAAAGAAAAGAGCAACAAGCAGAAAGACGAGTGGAGGAGGAGCGGACGGTGAGTTAGCGCCAGATCTGACTCAGAAGCAGCAGGAAAGAGAGGAAACAACTGAAGGAGAAACACAGCAGGTGGAAAAAGAGAGTCTGGCATTTTGGTGAAGCTCTAGATGTTTTATTCAGGGAGGAAGGATGGAAACTACAAAGCCATCGACTCGAACTGCATACGCACAGCTTTGTCTATATTCTTTCCATAACACCGTTTGCCCATCTAACAGTCTGTAGACGCAGCACTCTGTCTCTCGTCCTTTACATCATTATTGTCATCCAACAAAAATCACACGCCAACTGAAAAAGACTTTTTATGCTCCTTATTGCTTCAGATTAGGATCCTCATAAGTTCTCTTTGCTTGCACTTTTACATTTGGTATTCCCGCTCTTTATTAAAGCTCAGTGATGTTTGAAATTATATTAAGACAAATAAAACCCCCAAATAGGTTTTTACAAAAGTGTGTAAAACTGTTTCTGCTACTGTCCCTTAGAAATCCAGGACCTAAAAATATGCAATTATTGTTCATTTCAGAACATCTGATATTTCATATGTCCACATTACACTTATGTAAGCTGCTCACTCATACACCTTACACTGGGATCTCGGTGCAGCCCCTCTGTTCACTCTCTCTCTGAAACAAGTAATTTTAGCTTCTCTCCTTCCCTTAAGCAAAGAAAATGAAGTTAAGGGGGGAGGAGAGGAGGACTGGCTGCCCCTTGTAAACAGAGGGTTTGAGCAGGTAGGTGGCTGTGAGCCTGAGATGGCCATATTTATGATACGTCCTCTTTAGAACACCATGCAGAATAATGAGCAGCAAAAACTGGACTGAAACTGGACTCTGACTTTATTATTTAAACTCTGAGCATATTTAAAAATGAATATCCATCATTCTAACAGACAGAAAATCAAGAAAATCAAAATAGGTCTCCTTTTAAACTGAGATCTGAGGTGGGCTCAGAGAGCCTCCACCCCTCCACCCCCTTCAGCAGATGAAAAGTGAATCCAGCCTTCTGGTGTCACACTGCCCATATATCATTCTGCACAGTGAAGCTCAAACATCCAAATGCATTAATAAGCACAACACTTCATGTATTTTCATGACTGCACCCTTCTATCAAGTGAAAATATTCAGGATGTCTAGTGCATCGCTTTAACCCAACATGCTCACAACATTCAGCCTGACAAATATGGTGTCTTTGGAAACTTTGAGGTCTCCACTTGAATTTCAAATAAAGCTCTGTGGGTGTGAGCAATGTTCTGGCTGCAGAGCAAGTGTTTCCAATGACTGGGGGATTGAGGGGTCAATGACTGTAAATATGGAAGCGAGAGGGAAAGGGGAAAGAATAGTGGAAGTCTGGCAGAGTAAATGGGTACGGACAGAAAAGTGAAGACAATATTTTGCACAAATCACACCTTTAAAGGCAAAGACAGGAAAGCTAGGAAATGGGAAAGAAAAAGAAATCACTGAGTTGTGAGAGAAGAGAACGAAACAGGAGGACAGGAGACTTCCTTTGCCATCTGTTTCGACTGAGATGTCATCTCCACCTCTGCTCCCTTTGTCCAGCTCTCTCCCATTCTGCTCCTCTTTCGGGCAGGGAAGGATAACAGCTACGCCCAGCTTCACATTCCCACTCTCACACACAGCTTGGAGATTCACTAAAGCTCAAGTCAGACATGATTCAGTGATGAAAAGTGGCATTTCTTCACCTCAGACTCAAGCCAGCAACATCTCAGTCCCATGCCCACATCTTCAACCTGCAGTCAACCTCTCTCACACACACACACACACACACACACACACACACACACACACACACACACACACACACACACACACACAC
>JAVDPK010001255.1:144282-158435 GCA_034780415.1 Cichlasoma orientale | reverse complement strand
AACAACCAAAACAGCAGGAAAACAACCACAGTTCGCAGAGACAGAAGGCAGGCCACAGACACCGGCGCCATCTTGAAACCTACAGTCGATTATTTTGCATACAATACAAATAAAACTGTAATAATTATTAATCATATGCATTGAGTTAATCTATGTCTATTTTTATCAGCAAACAACCAGCAGTGGAGGGGCAGGAAAAAAAACAGAGACACTGAAGTGTGCCTTCACACTTTCCTGAACCCACAGTAAGAAGCGCTTCTGTGCTGTTTCCTGCTCAGGAAGCTCTTCAGCAAATTTTAGAATTGAACAAGTGAGCGAGCAAGCAAACTTTATTACTAAAGCACTTTTCAAAGTGTTCTGTTGAAAACCCAGGACATTTCAGTCAGAGGTCCAGAGGAGAGACCTGCAGCACACTTACTGAAGAGTTCATAGCTGCAGCTTTTTCTTCATCAAAGGCTCCTCAGAGAGCGTTACAATTCAAAAAACATTTATTCTTTACAGCTCAAGCCAAGTGACCTTCACCAGATTTTTACCATATGTGAGAAACTGGTGCAGCTGGATGAAGAACTACGGGGCAAAAGGTTGATCTATGAGTTCATGCAAACAACAAAAGACTGAGTAGGAAAGTTCAAAATCATGGATGGTTCTAAACCTTTAGGAAGCTACAGTCAGTGCTTATGTTACACTCCGTATCTCAGAGTCCTATGTTACTGATCAGGAGGCATTTAACACCTAAAACTGCAGTCAGAAGGTACTCTCATTCACCCAATCACACACACATTCATACAGTGCTTTGATCTATACCTACTGTAAGCACTTTTTTATCTAACATTCATACACGCTGATGGATATTGGGGCCAACTTACCTACCTTCAACACATGGACTAGAGGAGCTGGGAATTGAGCCACAGACCTTACAGTTGGTAGATGACCTGCTCGACCACCAGAGGCACCACCGCCCCTAGAAGATTTCTGTCCCCATCTGCAGTCATTTATATTTGGCAGTATCTCTCTGCTCTGGGAGAGCTGCAGCAAGAATGAGCACAGAACAGAGGAGTCATCAACAACAAAAGAAAAGTCAGATACAACATGAAGAGAGAAGCTGAGGTTAAGGTGGGTTGCAAAGTTGTTTGCAGTGCAGTTAATAGCTCACCCTATATGAGGTGTCCAGTTAGATAGAAGGGTATTAGCTGAGCTATCTGCTTATGTAGGCTGGCACTGATATAAGCGGATCTGCTAGAACTGCAGCTAAGTTTGACTTTGCAGCCTGCCTGAGCTCGTGCTACAGTTACTTAGCTTTCATATACACTCCTCATGTGCACTACAGAAGGACAAGATCACCTTTTTTTTTAAGTGTTTGTAGATGTTGCTTTTCACTCTAAAATGCAGCATGTTGCCAACAGACTTTGGTGTTAACTTCAGTACTGCAAACAGGCATTTTCAGGAGTTAGCTGTCAGGATGTTTTGAGCAAGAGGTTGGAGCAAAAAGGAAGAGCATGTCATCTACCGAGATAAAACGGCAAACTGAGAGCCTGAAGCTGCCGCCTGAGCTTCCAACATGTCGACTGTGCTGAGATTTATCTGCAACAAACTGCAGCAGGAATTAATCCCTGCATGTTTATTAACATCTGCGAATCCTGCATTATGTGAAGAAGCGTGCGGGAACAACGCAGTGGACTCAGAAGAGTCCGCTGCATTTATAAGCTCTAATGAAATCCTAGAGGCAAAATTTTCAATATTCATGAAACTCGAGAACATCATTTATGGGATTTAAGAACTCTACATTTTATTATTCAGGTTTCAGTTTAAGCCTGACCGTTTGGTTTCTTGCTGAAAAGGGTTTACACTCACAGTGACGGCTGATTGCTGTGTAAATGGTAACATGAGATACAACAGTGAGATATCATTCCTATATAAGCAATGGCAGTATCGCCTGCGGTAGAGAAAGGATAACAGGTAGAAAAGAGCCAGCGGTAAGCAGTGACTGAATTATCACAGCAAGGCAGGAGAAGTACTCATGCTGAGACCTTTCTCACAACCTTTAAAAACACTGACCTGAGGTCTGATTTGGCAAAATGGAAACAATCACTCTGATATAAATTCCAAAAAAAATGGAAGAACTTTAGCAAATCAAAACCTTTCAGCACACTTTCACCAACCTCATGCTTCTGAAAGTTAAGCGAAACCCTGAAACCCTGAAACCCTGATTCTGCACTAACATAACCTCATACTTTCTCTTTATGAAGCACTAAATCTAAATTAAATCCTCTACCTATACTGCTTTCTTTGCTCAGGCATTTCATTTACATATGTATGCAAGACCCCCCCCCCCCTTTTTATTTTAAATGAATCTGATCATACGCTCTGTTTCTGAACTGCTACCTGTTTGTACCACTTAACGACTGCCTGTTTGAGTGACTGCTCCTTGAGGTTCGTATCCAGCTGAGGAGCTCTCAAGAGTGTTGCGAAGCATGATATTAGACCCTGAACTTCACAGCAGGAGGCTTCCTAACAGTCTCTGAGCACCTATGACCTGTCAGCTGTGACTGACAGCTGGAACAAAATGCTGCTTAAAGCTGTCTCTGTGCCGGGAAATGATGAGGAAAGAGTCAACATACTGAACCTGCTGTTAGGGCAGCTTAGTCAACACCTTGAAAACATTGATAGGTTCCGATGAGACTGAGTGACAGATCATTTGACGATATAATGACTCTGCTGAAACCTCAGGTTCAGACAGAGAATCTGAGTAAAGGCAATAAGTAAAAGTTACATTTAGTACAGCAAAGTTTTGAAAGAGAAAACAGGTGCGGTGTAGAAAAAAAACAGCAATAAAAATTGTGTTGTAAAATGCAGATTAATTGTTGCACTCCAGTATTTACACACTGATATATAGTTTTAGCTGCTTGTAAGTTTTTTTGCCATGCATAAAATTTTTTCTGTATAAGCTTTTTAAATATTTTGACAATAAAATTGTCTGATGTCTACTGTAAATACACTTAGGATTCAGGAGAAGTGTGCAAGCATAAAATGCAGCCTTTTTAGTTTGGCTTTTATATCAAATGTACCCTTTCCAGTGGTGTAGCAGAGAACCTAACATTACAGGGAAATTGTTCACAGGCGTGTACAATCAAAATTGGTGCATGTACTTTTTTTATGTTTTCTTTTTTTGATAAAGCCCATTAGACATTTAAAAATGATGGTGACAATTGTTAAAACGGCTGCAAGAATATATTAAATTTCTTTAATAAACAGGGGTGCAGGGTGTAGTAGTGTAGTAATACAGTTCAGTCACATCTCCTGGATGGATCCATTGCACTCACTGGTTCCAGTTCCTACCCAGTTCCCCCAAAATCTTGTTAATGCTGGTTCAGAATTTAGAGCTGGTTAGCGTTGGTTGTCTACTGTTCAGACGTTCAGTGGTTTGAGCCCCAGCTGCTGCATCTGCATCTTGAAATGTCCTTGGAAAAAATACTGAAGCATCCATCTGTGTTTGTGGATGCAGGCTGCAGTGAAAAAAGTGCTTTGAGTGTTAGGTGAGAGTAAAAAGGTGGCTTCTAAATCACGGCCCATTTACTATGGATTAAACTAGAAGAGGGGAGAACATTAACTAACCTTATGAACTTGATAGTGGAGTTAGATGAGTAAAACGAGTAAGCCAACAGAACAAATAGCTGGGCAGCACAGTGGTGCATCGGTTGCCTCGTAGCGAGAAGGTTCTACATTATGTTTGAACCTGCTTGTCAGATTAACTGGTGATTCTAAAGTGGCTGTTGGTGTGAGGATTAACTGTTATCTGTCTCTCTGTGTTAAAAAAAAAAAAAAGAAAGAAAAGGAAAACAAGATGTCCCCACATGAGAGAGCTGAGCCAAAGGAAAAGGAGTCTTCATGCATCGAATACAAGAAACTCATTCAATTGAACGTTGAATAAATTGGCACCATATGAATGTTAAATGTCTGAACCTAGCTGTTTGTGTTATAATACTGTGAATGAGTAATCTCTCGACCTGCACAGACTGTGCAGCTGCAGCTGTCACCGGCCCATTGGAGCAGCATGTATGTGCCACTGCAATTATTTTTTACTTGAAACAAAGAAGCTCAGAATATTTTTTTAACTTATAAATTTGAGTCAAAAAGAGTAATCCATCGGTTACAATTCTGTAGTAAAGCAGCTGTTTACTAGAATGGAGAAGAAGCTAAACTGGATCATTTTGAAATTTTAAAAATTCAAATGTTTAATGAGATTTCTTTTAATTAATGGCTACAGAGGGACAAATATGCAAATTTGGGTGCTTGTATCCACTTTTGGCAGATTATTTCCATTATCTGCTGCATTATTCTGGCTATGACTGTTTTCCTCTTTGTTTTGTGCCAGAGTTATTACAGTTTTGTATGTTTTTCAGTTTTTATGTTTATCTGTGCTTTACAGTTGGACATTTTAACATGGCAGGACCGACTTCCTTTAGGAGACAGCCTCAAGTGGCGAATTGAGGAACTGCAGTTTTGGCAGCTCTGTCTTGGGATTCATTTTTGAAGGTTGAAGCTTGAGGATAAGGGAGTTTGCTAGTGATTTCCAGGAAAAGGAAAGTAAATAGACAATGGTGTGTAAGATACTGACTGTCTAGCGCACATTTTACAGTTCCACCAGTAGGTACGCTGGCAGCATCATTCGTCTTTTGTTTTGTCATGTTTAGAGTTGTTGAAAGCCTCAGAGCAGCTAAAGAAGTGGCGTGCGGTGACTTTAACTGAAAGACAAGTATAGACGTGCCCCCTGCCCCCACCTACCACCACCCCACACACACACGCGTGCGCGCACACACACAAAAACATCTTCCATTGTTTAACAAGACAAATTGGACCACATTAAAACACACTGGTTTGTGCTGCCTGTCTTTTATTCTTTTAAATATGCAAACAGCCTCCTGCAGCTTGCTGCACTGGACACCTTCACCTTTCTGCACTCATTCATGAAGAATTGTAAAATATTATTACCTGGATAATTAAATACATATCTAGTATATTACCAAAAATGATTCATTATTAGCTGACGATGGGGACCGGTGGATGATTGTTTTTAGAGTCATTGCTTTAGCAAAAGAAGCAATAAAACACAATGAGAACACTTCACTGCACGTTAAACTGTATTATTTGCAAACTGTTCATAAAGAATCAAAATTAAAAATTATTTTGCATTTATGTGGTTTAACATTACTGCTCAAGATTTTTAAGGCTGCTTAATCTACAGTAATACATCATATTCTGTAAAATCATACACTATACTGCCAACAGTATTCACTTGTCTGCCTTCACATGCATATATGAACTTGAGTGACATCCCATTCTTAATCTGTAGGGTTTAATATGATGTCGCTCCACCCTTTGCTGCTCTAACAGCCTTTCCAAAAGGTTTAGGGGTGTTTATGGGAATTTTTGACCATTCTTCCAGAAGCACGTTTGTGAGGTCAGACACTGATGTAGACGAGAAGGTCTGGCTCGCAGTCTCCGCTCTAATTCACCCCAAAGGTGTTCTATTGGGTTGAGTTCGGGACTCTGAGCAGGCCAGTCAAGTTCTTCCACACCAAACTCACTCATCCATGTCTTTATAGGCCTGCTTTGTCCACTGGTGTGCAGTATTGTTGGAACAGGAAGGGGCCATCCCCAAACTGTTCCCACAAAGTTGGGAGCATTAAATTACCCAAAATGTCTTGGTATGCTGAAGCTTTAAGAGTTCCTTTCACTGGAACTAAGGGGCCGAGCCCAACTCCTGAACAACCACACACATTATCCCCCCTCCACCAAACTTTACACTTGGCACAGTGCAGTCAAACCGTTCCCCTGGTAACAGCCAAACCCAGACTCATCCATCAGATTGCCAGACGGAGAAGTGTGATTTGTCACTCCACAGAAATATCTCCACTGCTCTGGAGTCAAGTGGCGGTGTGCATCTGAAACTTTGCATTGTGCTTGGTGATGCAAAGCTGGGATGCAGCTGCTCGGCCATGGAAACCCATTCCATGAAGCTCTCTGCACACTGTTCTTAAGCTAATCTGAAGTCCACATGAAGTTTGGAGGTCTGCAGTGATTGACTGTAGAAAGTTGGTGACCTCTGTGCACTATGCACGTCAGCAAACACTGAACCCCGTCTGTCATTTTACGTGGCCTACTACCACTTCATGGCTGTGTTCCTCTTTGTTATAATACCACTAACAGCTGGCTGTGGAATATTTAGTAGAGAGGAAATTTCATGACTGGACTTGTTGCACAGGTGGCTTCCTATCACGGTACCACACTGGAACTCACTGAGCTCCTGTAAGCGACCCATACTTTTGGAAATATAGTGTATGTTTGTAGTGACCACACAACTCAGCCTACATCTTGACGTTTAAAAAGTATATAAAACATACATTAACCCCCTAGGACCCTGTGTCCACATATGGAAACATTATATTTTGGTTTTGCTGCACCTTATATTTCATTCTGCTCAATAGTTGTTGTTTTTTTATACTTTGTTAAGCCACATTGACTTGCTGTGCTAATAAATAAGCCCATGGTCCATTGGACTTTTTTTTTTTTTTTTTTTTTACAAAATTATGTAACAACCATGTAACAAAATAGAACTTCCTATTTGAAAAGGAAGCTTAATTTATATGCATATCAGGTATATCCAATCACAAATATCTAGGAGAAATTAAAAATGCATCGCAAACAGGAGCTGGGTCTCAGGAGGTTAAACTGTCAACGTCTACAGGGGGATTAAAATATTATTGAAAAATGAAGGTGGTGTGTTGGCAAAACAGCTGGTTAAATTTAATAGTGATTTCTCAGACTTGATTATCTGAATCTGTGCTGGCTGAGCCTGCACCTGTTACACTTGGCTGTTTTATTAAACAAGATTTTGACATCTCCCCTCCCCTACCTTGCTAGCGTGCTGAAGGAGTTATTAAATATTTTTACACCGCACTCCATCTTCTCTAAATCACATCTGCTGGCCAAGGTGGTCAGTAAGAGAAAACTTACCTGTTATGAAGATAAATCACAGAAGCTCATCTACTTGCTAATGGTAGCAGTGTTTCCACACAGAGCACAGCTTGTAACTGATCTCAGAGCAGTGAAAGCAGTGCCAGTGGCAGCTTGCCTGGCACGTTAATCTCCCATCAAAGATCAGAGTCTTGGCTACAATGCGCATGTCCAAACAACCTGGAAAAAGCTGCTGTCCTCTCAGCGTGAAAAGCTCCAGCCACCGTTAATGGGAGACTGACTCGTCCATGAAATGGAGACAGCTACAGTTTCCAATAGGATCCAAGGCAAGCGTGCATCTAGTGACAATCACCAACAGCAGCCACAAGATGACAGTAATATTAACGGATGCAAACAGGTGATAAGCTTTATGACAGAACACTGTGTGAGATTATATTCACCATATTTGCCAAATATAGTTCTGTGTATTAATGCCAAACATCCCCGTTTGGCCTTGTCTGTCCAAAGGACAATGTTCAGCTGCAACCTTGGTTTGTTGATTTGTTCAGATGCAACTTTGCAAACGTAAGCTAGAGGCTTTCCCCTGGCAACCATTCCAAACAAGCCATACTTGTTCAGTCTTTTTCTAATTGTGCTATCGTGAACTTTAACATTTAACGTGCTAACTGAGGCCTGTCGAATCTGAGATGTAGCTCTCAGGTTTTCTTTGCAATTTCTTGAGCACTGCACTTCACGGTCTGACCTTGGGGTGAATTTGCTGTGATGTCCACTCCTGGGAATATTGTGGCATTGTGTTAACACTGAATGCTCCAGACCGGCAAACTGCCAAAACTTCTGCTTTTACAGAGGTGGCCTCACTGGCTGATGATCCTTGCATCTGCTTGCTACTTACCCTCACAGTGCCTGTGGAAGCAGTAAATGTGTACTGAGTTTGTCACAGGCCTGCACAGAGTCCTGTGAAAAACTTTCTTTTTTACACGTTGTTGACTAGTGTGATATTTTCTCTGATAAATCAGCATCAAAGATGGACACTGGAACACAGCAGATTTTACACTTCCCAGATTTATTTATTTATTGTCTATTAAACATTCACAAAGTCAGGCTCAACACCATCCATCCATTACGCTTATCCTTTTCATGGCCGTGGGGGGACTGGAGCCTATGGGGCAAGAGGCAGGGTACACCCTGGACAAGTCACGAGCCAGGGCTAACGCAAAGAGACAGACAACCAGTCACACTCACATTACACTTGTGAGGGCAATTTAGAATCACCAATTAACCTTTGGACTGTGGGAGGAAGCCAGAGTAGCCGTAGAGAACCCACGCAGTCACGGGGAGAACAGACAAACTCCATTAACAAAGGTTAATGGCCAGGTGGTGGATTTGAACCCAGAACCTTCTGTGAGGCAACAGTGCTAACCACTGCACCACCATGCTGCCCCAGGCTCAACACCTTCCAGTTAAAATGTTTGAGATTCTATTCCTTATACTGTAATAATACTGTTACAAAGGCTTAGAAGGAGCCCTTATGACCAGTAAATTGACTCTGACATTCGTAAAATCAGTGAAATTCCACTTTAAAAGTAAAATGTGAGATGAAAGTGGCCTTCTATCTTACTGGTCTGGGGGTTTGTATGTATCTGGAGTCATGTTATAAAAATGCACTGGTTTGGGGCTTAAACCTATAAAAAGGAAATTGCCCTCATATACATTTGGACAATTACTCATTTCTAATAACCTGCTTCACACTCCTTGCTAATAACATAATTTCCTGCTCTTCACTAACTCTTAATGCATTTAGAGCTGCCTTAGGCTACATTCTCCATTCAGATTAAATTTCTGTTTCACATATGTAATTTCCTCCTGCGCCTCTCCTCCTGTCTCACTCTCTCCACCTGTCTGCCTTTCCGTCCATGTCACATCAGCTATTTCGCTCTCTTCTTTTCTTCCCTCCCCTTCAGTTTTTCTTCCCGTTAGTCTCGGCCATTTTTTTTTTTCTGCGGGGATTCTTCCTGTCACTGCAGACACTTGTTTCCCTTCCACCGGATCAGCTTTGCTGACAGGAGCACAGATCTGAGCAAACTATTTCTCCCTTCTTGTAAACATCCATTACTGACCACTGAAAGAGAGGGGAGGGGGCAGAGAGGGAGGGGGAGAAATAGGATGTAAGATGCCACAGGGAGTTTCTTTTACTATAAAAAAAAAAAAAAAACCTTGAGAAAGCTTTGACCTCAATTCCCCAACAATAGATCACATTTTCATGCTGCCGTTTGCTTCCATTACAAAACCTCGGGCCATTAGTTGTTTCCAGCAGTGGCTCACTTAAAGAGAAGATATCAGCAGCACGCACGGTGGCAGCCCGTGAAGCGAGATGATGAATCTCTGAATGTGATACAGACTTACTGCTCACTGCTCGGCTTCTGCCAACGATGTTATATAGGGTTCTAATGACTGAATATTGACATGCAATCCACGTCGTTAAAGAAATTACATTTAAAGCTGCATTAATTGATTTATTGGCAAGACGGGAAAGAAGAATGCCACAATAGGCTGAAAGAATCAATAAAATCATGTTATCGCTTGATGAAGTTATTATAGCTGACATGCTTGCAAAGAAATTGCTATTTACTAGAAATGTTTCTGGTAACTGATTTTCTAGTAGATTAAAAAAAAAAATCCTGCAAAATATTAAGACAAAAGTAAGAAAATACTAAGATAACCATAAAAACTTAGCACTAAGCACTAGAAACGGTTACATTATTAAACATCCAAAAGTGAAATAAATGTGTATGCATAGCGTTGCTCTAACTCAGGGTCACTGTCAGTGTTAGAAAGCGTAGCAGCCGCAGCAGCCTTTCTTTGTAGGTTAGTGCCTGCTGAATGTGTTTATCTATTGCTCCAGTTTATTTTCCAGCGTAACCTGTTATCATCTAGGAACCAACTGACCACTGTTTGATTTTTGAGAATGTATATACATTTTAAAAAGCATGCAATACTAAAATTTTTGCCAGCCAGTGCTTTTACGACTGCATTGTGGCAAATATATTTCCTCTTTAGGGACAGTTTCAGACAGACTACAAACCAGAACCTTTGCCCCGTGCATACAGAGTCTGTATATTTACATGCCCACCATACATGTGATCATAATTTACATCGTTTTACATCAAAATAGTGCCAGTCTGGCCACCAGAGTAGCGCATGGCTGCAACCCTTAATAGCAATGTTGTAGTTTTCCATCCACAAGTATCGGAGGGTGCCCTTCAAAGTTGTGACCATGTAGTTAACAGGAATTGTACATTAAAACAAGCAGAATCTTTAGTTTACCCGATGTTCTTGTGAGGATAGAATTGTATAGTCAGCTAAATGCTTGCATCCCTGTTAGAGAAGATATGAAGAATCACTAGCATTTATTTGATGTCATCCATCCATCCATCCATCACAGGGACAGCAGTCTAAGCAGAAAAGCCTAGACCTCCCTCTCCCCAGCCACCTTCTCCAGCTCATCTGGGGGGGACCCCAAGGAGTTCCCAGGCCAGCTGAGAGGGGTCTCCTCCCGTTAGGACATGCCCGGAACACGTCACCCAAGAGGCGCCCAGGAGGCATCCTGATCAGATGCTCAAAGCACCTCAACTGGCTCCTTTCGATGTGGAGGAGCAGCGGCTCTACTGTGAGCCCCTCCCGAATGGTCGCACTCCTCACTCTATCTCTAAGGGAGAGGCCAGCCACCAGACCAGTCATGTTTCTGTTCCAACTAATGTCGTTCATGTTAAAGAACTCCACAGTGCACATGTACTCACTGCCCTTTGCCCCCAGTGGTGCAAAAAAGCTAAAAAAAAAATTTTTTTTAAAAAAAACAAAGCAGTTGTTAACATGTAATCAGAGATTACAGTAACAACAGATTTGTTCTAGTGGTAGATAAAACACCCTTCACTCTACCATCATCTGAAGATGAGTTTTCACACCTGTGGTCAAAAAAAATTGTGGCTCTTGAACGACCAAAACCACGTCCAACTTAAAGCAGTGAAATCCTTTTTATTTCATCACATCCTGCTCAGTTTCATCAAACTTCTGACTTTCTTGTGACACTAATGCTCTAACGGACAAAGAACAAATTAAAACACCTCATTTCCCCATCAGCACTTTCCCACAAAAGGTCAAGCAATCATTGAACAATTCAGCAATTTTATGGCCAAGCTGTAGCATTCCTCAGAGCTCTGGACTGTCCCAGCGCTCACCCTGAAAATGTCACCAATCATCTGTTGACTCAATATCACGATGTTTGACCTGAACCGCTATATGTGAACTGTGACTTTTCCTCTGAGCATAAATACTCTGCTGTAATGATCCTTAAGAACTGCAAACCTGCTTGTGTAGTCCCCCAGCTGTTTGAATTGTTGCGTGCAGGAGCTCAAACTGCATTGAATTAACGGAGATACTAATGACCCTACTGAATTAAAGCAAAGCTGTTTGCTGCTTCAGTAGCTGCAGGTTCAAAGGGTTAATGGATTATTTCTTCTTCAGGGCCAGAAAGGCAAATAATGTGGTGAAATGTTAATCTGAGTAGAGGAGATCTTGCACCTCTTTTATCCTTCTCTCTTCATGAGAAAGTAGAAGCAGTAAACTTTTAAATCCCTTCAAAGGAACAGCAGCAGAAATTCAGCAGGTCATTTTTTATCATAGCAGCACTCTTTTATGTTGGAGCGGGACTAATTAATTGCTTAATATTGCTTTTTTTTTGTCATAGAATAATTAATTAGCTAATGCCCCGGCCTAACAGAGGAAAAGAAAATATCACGTTATATCATGTTTTTGCTTTTTTAATGAATGAAAAGTGAAATGAAAACTGACACATGTGTTGACATTCATTAGAACTTTAACGATGAAATGAATAGTGCTACAATAATTAGCAGGTCTAGGCAATTCATCAAACTTTCAATCAAACTTTCAGCTTCCAATGAACATAAAAACAAGATAATAAACATTAAATGTTTATTGAGCTGCTTTCGGTTTCAAAATGATGCTCTCATTTTGTCTTGTGTTATAAATCCATCTATCCATGTTCTGCTGTTTAGGTTGAGGTGGCCGTCTCCTTGTATATTATACCTGAATCACTTCACCTGGGAGGCGTCCATTAAAATGCCTGAACCACCTCAATTAGGTCCTTTCAATGAGGACAAGCCCCTCCTGAATGACCGAGCTCCTCACCCTACCTCTAAGGCTATACACTTAAACATGTAACATAAAGGTTCAATTCATGCGTCATTATCATTTGGAGCTGCACGCTCGGTTGTTGGGCTGCAAAGAATGTGTTGCTATAATCACATTCCATTTTTTCAGTAATGCAGTAGTGTAACACATCACTGTACCCAATTCAGTAATCACATTTCAGCTATAATTATGTTGTTAATTACAGAGTTAGTTACAAAGATTCTTCAATTATCTGCATGATGGATAGACAGGAAGGAAAAAAAATATTAAACTTGCCTTTTTCTTCTTATAAATCTGCTGGTTTTGGTTCGTGTGCAGAGAGAAGGAAAATGGTGTAGTAGTCTGCACCATTTGAAGAATGGAGAAATGGACATTACTTTTAATTTAATTGCACAAAAGGACGAGCATGATGGTAAAGTGCAAACTGCATCCAGGCCAGACAGAACTGCGTTATACTGCTAGCACAACATCAGCTCTTTGCAAGCTTCAGCGTCAGACTCAGCTTTATTGTCATTCAGACTATGAGACATAGTGTGAACGAAATGTAGATTCTCAGGTCTCGGTGAAAGTCAAACATGGGATTAAGTAATAAATAAAAATAAATAGAATTTAAATAGTACAGAAAAATAAATAAATAATTAATAAGTGGCTAAACTAGGATAAGTAAAAATAGAATATGAATACACTGAAACCAAAAACAGGTATAGCAGCATTCTACTATAGCAGCAACAACTTGAAGTGGATTAAGGTGCATTAGGGGATGCTGTTTCAGCAGTCTATGGGGGGATTGGTTCAGCAGTCTGACCGCATCCGGGTAGAAGCTGTTTTTCAGCCTAGACGTTTTTGCCCGGATGCAGCGCAGCCTCCTTCCAGGCGGGAGAGGGGTGAAAAATCTGTGTGCGGGGTGAGTGTGGTCACGGAGAATGCAGGTAGCTCTTTCCCTGCATCTGGTGGTGTAGATGTCGTTGATCAGTGGTAAACTGCACCCGATGGTTCTCTGTGCATTCTTAACCACTCTCTGCAGTGCCTTCTTCTCCGCCACTATGCGCCCAGCGTACCACACAGTGAGGCAGGTGGTCATGACACTCTCCACCACACAGCTGTAGAAGGACCTGAGGATGTCTGTCTTCAGGCCCGCCCTCTTTAACTTCCTAAGGAAGTACAAGCGTTGGTGGGCTTTCTTTATTACAGCTGTGGTGTTGGTGCGCCACCGCTATTCCCTCAATGGAGAGAGGAGGGGGTTTTGCACCAGTCCTACAAAAATCCACCACTATCTCTTTGGTCTTCTGGAAGTTTAGGATGAGGTTGTTGTCTTTGCACCAGCGTGTCAGGTCTTCTACTTCCCGCCTGTACACTGACTCTTCCCCGTGGCTGATAAGACCAGCCACCACTGTGTCATCTGCAAACTTCACTACAAGGTTGTTTTCGTAGTGAGTCATGGGTCAGTAGTGGGCTGAGCACACAGCCCTGCAGGGAGCCAGTGTTCAGAATGATGGTGGAGGATGTGCTGTTGCTGGTTTTGACCCTCTGTGGCCTGCAGGTCAGGAAATCTAAGATCCAGTCATAAGGATGTGGAGGTTCCCAGTGCTGCCAGCTTGGACACCAGTTTCTGTGGGATGATGGTGTTGAATGCAGACCTGAAGTCCAGGAATAGCAGCCTCATGTAGGAGTCCTTGTTCTCCAGGTGAGTGAGAGCCTGGTAGGTTAACAGCCGCAATGGCGTCGGGTGTGGACCAGTTTCACCTGAACTAGAGTGTTTTCAATGTCTTGGTTTCTGTGCAAATGGAGATCGTTTTTGAAATGTTTCCGTCTGAACGCGTTACTTTTGGAAAACAAAAACAGTAAAACAACATTGTTTCCACTGAAAATGTTCTTGTGGCCTTAACTAGTTTTCTCACAACACACACACACACACACACACACACACACACACACACACACACACACACACACACACACACACACACACA
>JAVDPK010001255.1:115638-144182 GCA_034780415.1 Cichlasoma orientale | reverse complement strand
CACACACACACACACACACACACACACACACACACACACACACACACACACACACACACACACACACACACCAGGGCAGCTGTGGCCAGCAATTTCCCTTTCTGTAATTATCTCAAAAGAAATCTGTTGGCACTGGGAAAAGAACCCCGGTCTTTGCATATCTATCTTGGATTTTTTCTTTTTGTCTTGGATTATGAGTCTTCATTTAGATAACAGAATGTGAGACTTAAGTCTTTTGTAAGTCCTTTATAAATCTTTGCTAAGTCTTCTAGTGTAGGCATAAGTCTAAATCTTGCTCGGGAAGCGGTTTTAGCAAATTGTAAACTGAGGTTCAAGGTATAAAGTGATACTCTGTACTGGACCTAATAAAAGATGACCTCGGTGATGATTCATTTAAAATCAACCAATGATAATCTGCCACCGTAATGATGTTGAGCAATGGATTGTGATCTGTTGGTATTTAGCCCGTCCTACAATCATAAGAGCTGGACCTGTCTTGGTCACATCACATCGGCTGCATAAGTGGGACTCTCTTTGCGCTATGCAATTATCAGCCATTTGACACAGTCTGAGCAGCTTGTCTGGAATATGAATGAGAAAGATAAAAATATAGAGATCACAGTGAACCGGAGCCTCGTACCTGAAAGAATTATCTACGCCTCGACTCCCATCATTGTCCTCACTAACACACAGTTAGCTCATTTGTGGTCAGTTTGCTTTTGTCCATCTTCAGGCGGGTAATTTACTCCTGCTGTAAATCCTAAATATCAGCCAGTGTTGCAGTTTTGTAGAGCATGTATGGCATAAAGCCCAGCCCTGCTATTGATGTGAAAAGCTTTTAGTGATGCCACTAATAAGAGTGTAATGATTTGTGTGTGTTTTGTGCGTATGTGCTGTGTCTCATGGGAATCTACTTCGCCGATTAAAGGTCAGGTCCAGGCAGTTTTTCATTGCATCCTGTTTACTAACCTTTGACTAAAAGAAGTCGAAAACAGGCCTTTCAAATGTTCTTTTTTGCCTTGACCATCCTAAAATATGCTAATGTAGAAGACACACATGTAAATGAAATCCAGTTCTTTCAGTTCCCTCAAAAAGCTGATATGTGACAGAAGAATCGCTTTTGAAGTAACTGAACGGATGCATGTTAATCACCGAGGCTGCTTTAAGACAGATTGATAGAAATGTAACTGGTTTTAGGGCTATTTTAAGACTATTCAAAGAATTGCTGTGTGCCGTATACAGCTAGGTCCACAGTAGGTTGGACAAAGGCACAGTTTTTGTAGTTTTAAAATCCAAAAAAGCGGATTGCAGGCATGTGATTGCAGTGCAGAGTTTGAGCTTTTACAGAAAATGTTACATTGACTATTAAGGAATTACTATGTGGACCCCCATTTACAGAGGTGATATTGAGTAACTTATATTAAAGTGTTTAGTCAAACATAACCAAAACATCACAGCAATTGAACTGTATCTCCGACTCAAAATTGCCTGTTAATTTGTGTCATTTTTATGGTTCAAGGCAGAAACTGCTGAAAAATCTAGTTTACATATGAATGTTGGCTATTTCTGATCCTGCATGACAGTGAAATCTCTTTCCAGCGAGGTTAATATGGCTTCATTCAGGATATAAAAGACCTCAAAAAGATGATGTGGAAATTCAGTGCTTTCAGACTGTCAGGTACAGAATTGGATTTCAATGGAAGAGATTCAGAAAATCAAAGCAACAGAGCACCGAGTACAACATCATAAGAGAAGAGGAGACGACAGTGAAAGGGAACAAAGATGAACATGTTTGGATATTTTCCCAGCTTTCGTGTAAAGAATTGGACTGAGTGAACGAGGAGCAGAAAAAGAGAGGAGAAGGAGGACGGAGAGGGAAAAAGCAAAAGCAGTTTGTTTGTTTTTTTTGATACATTGGTCCTCCAGCTGTCTGTGGAAATTAAAGACACTGGGACACCAGAGCTCCTCCAGAAGATTATACACACGCGCGCACACACACACACACACACTGACTTTCTCTCACACTGGTCAAGGTCAGCTCTCCATTATCTGATCCTCAGTGACTTCTCTGATGAGCTGCTCTTGACTCCATGAGCAAGGCGGTGTTAGGAGTTTTAGGGTTTTTCCTGGCTAAAAACAGACCTTCAGGCAGTGACCCGGCATACAATGAAGGTATTAAGCAGTTATTAAGCCTGTTACCTTATTTGATAAACAGAAATGACCCCCAGTTAACAATTTTTCTTTTTTCTTGGCACTGGAGTGACTGAGGAGGCAGTTAGGTCTTTCTGTGAGTGGATTACTAGAGTCAAGGTAGGTTTATAGGTGAGTTGACTTCCTAGGATGAGGCTGGCTGGGTGCTGCCTGACACACAGGTGGAATTGAAATAACAGGAAGGTCCAAAGGTAAGCATAACACTGAGCCTGATTGTGGCACCATTTGTACTGCTGTAACAATCTGGCGAAGAGTGGGTGGATGAGCCAGACTTAAAATACTGCAGGTGAGTGATTAATTGATGAGTAGCAGTGGTGTCAGCCAGGCATCCAATGCGAACAGGTAAGTGCCCTTAAGGACCTGCAATAACAGGAAAATCTGCACACTCTCACTCATAATTACATACTGACGAGGGAAAGGGAAAGAAAGAGAGAAAGTGGTGGATGGCACTGAAGGCAAGCAGAGACCATGACAAAAACCCATCCATCCATCCATCCATCCATCCATCCATCCATCCATCCATCCATCCATCCATCCATCCATCCATCCATCCAATCCAGTTGTTACTGGGTGAAAAGCGTCGTCACCAGTCTTCACGGCTAACACAGAGAGACAGACTACAGCCAACTTAGAGTCATCTGAATTATCTGACAGTTTGAAAACATGTCCCCTTGGTTCTGGCTAAAACCTAAAAGAAAAAAAATCATCTATTTTGGAAAAACTACATCATTGTACCTGATTTATAATCCCATTTCCGAAAATGTTGGGACGCAGTGTTAATTGCAAATAAAAACAGAATACAATGATTTGCAAATCTCATAAACACATATTTTACTCAAAGTAAAACATAGAAACGTATCAAAAGTTTAAACTGAGACATTTTACTGTTTCATGAAAAATATTAGCTCATTTTAAATTTGGAGGCAGCAACATGTCTCAAAAAAGTTGGGAATGGGGCAACAAAATGCTGGAAAAGTAAGTGATACTAAAAAGAAACAGCGACTAATGAGGTGAAATGGCAACAAGTCGGTAACATGACTGAGTATAAAAAGAGCATCTTAGAAAGGCAAAGTTTCTCAGAAGCAGAGATCGGCAGAGGTTCACCAATCAGGTTCAGAATAATGTTCCTCAATGTAAAATTCTAAAAACTTTGACTTTGTGAAGACTCATTATTAACAGTACATAATATCATCAAAAGATTCAGAGAATCTCGAGAAATCTATGTGCGCAACAGACAAGGCCGAAAATCAATATTGGATACCTTTGTGATCTTGGGACCCTCAGGCAGCACTGCATCAAGAACAAACATACTGTCATGGAACTCACTGCATGGGCTCAGAAACTCTTCCAGAAATCACTGTGAACACACTTCATGCCAAAGCTCATTTAAAATGGACTGAGGCAAAGAGAAAAACTGTTCTGTGGTCAGACAAATCCTTTTCTGGAAAATGTGGGCATAGCGTCATCTGGACTAAAGCGGGGAAGGACCATCTGGGCTTGTTATCAGCAGACAGGTCAAAAGCCTGCATCTCTGATGGTACGGGGTGCATCAGGGCCTATGGAGTTGGAAGCTTGCACATCTGTAAAGGCACCATCAATGCTGAAAGGTTTATACAGGTTTTAAAGCAACAAATGCTCCCATCCAGATGTGTGTTTCAGGGAAGACCTTGCATAATTAAGCAAGACAATGCTAAACCACATACTGCATTTATTATAACAGCCTCAAGAGCTTGAAAAAAAAGGTGACTGGACTTCTTAAAGTTTTTGAAGACGTTTCACCTCTAATCCAAGAGGCTTCTTCAGTTCTAAAACCAAAAGGTGTAAAGTCCAAGGTATTTAAGCACTAATGTGGATTATCCTCTTTGGCCCACTATTAATCATGAATCATCACATGAGCCAAGGTGTGAAAAAAGCATAAGTCTAAACGACAGTCGGGACCCGTTCCCTGGCCGAATGTGCAGCGAGCAAAGGGGATACAAGGATACCCATCTCACCCCACGGCCTCTCACGGAGGGCAACTCAAACTGGAATAGAGTCCAGCCCCTCTCCAGGAGACTGGTTCCAGAGCCCAGGCTGTGCATTGAGGTGAGTCAGACTACTGTCCAGTAACTATCCAGTAACTTTAAACCTCATGCACTAGCTCAGGCTATTTCCCCACCAGAGAGGTAATGTTCCATGTTCCAATTGCTAGCCTCTATAGCTGGGGATTGATCTGTCAGGACCTCCGCCCTTGGCCATTGCCCGGTTCACACTACACCAACCGTTACATTCTTATCAGACCCTACCAGGAGCTAAATCCCCCAGACAACTTAACCCCTGGGATCACTGGGACACACAAACTCCACCACCACAATAAGGTGGCAATTTAGGGAATGGGACTTCTGTGCAAACCGAAGTTTGCCCATAACGAACACCGTGTTTGAACATAAGGATGTCCATAAGTGCAGGACACCTTAGGTTGCAGGTATTGTAATGTTATTTTGACCAACTAAAACAGAGACTGAAGTTAAATTTCAACTACAGCTATTACACTCCAATTTCTTCCCATTTCAATAGTAAGCTGTGACAAAACTCTCACATTAGAGACAAAATTCCCTCATCAACACTCCAAACATAAATGTTCTTTTTTCCTCACATTTCAGATGGTCTCTTAGAAAAACTAGGAGATGTGGACTTGTTCCCAGTGGTATGTGAGATTATTTCCTTCTATCTCTTTATCCTTCTTGCTGAGTGGTTGATGGAGTCCTTCGAAAGCAGTTAAGCATTCAGTTTCTGTCCTCGGAGACAGAAGAGCCTCTGTGCTCGTCCAATCAAAGCTCTTCAAGTGCAGCTCTGATTACATTTTATAAACAAAAATCTTCAGTTTGACTCACAGAGGAGATGCTTTGAGCAACGGCTCGAGAGTCTATTACAAAGACTCTGATTGGGAAGATGTCCTCTTCATCATCATCTTCTTCTTCTAGCACACACTCACACATACAGTGTACATTTAAGTAAACTCTGCATCCGTCCATTATGGGGCCATGAAATGGAAACTGATAGTCTGAGACTGTGAAATATGCCTGGTAATGTCAGATATGATGGTGTTGCTGTGCTATCACACCTTCCCTTGGCTGCATCACTTTACTGCCAACCAAATATTTATGTTGAAAAATTGTTTTGTTGCTATACTATAGCAGGATCGGATTTTTTTTCTGCATTTTTGTTTATAGTATCCTCAATTTATTATCTTTATGGTCATTTCATTAGATTATGATTGTTGTGTGGAAGTTTAGCGATTACAGTTTTTTTGATTGATGGAATTCTCACATCAGAAAAATTGCTCTATTTCTTCTTAATGCAGTTCAGATCTCACTGTATTTGTACACACTGCTATTGTTTGTACACAAACTTGACTACTAAAGACATTTTGCCATTGTGTTTTTATGGTGTCAATCAGAGCTACAGAGCTCTCACTTACAATAAAAACTTTCCAGTGCTGCATTAACGATTTCAATCAAATCCTTTTAAACTTTTTTTCAAATATGTATGAAAGAGCGAAGCCAGCCACACACTCCAGGCGGTAGTAGTAAAAGCTTTCTTCAGCTGAAAGCAAATGCAGGCGCATGTTCTCAGAATGGGTTTAGTTGAAACACGGAAAAGGTTTAGAGAAACACATGCTCTCAGTCTTGCATCACAGGTTTATGCCATGGCACTGCTAATTACACACAAGCACAGATGATGCTCATGTTTCACCCAGTGAATAGTGCTGAAAATGGAACAGAAAGAAGATGGCATGCAGGTACAAGAACCAGGCTCTGTGAATGTGTGGTATGGCAATGGGAGATGTGGATACTGAGGACAAGTGAGAGTCAGGGGCATGGGTAAGAGAAGTGAATAGGTTCCATAGGGTATCCAGCACAAGGGCAACAATTAAGTGTCAGGTGACCTGCTCTACAGTGGCTTCTGTAATACGGACAGTCAGGAGTGATGACGGGTATCTGATCCCAGATTTACTCTATTTCTGTATCATATGCAACATCACATTTCTGCAGTTTAATGTAAATAATAATAGAATCTGTGCCTTCTGTATAACAACTGATTGTATCGTCAAACTAGTACCACTGCCTCATTCTGGTGGGAGAAGACCGCTTTTAATGCACACGCAGCAGATGGCAATTGTGGACATAGTGAGATAAAACAACACCACAAGGCTAAAAGAGATCCACTGAGAGCAAAAGAGCTTACACACCTATATCTATAGGTAAGGATCTGCACACACATTTCTTTTCTCTTAAGCTACACTGTTTCAAATGTTTCGAATGTGAACACTCTTTCTGGATTTTACAGAGACCACCTGAGATGAAGGCCAATAAAATGCCACTCAATTTTGTATATGTAGATGATTTGATCTGAATAAAGTGAGGAGATGTGGCGGGAAGATATGCAGCTCCTCCTGACTGGAATCAGCTGCAAAATCAAGAAAAGCGGCCATACTAGATAAATTTCTGTTTATAACATGGATCCTCAGTGTTATTATTACTACTCACTTTAATTGCCGTACACTCAGAATAGACAAATTACCATAACTCTCAATTTTAACTCTCAGTTTCACACCAAAATTTTTTTTTCCAGGCAAGTAAGTAAGTAAAAGTTGTTTTTAAGTAAAAACAGCTTTTCAGGGTATAGTAACATGAAGAGAAAATGAGTTTTCCATCACACCCTGCAAGGGGAATCTCTGTGGGTATCTCGAGGCAAGTCCATGAGGACCATTAATGGCAATGTGAGCGGTGTCTGAGTGGCAGGATGCCCTCTTACACACTGATGAAGCCAGCAATGTTATGCAAAGATAAAGTAACAACCTGCCATTGACGGTACGTTTCAGTTTAATAAAATTATACAAAAGGAAATGTTCAATCTCTGCATGTAATTGCAATCAAAGATTTTTTTTTTAGTTTTAATGGAGACGTGGGATGTCGTGTTGAGTTTAATTTAGTGGTAACTCTAATAAAATTTCCCTGTGGAGAAGTTAACACCGCTGACAACATGATGACTTTGCGTCTTCATATTTGCATTCAAAAAGCAGGAGGGTAGCACTGCCTGCCTGCAGACCCCTCACTTACTCACATACACATGCGCACACGCAAACGCACACACACAATGTGGGCTCTGTGGGAGTAGATTTGAAGCATGCCTAATTAATGATTTGATAACTGCTGAGGCGTTAAACTGAGCGCAGGGAAAGGAGAGAATCCCAGATGAGGAGTGAGAGCAGAGCTGAACAGACTGTTAACACAAAGTGAAGTGTTTCTCTCGGCCTGCTGCAACACATTGTTTTCCTGTTCTTCCTCTGTCTGAATCAGTCCTTCTCTGCCTCAGTCTTTCCATCCCCTACCTTCTCTGCCTTGATCTTTGGCTCAGATCAGTTCAGCAGGATGCCTGCAGCACGCTGCTGGTGATACTGTAAATGTGGAGGTGGAGAGCTCTTGTCTCTGCACACTCTGAGCTCTCTGTGGTTCCTGTTTCATTAGAAAGCAGTGGTGGTACTTTTGCCTGGGCAGAGCCAGGTTTTTAATGGAATGTGTGAAACTTCAAAGAAAAGGTAACCTTGTAATTTCAAAAGAACCGGTTCTGACTAAAGTTTGTTTCAGCTTAAACTTTTCTCAGGGAGGCATTTCTGCAGGTTGTCGGGTTAAAGAAGTGGAAAGTGAATTTAAGCGCTCAGCACACAAAACTATCTCTAGGTCCTTCATTATGATACAGATTATAGGTCTAAACACTGTTTGTGAGCATCTAATCAAACAAAATTCAATCTAAAAGCTGCCTTGATCAAACATTTGCTACTAGATGTCAGTGAAAGGTGAAGCTTGTAGGAATAAAAGCCGCCAAGAATGATGAGCCAACAAAGCCTTTCAGTGTCAGTCAGTTCACTGTTTTGATGTTAGAGCCTGACTTCACAGTTTTATTTATAATTTAGTTTTACAGTTCTCAGTATCTTAGTTCCCAAATGTTGTATAAAGTTTAGATCAATCCACTACCCGCCCAGCACAACAGATGACAGCCAAGTTTACCAGCTCTCCTGTGAAAAGCGTTTAATTGAAGCTGCATTTAGTTAACAGAGCCAGAAATGTTCCTCCGGAGTTAGACGAGCTCAAACATTTCAGTTTGTATATCCCTGATGTACCTTTCCTCAGATTGCTTCTCCATCTGACAGGGGATTTACACTCTGCGTTAAATCTATGCCATGGGTACATCATAACCGCGAACCCCTCTGAAACCTTACACAGTAACTTATGCCATAACCCGCGTCGTAACCTGACACCACTCGCCGGAAATGCAACAACACATTGCGTCGACGCAGCCTGTGCCATCGAGTCCTCCTCTGCATTTCTGGTTAGTTTTTCGTGCAGTTTTTGAATTGATCAGTCAGAGAAAAATAATAATTTTTTCACAGGTGTCCTTAAAAAGTGGGGATCCAGAAAGGAAAAAAAGTTTTTTTGTTTGTTTCCATCATGACACCGGATATAAAACACCGGGACATGACCACATGAAACAACACACAAAAACATGAATGCTGGCAGCTCCTTCAGACTGTGCCATGTCAATGTCAATTTTATTTATATGCCATATTTCACTGCATGTAAATTCAATGTGTTTACCATAAAAGATGAAAAATATAAAAACCATGAAAGTCTAAAATGTCTAAAGGCAATAAAAACAACAAAAAAAATTTACAAGGAAATAAAATACAAGTTAACTTTCACAAACACACGCATGCGCACACAAAGCTTCACCACAGAAGTCTAAATCGCCCGTTTGAGGCTTGTTGGCGCTTCCACAACAAGCCTCTAACGGCTTCCGCTTGGAACTGAGTGTTGTACATTTTGCCATCAAACACTGAGCGCGAGGGTCAGTGCAGACATTCATGTGCCTGCCAGACATTAAGCTACAATACACCAAATACTCATGTTGGTCTGGACTTCAGAAGAGTATAATTCCCATGAGATGAAAGAGGAGCAGGCTAGGAAGAGACACTAACTGGTAGAATTAAAAACCAGATGGGAGCAGGTGCTGGACGGAAAACAATAAGTGTAAAAAAAAACTGTGAAACTCCAATTTTGCCTCTTTTGTCCATCTAATTAATACCAGGTATGCTCAAAATGATACAGTTTCCATGGTGCAACAAGAAGGCGAAACTGGTGTCTGGCAGCGTGTGAGCTCTTGATGTTTTATTTATTTATTTGTTTTTGTTTACATGGAATTAAAAGAGTAAATCTCAAAGCTGAGGAGTTCTTGGACCATACAGGACAGCTCATCTTGGCCTCTGGGATTTTTTTTTGCTTGCTGTTTGTCATACAGAGCAACAGATTAAGAGTTTAATTGAGAATATAGATTAATTGACAAATCTTAATACTTAAACATGGGTCAAAAACACTGGTTCCATATTGGATCCATTTCCTAGTTCAACAAAACATTCAGATTCTAATATCTTATTTTTGTTGTGCACCAAATCAATATTCTGACCCTGTGATTACCCCTATAGTGGATTAATAGGCGAACCAATGTGCCTGTTGTTGTTGTAATTTACACTTTGTGGCATCACAAAATACATTCAGCCACGTCAGAGCTGACAGCACTGGGACGTTCTCATTTGACGTCATCAGTGAAGCAGGTACAGTAACAGCAGTCTGTCTCCCGAACCTTCAGTCTGTGGCTCTGCTCTGCCGTCATTAACAACCCTGCTGCAGCTCTGTTTTGCTCCCCGAGCTGCAGGCAAAGTCGGCCAATAAAGAAACAGGACAATTACACGCGTAATGAACGGCGCCGAGAGGAGAAATTAAAATTTAAACCAAGCCAGGTGAGCTGATGAATGAGACAGGGAAAGAGAGTCAAATGTGTTGCCAGGTTTATGAAATTAGACAGAAGGATGTGAAAGAGGTGGAACTGGATAAATAATCAAACTGAAGCTACGTGGGAATTAGTCTCTTTATGAATTTCAATTTCTCTCCATCAGCAGCTGGTTCCAGATCAGATAGCAGAGGTGATGGAGACAAAGAGATTAAAAGACAAAAGAAAATTTCCTTTTCTCTTTCAGTACAGTTAAGAGAAGTTGGCTGCTTTCTAATCAAACATTTGTACAATTACATTTGAAGTTTTTTTAATTCAGGTGGGGGGGGGGGTACAAAGGCCTCACTTTTGTAATTATGTAGCTGCAGACTTTTGTAAATCTCCCTGTTGGAAGATAAAAGCTTTTTTATTCAAAAGCAGAAAGTTGTGCTCACTGCAGTAAGAGAGCTACCTCATAACTCTCACTCTCTGATGACCTTATTTTCTCTAAACTATAATTCAGAGTTCTTGAGTTAAGCGGCATTTTGATCTAAATGATGTTATTAATCAGCAGCCGGAGGAGGGGAACCACTAATGACCTTTATAATGAGAGGGCGGCAGTCTACATGCTGCTTCTTCTCTTCCTCGACACCTCCTGCTGTGCACTTTCCCCCCCCTTGAGTGTCATTTTCTCTATTTGTCCTCATTTCTATTCTACTTATTTCACTCGTCTCTTGCCCTCCTCTTCCTTTTCTTTTCACGTGCTTTAATTATTTGTTCATGTTTTAAATCTCCTTCAGGGAAAATTATGAGCATGAATTAGAAAATGGCCCTGAAGGAGAATAAAGAACAAAAGCTTTTGTTCAGTTTCTTAACATACTGGGTGTGCATGCATTTAGTAGAACATGTATTCCCAGTTGGAAGCAAAACCCCACAGAGAACCGCTTCGACTCACTGCACTTCTACACATCTGTGCGGCTGCCAGTGATGAAATTCTCTTATTGACTGAGTTACTGTGGTTATCACAAAGTGTAATGTTTCTTATAAGAGAAAGTTTAGTACATTTTCTGGCTTTCACTACAAAAGCAGTTGTTGGTTTTAGTCAGTTTTTCTGTTCTCTGGGTCTTAAGGGGGGGGGGGCTCTCATGTTAATTTCCAACTCCTTATTTTCCTCTTGTAATGTATTAGAATGGGTCTGCATGATATTCAGAGGTCAAAATAGTCTTTATGTGGTTGCAGCGCCTCTGGAACAAGCCTGTTTAGTTCTGCTCTCTTTTAAGCCAACACTTGGACAACACAGTGTTGCAGTGGTTAACACTGTCAGCTCACAGCACACTGGGTTTCTTAACATCAGCGCAAGAATTTTGCACTTGGAGCTTCATGCATTGGGTTTGCATGGCCAAGCAGCTCCTGTAGGTGTAGAAATGGCCCAGTGCTTTTGTCCATATACTGCATATGAGCTGCTAGTATGGATATAGCACACCCAAAACCAAAGTAAACAAGAGCATCACAGTTAATAATCTAGTATGCAGAAACAAAACATTAGCTAGAAAGCTCCACCATCCAGAGCACTAATCATACTAATCCTCCTGCTGGAGACTTTATCCTGTCTGTTTGGGGGAGAGTGACGCCGTCTGTTTGGGGTTAACGTTGTCATTGCGTCTCTGATGTCTGACACTGAGAGTCCAGAACATCTCTGCTCAAAACACATATAACAGTAACTCAGCACTGGCACGATGCTGATCATTGTTACTGCGCACAGAGGCCGAGAACAGCATGCGATTCACTTCGGTGTGCAGGCTCAGGTGTGTGTGTGCACGGTGAATATTTTTGCATGAAATTATAATAAAGTCTGTTGTTTATAGCTTCCTATAGGCTCCATCGTGACTGGACCAGTCTAGACTACTTACTGTGTCAAACAGATGGCCTCATATCACTCCATTACTTTCTCCCTTCACCGGCTCCCATTTGAGTTGAGGATCCAGTTTAAAATTCTTACCCTTACATACTGAGCATTTCATGGTCGGGTTCCTGCGTACGTGGCTGATCTCCTTCATAATCACTCTTCATATTGCTTGCTTAAGCCTAATAAACTAACTGTCTGTCCCCACAGCTTTTTACACACGCCTAAGGACTCTGTGTGATTGGGCTTTTCAGTCTCCTGAACTGTGTAATACTCTGCATGCATCTCTAAGATCTGCCAGCTCTGTGGATGATTTTAAAGACAGTTAAAGACCTCTGATTGGACAAACATTTGGATGACATTAGGTGTCCTGAATTATTCTTTTTTTTTTTTTCAAATCCAGGGTTATATTTTGTTCGCAGTTATTTATTGTTTTTATTCCCACAGTTCGTTTATTGATTTTAATTCTGGCATTGGTGACTTCATTTCTTTTTTTTATTGCTTTCAGTTTTTATGCTGCTTTAAATTTCAGTGTAATGAGTCCATTATAATATTCTTTGTAATGGCATTTGTTTGTGACGTTTCCCTCTAAAAGGTCCAACATGAAGACATTTTGCTTGCTTGGTGAGTGTTAATAACAGACAAATGCTATGGGCCCATATTTCCAAAATGTCCTGGAATAAACTGTGATTTGGTAATAACAATGGGAAAACAGGGCTCAGGTTTTAGCCTCTTTATTTAGCTGTTCAGCAAACCCTCATGAACTTTATTCCAATTCCCAAAAAAAATGTGCTTATGAAGATTAGTCAATTTAAGCCCTGAGCAAAGATTTATGTGACTCATCACCGGAAACTTTGTTTATGTTAAATTGTGGGTTTGCTTGCAGACATCTGCATGTTCTGCAGACCAACTGTAAGCTGACTAAAGGAAGGGTTACACCAGCAATTAGCTGTAGTTAATTAACTGGAACTGAGTGCTGCGTACATGTTTCCAATAGCAAATATCATTTTTTCCAGGAAACGTGCTGTGAATTTACAGTTAAAGATAACTTATTTTATAGGAAAAGATACAGATCTGAAAGTATAAAATACAGCATTAATATTAGATGCTCATAAGCAACACAAATGACTCTAAAACAGTACAGGTTAATAGCTTTAACATGCCACTCCCCAATGAGGGTTTAGCCAGAGCCAAAGAAAGCCATCAGTATTATTTTACACACACACACACATAAAATCTCTCTCTCACCTCTTGGGGAGGTGGTATGTGTGTGATCCTCAAGCTTGGGTCCAGGGAGTTTGAGGGCTCTGCACAGTATTTTAGCTGTTTCTAGGACTGCGCTCTTCTGGCCAGAGACCTCAGATGTTGTGCCTGGAATCTGCTGGAGTTGCTCTTCCAATTTTGGGGTTACAACTCCTAATGCTCCTATTACCACTGGGACCACTTTGGACTTTACCTTCCACATCATTCTAGCCACTGGTGGGATTTCTTGATGTCAGCCACTTCCTCTATCTGTCGATGGTACATCCCATGCAGGAGGTTGGTCTTCCATGGTAGTTCATCTTCCTCTTCTTCATCACCGTCTGTCTTGAGCAGCCTGAGGTATTCTTGGGGTAGAGTCGCTTGTTCCAAAATGATCCATATGAGCGTTTCCAAAGTGAGCGCTCCAACGGTGGCTTCACGTGTCATGGCAGCACGTAATGTGGCTGTAGCTCAGGAACAGGTCACCTACTAATTGGAAGGTTGGAGATTCAATCGCTGGCTGCCTTAGTCTGTATGTCAAAGTATCCTTGGGCAAGATACTGAAGTGTTTATACGAATAGGCGTGAATGAGTCATGTTGTATAACATGCTTTGAGTGGTCAAGCAGAACCAGTCTATTTATTTTATGTTTAAGCATTTCCTGTGGCATCTAATGTCATTTAGTCCCTGAGTAAACCCATATTTACATATTTGTTCAGAATTTATTGGAGAAACCTGAACCCTTATTTACATGCCCTTCCACGTACGACTGCTAGATGTTGCTTAATTTTATTTTAAAATGTAGGTCATGCCTGCACATGCTGTGAGGAGTTTTCATGTCTTGACATCAGTGGCATCTATCGCCTCCTGTGACCAGCTTATTATTCCAGCTAGGTATCTGATGACTGGTAGGGTGTATGTACTGATGGCTCGGATCTTATTCCTACCATTCAGCTGGCTTCTCAGAACCCGTCTTACCTTCTGGGGGTATTTGGCTGTGGCTGGCATTTGTTTGTCTTTATCATGGTTCCCCTTAGCCATTTTTAAAAGTAGTTTTGGTAATTAGGGTTTTACTCAAGCAGACAGTACCACTCATATGAATGTGTATGCGTGCATGCGTGCGTGTGTCTGTGTGTGTGTATAAAGCTCAAAGACAATGCAAAACTGAACCTCATCCCTAGAAAAATCAAAGACTCAAAGATGTCACAGGAAATAAAGCTTACAATCTACTAGAATAAAGAAATCAAAACAGGACCTGAGGAATCCAACACAGAAATCAAACACTTCAAACACCAGGAATAAATTTAAACCCTCAAGAGAAGCCCACTCTATCGCCCCCTTTCAGGTGCATCTGCCTTAATCGGTGTCATATCTGTTGCCATTTCCATATATGCTCACAGAAGGGTGAGGAGGCCACTGAATAAAAGTTACTGAAGATGCAAATAAAATCTTTTGACTATAGTTGTGTGACTGAAATGCATCGTGTTACAGAATACAACCGTACATATTATCTAATAATGAGTTTATGATACCCCACCGCAGTAAACAATAACATGCCTCTGGCTTCCTTCAGGCAGACATCAGGTCTGGGACGTGTTAGCATCCTTCTGTTCCTCAAAGCTACAGACTTAATCTGCTGCAGCTGAAAAATGAAGAGACTGATTTCACTGCTCCTAAAAGGCATTCAGTAGAGATTAAAGTGATCTGCAATTCTGCATTTATTTTTTACGGTTACAGCGACACAAAACACACAAAAATCCTGAATATCTCTGGAGACTTTTCATCCACTCAGAGTTTTCAGAGCTTTGCTGCTCATCGCGTCTGTTCAGACACTGAAACTGGAGTTTAGCCAAGGACGTCCATTCACCTCGATAAGTTCCAGTCACCGAACAAATCCTAGTCCCGCTGGACAGAAACACCTTCTCATCTTATTGTTGCTGCTGTGATGAAATGACCTTGGACTTTTGGGTTTTGAGAAAATGTTAACAAAACCTTTTGAGGAGTTTTTTGTTTTGTTTTGTTTTGTTTTCTGTCAATATTCAGCTGCAGGAGATAAAGAGTCCTCAGGGAGACAGACGTCCACAGTCACAGCAAGTTCATTTGGAGCTTTTCTTTTAAAGCGTGAAGCTGGTGTTTATTCTTTAATTGTTTAGTGCACAGATGCCTCATTAGCCACTTATGGTTTTACTAAATGATAGTTAAGAGATTAATGTGCAATGAGAGTCACGTGCGCATCTATGCTGGTCCTTGTTAGTCACCTTGCCGTGTCCTTGCTGTCTTGGAAGAAGTGAGCAAGCAGGACAGCACGCAGCAGCACTAGCTCTACTTAAGCTGCGCTTTCATGTACTTTTGATCACCATGAAAAGTATTTTGTTTGTTCTGCTACAAGTAAAATGAAGTATTCATACTTAAACGTGAAATTCTGAATTTATATTTCTAAAGGTTCTGCCTTTGCTTCGCTGAGAGGCTTCACAGTCCTGAAGAGTAATTACAAATCTTCACCCTGAGTGGCTTAAAGTCATCAAACAGCTCGGTCCTCTGCACTCCGCCTGAGCAAACAGAAAGGAGAGGAAGTCATTTAGAGGGCAGGAGTTTTTTTTTGTCAAAACTGCTGATTAAAACACACTGGATTAAAAATGACAGTATGGTTTGGTTCGGTGTGGTGAATTTAGGGACCTTTATTTGAAACTGTTGTTTTTGAACACTCTTCCAAACTAATTCATCTTTCCGCGACTATAAAGAACACATAAGGTTGGTACGTGTATCTCCTTCAAGCTCAGGGCGCTGCTTCCTGATGTGGCGTCCTTCTTTCATCCTCGATTGTGGCTCTGAAAAACCTCTCTCCCTTTTTCATCGCTCAAAGCGCCTCAGCGTGCTGGACTTTGGGTGGAGCCGTCCACTGTAAGGAGTTTTCACATCTCGACATCAATGGCATTTTTCTCCTGATGCAGCTATCTTATTATTCCAGCAGGATATTTGATGAACGGTAGGACGTATGTATTCACGGTTTGAGTCTTGTTCCTACTGTTGAGCTGGCTTCTCATCACATCTTACCCTTTGGCAGTATATGACTGCAGCTGACCTCCTTGCACCTTCAGCATTGGTCTGTGGGATATCCAGGTACTTGTAGCTGCCTTACACGTCTCCTATCCTGCCTTCTTGTAACTCTGCTCCTTCAGTCCAGACTCCCTTTGCCACCAGAGGGCCACAATTAGCAAGTCTGAATTATATGCTGTCCTTGCTGTAGGTCCAGGTGAGGTTGATCAACAAGTCGATATCTTACTTACTCTTGGCATACGGGTTCTTTTCATCCATGTACAGGATGTGTCTGATGGTCACTCTAATCTTGAATCTTTGACCAGAACTGGCCGCCTTGGTCACTTTGGTATTTTCTCTAACGTGATGGTCTTGAACTTGTCTTCCGAAGCTGTTTCTCAATGCTACACCTGTTCCCGGTGCATCATTAGCCTTGTGCTACACATTTCTGCCCAGATATTTGGTGTACTGCTCTAAACAACTACAGTAGCTGGTGCTTCGACCCGCTGGTGTTGTGCTCATGTGCTGACCCATGCACCTACTCAGCGTGGTTGCTGTGATGCCTGAGAGGAGCTTCCATGGTGCTGAGGCAGACAATCGGCAGTAGTTCAGTGGCTTCATGGTTATTCTTCATGATCAGCCTGGGTACCTGTGGTTAGCTGCTCAATCATTTATGCTGTGAAGTGCTCATGAAGTGCTTCTTCAGCTAGTAGTTGTGGCTCGTGTTAGGCCCTCGTGCTGTGCAGTTCTTCATGCCTGAGGCTCATTGTTGGATGTCTGCCTTTGTGGTGTTGACTGGTTCTTCTTCCAATGACATTGGTGTTGTGTGGCACCTCTTTCCTCCAGCTGCTGAGAGCTGGGAGTACACCCTAGATGGGTCTTTGGAGAAAAGGTCATTTAATTTTTTGGCTTCTGCTTCTCTGCTGTATCTCTTCACGCGTGTACAGCAGGGCGCGTGCTTACCGGATGAAGTGACAGTTGTAGAGAACTTCTGTCATAGGAATACTGGTTACATCTGAGTTCAGTGCAGTAACTTTTGCACCTTCTCCTAATCCTTGCATATTTGATATGTCAGAGTCCAATCTAATGCATGCTGATTTTGAAATAACCAGCCAGTAAAAAACATTAAGCTGGAGGATTAATGTTTAAATGAACACCTCTATTTATGGATGTATTTCAGTGTAGTGGCATTGCTGTGTATGATATTCAGAAGTGTTCTTGACCAACTCACACAGACTCACTGAGGACATCTTTTACTCAGAGCTCACATCCCCCACACAACAGTCAAATATATGGAACCAAAAAATATTCCAGCTGATATTTGACTAATTAAAATTTAAAAGCCTTTTTTCAGCACTGCCTCTGCAAAGATCTTTAGTGCTGAAAAAAAAAAGAGAAAAGCTTTTGATGGAGCCACAGACAGCAGAGAAACACAAACAGAAGTCCTGTGAAGTTCCAGCGGTGGAGAAGCTGCTCCGCGGTCAGTGGCTTTATTTCCACTGGCACCATCTAAACTGAGAGGCTGTGCACTCTCAGCACCACCAGCTCCTGCAGATAAGAGCATCCAGCGAGCTGCACGTATGTATGACAACAAGGTGTCGGTATCCCTCCCTGTCTGCCACTTCTGTCTTCTCTACATGTTGTTAGTGTTGAGACAAAGAAGAAAAACTACTGCTACTGTAGCAAAAAACCCTCCTGGTTGCTGGTTGAGCCAACACTTTCTGTCTGACACCACCCTGATAGAATCCAATGGAGACCGGACTCTTCCAAAGGTTTATCAGCAGCAAAACAGCAGCACAATGACACCACAATCTACAATGGAAATGATTACTGGAAACAGCTTCTGGAAATTTACATAACTCAGAGTGAATGCCTGTCTCTCTCTCTCTCTCTCTCTCTCTCTCTCTCTCTCTCTCTCTGCATCCCTGCTTTTTTCTCCTCTTCCTTCAATCCTGCAGCATCCCGGCATTGTTCTCAGCTCCACAGTTAAACCTGTTAACTTGTATTACATGGAGGAAAAGGATTCCCTCACTGTAATTCACACTGCTGTGATTTCCAGGGCCGTTGTTTTCCTTTCTGGCAGGTTTGAGTTAAGCAGTGATTAGTGGTGGAAACAGGAAGAAAACATTGTCCTTTCCTTCCAAAGAAGCTCAGCTCAACATTAACATCTACTGTCTCTGCCAATTCGACTCCTCCGTCCTAACAGCCAACACATAAACAACTTATCAACTTATCTGGCTTCCACTCAGTTTTTTCTTTTTTCTTTACAGGCATTGAAAGAAAGAGACATAAAACAGCACACACACACACACACACACACACACACACACACACACATACTCCTCATTTCTTTATATTTTGCTTCCAAGGAGCCAGACTTTCTTGTCATTTTTAAAGTGGTCTTAATCAGCAGTTCTCCAGGCTTTCTGAAGCATCTGAACATTTTTGCTCTTTCTTTTGTTGTCCTGGCCTGACAGAGAAAAAGACACTGCTTTTCTCAAGAGGTTCTTCATGCAGATGCCTGCAGAAATCAAAGCGTGTGATGTTTTCTACTGTAACTTGTCAACATCAAATGACTGGAGAAGTGGAACTTGTTGAAAGCAATCAGGCATAGCAGCGAATCTCGAGGATGACACGGTGGACAAACTTGACCGAGCGTGTAAAATCACAACACGCTTTTGTTCAGCAGTGTCATGGTGGAACAGGAAGCTCACCGATCAAACCAAGCATGGTGTGTTCACAGTTGCTGCTGCGATCGATAGGTTTTATTTAACCATCATCCTACCAGCATGTTTTACATACAGGGAGTACTGGTCCCTGGGGAACTCAAGAATAATTTACATAGCAAATTAATACCAATAGCAAAACATATTTATTCTTAAAGCATTATTAATTATGTAATGAAAGTTATCAAAACAGCACGTGACCAGAACGCAGATCAACCTGTAAACTGACGGCTTTGGGTTCAGCTCTCTCTTCACTACAGCAGACAAGTACAGTGCAACTGCTCAACCAATCCATCTGTCAACCTCCTGCTCTGACCTCCCGTCACTCATCAACAAGACCCTGAGATACTTCCTCCACTTGTCCCTGACCTGGAGTGGGCACTCCACCCTTTTCCACCTGAAGAACCACAACCTCAGACTTGGAGGTGTTAATTTTCATCCCACCTGCTTCACACTCAGTGACACTCCAGTGCAAGCTGGAGGTCATGACCTCCACCCTCCACACTTTGGCTGAACCTAGAATTTCTGTCTATAAATATTAGGAACAGATTTTAATGATTTACAGCTGGCAATGCGAAGTCGTACAGGGGCCAACAATGGCTAAAAACAACTACGGCTAATCTGAGATTACAGGCAGTTATAGCACCCAATCTGCAACCATATATTCTTTCTCTTTTAAAATTACTTCCCCTTCCCCCCTGGGTGATATGTGTTACTTCAATTTAGGTCCTACGGCAAATATTAAGTGAAGAAATAATTCAGTTTATAAAAACTCAATAGGTAGAATTGGGTACTTTTGACTGGGGTCCAGTGAGAAAACATTTGTATTATATATTAAAAAAAATACAAATGAAAGCAGAAATAGAAAACAATGACACATCATTAGGAACAAACAGACAAAATCATTAGAAAATTGAGAGCTGACAGAAAAATATACCTCTGGGGTCTGCATGGACCCCCGGTTGGTAGGACGAGGGTTAAACGTTTTAAATGGAAGTTTAGGGGCTCCTAGTTTCTCTAAAAATGAAATCAAAGCAAAACAAACATTCAGCCTTGAAGACTTAAGTTTAGGAGGAGTGGGTTTTTTTATGCAGTGAATATTTAATCGGAGAAGTGTGCGGGAGAAGTCTGGAGACAAATCCCCAAGCTGAGTCTTGACACTTTATGCTAATCTGCTCTATTATTTGCTTCTATTTGCCCTTGATGGAGACAGCTGCACCCCCAGGCAAGTTGGAGAAACAGTTTTTGGATTAATGCCTGCCATGACAAACACACACACACACACACATGCACGCACGCACACACACATAGAGAGAGAGTGTGTTGGTGTTGATCTGACTCTGACTTTCAGCACTGATCTCTGTCACCGCTCCAGCCAGCAGACATTTATAACGTTTGTCATCCAAAACACCGCGACACTTTCTCCGGATAAGAGCAGCTGTTGAGATCTCGAAACAGTTCATTTTTTTCACGCCACATTTCTTCCCCAAACAGCAACACTGTTTTCAGACAGACCCCCGTGCTGTTTCAACACAGGACTTAATGTTGGTCCCCGCTAAGAGCCGAGGAGATGTGGCTGCAACTAAAAGATGACAACAATGTCAAACACTCACACCTACAAGCTGCCCACTTCAGCCCCCAGTCAGCTTGACAAAGCGACCCTCGGGGGTGAAATGAGGAGGAGAAAGCACCAACGTTTCACCACTCTAGCCAGCCAGAACAGTTCGGCCAGTCGAGCGGAAAAAGCTCACATATTTAACCCTTCAGCCGCTGCTGTGCAAACTAAAAATATTTAAGGAGGAATTAAATGTTGTGTTGGGAAACTGGCCAAAAAGAAAATCCTGATAGCGCTATTCTGAGTAAAAAAAAAACTGAAATGACAGATAGTTGCTAATGTAAAATAAAGTGGCTTAAATTAGGAATATCTGTGACACAATCAGACCAAAGCAAATGAAAACCAGACTTCTAGGAGGAGAGAACCATCTCTGGAGATTATGGTTTAGTTTCATTTTCCTTGTTAGATGGGAGGACAACAAATGCTAACACGAGGCCCGGGGCTGTCATAGCTAGACCTTCACATTTTCTTCTTCTTTCAGCTTCTCCCTTTAAGGGTCGCCACAGCAGATCATCTGCCTCCATCTCACCTTATCCCCAGCATCCTCTAATGTCACACCAGCCCTCTGCTTGTCCTCCTTCACTCCATGAACTCTATAAACCTCCTCTGTGGTCTTCCTCTTTTCCTCCTGCCTGGCAGCTCCATATTCAACATCCTTTGTCCAGTACATCCACCATCCCTCCTCTGCACATGTCCAAACCATCTCAGCATCTCTAGCTTTGTCTCTAAGCTGCTCAGCCTGAGCTGTCCATCCTGGTCACCCCCAATGAAAATCTCAGCATCTCAATCCTGTCTTCTTGTCAGCACCATTTTCACTCTTGCCACCCTTGCCACTCGTCTCCACCCACTCCAGCCAAATCAGCATAAATTGGTACATTTTTAAAGCTGTGTATGAAAAAACATGCACAGAGGGTGCTGCACTAATAGCAACCAGTAAATGTGGTCCTGTTTGTTGCCTGTCTGTGTTTTGTTTGTTGCACTGTGTTGGGCAACTGTCCTCAAAGCAGGGAATTAGGGTTTTATTCTATAAGGTTTTACTCTTTTCTCCACCCTGCCTAGAAACCAAATCAAATACCCACGAGATCATCAACATTAAATTCTGTTTGGTTTATCAGTAAGCAAAAGTATAGCTTGTATAGAGTGTTGAAAGAAAATAAAAATGCAGTGAACAGGCAGATAATTTGTATTTTTTTCGTGTGCTGCATCTGCAACATGGAGACGATATCTGGTTCTTTTTGAGCAAACAATAAATATGCAACCTCTGTGTTCCTGCTTGTGGTATGCATATTAAATCTGTTCATTTGCATGATATTCATTTTTTTAAAAAAAACCTTAAATACTCCTCTCACTATTTAAATGCAGTACTTGATGTCAAATTTCATAATTGTACTTAACCTATGCTCAATTTTACTTAAGAGACAGCTCCAAGGTTTAAAATGTATTCAGCTCTTTGAGCTGATATGGGCCCACGCTGATTTGGAAGAACAACACACAATAGACCTCAGATTGTAATACAGCATTTTACATTTGCATTTTAATTTTTCTGAATATTTCAAGCATTTAAGCCAATCTGTTGGGAAAGGGGGGGGAAAGAAAAGGTTTTGATCCAGTGAGCAGTTTCATCTAAAGTCAGCTTTTGTTGTGTTTTTGTTTTAATGTTTAGCCTTTAGGGAAGGTCTAGCCACTTATCGATCAATCTATAGCGAGAGAAATGCCACTGCATCGCTGTGGATCAGCAGATTGGCCTTTCTGGATAAATCTCATTAACTGGGCAACATTGCTATTCTGCTGTCAGTCATCAAACCAAAATGTCAAGAGAAATTTGGCACCTTTGCTCCGCGTGCTGAGGGATTTTAAACAAGCCCATCAAATACTGAGGAGGCAGAAACCTCTCGCTCGAGTCTTGTCAAGAGCGGACCACCAGCTCTCAGATTTCACTTTAACTAAACAAACACCAACCACAAAGGACAGGGTAGGGCCAGAAGTCCAAGTGAAAAATTTTAGTACTGGGGTCAAAGAAGCATAATTACACACCGATCTATTCTGCAGTATTAAAATCATTAAATCTGCCTGGAAAAACCTCAAGCTTTAAAATCATTTTTATTGTACTGTACGTGTCACTTTAACCAAAGTTTAGATCTTTCACTTTTAAAACAAACTTCTCAATTAGTGTCAGATGAGTCACACCATCTGCTCAGTGATGTGTCACAGTCGATGCTTCAGAAAAGACAGATCGTATAGCAGAGCTAAGCACGAGTTTGGTTTGGGATTAAAGCAGTGCAATTGGCTGCTGTTATTGTTTTTTCTCTTTATACAGGCTTTAAAGAGATCCCCTCTTAACATGCTGGAAGCGATGTTAGAAAAATGTAGTTTTTATTAAATGAGAGATGAGGCTAATGTTACACCAGACTAAGTAGGTATTCTGGCAACAAATTATTTTAGTAGGAAATGTCCGGTTTTAATTTCCAGACAGTGTTTGCTTTTAGATCTGTTTGGTCAGCATTCAAAAGTAAATTGAACACAGATGTTGGAGGTGAAGATAGAGGACGGGAAATAAACCTGAGCACTGAATTAGGATCTACAAGGTTTGCTGATCCGTTCTGTACACATGCATTATGTATGCAGGTGTACAAAAAAAAAGAAAGAAAGAAAGAAAAGAAACTGACAAAGGATTGTGTATAATACTAAAAACTGTTTTGCAAACTGTGAATTGTCCTTTTCACCTAAGAGATGCATTTAAAAATAAGAACTGTGGTTAAGGACAGCAAGAAAAATGGAGATCTGTGTTACTAAAAATACCAAACTTGATGCATGTGCCCACTTTTGTTTGTCTGATGCAGACTATTGAAACATCATTTCAGGTTCTGGTGTGTTTGAAACAATAATAAAACTGTGGATTTTGTGCAACTGTCACGCTGATGAGAAAATCCCAAATGAAGAAAGAACTATAAGAAGAATCCACAAATCAATGTTTAACAACACAAACGAAGAAAAAAAAAATATGGACAATAACAGCAGAATCATGTGCAAAATAAAGATCATGACACGCCACAATTTACCTTTGAATCACTTCATAAATCAATAGCAGCGTGGCCTGTGTTGGCAAGAGAAAACCTTTCAGTATGGCCACTTTGTTAGTTACACATCGCTCGTACCAGGTTGATTCTTCCTTTGGTCTTCAAAGATGCCTTAATTCTTTGTGGCATAGATTCAAGAAGGAGCTGGAAGTTTTGGTGCATACTGACATGATAGCTTCACACAGTTGCTGCAGATTTGTCAATTCAGTTCCACCTAATTTAAATAGCACCAAATCACAACAAACAGTCACCTCAAGGTGCATTTTATTGTAACGTAAAGACCCTACAATAATACAGAGAAAACCCAACAGTCAAAACGACCCCCTATGAGCAAGCATTTGGCGACAGCGGGGAGGAAAAACTCCCTTTTAACAGGAAGAAACCTCCAGCAGAACCAGGCTCAGGGAGGGGCAGCCGTCTGCTGTGACCGGTTCGGGCTGAGAGGAGAGAGACAGGACAAAAGACACGCTGTTGAAGAGAGCCAGAGATTAATATTAACTAATGATTAAACACAGAGTGGAGTATAAACAGAGTAAAGAGAGGTGAATGAAAAGAAACACTCATCATAAGAAACCCCCAGCAGCCTAGGTCTATAGCAGCATCACTAAGAGATGGTTTAGGGTCACCTGATCCAATTCTGGTTGAGTTACTGTTGCCTTCCTTTCAGCTCAAACAGTCTGGCCATTCTCCTCTGACCTCTGACATCAAGAAGGCATTTTAGCCCAGAGAACTGCTGCTCATTTTCTCTTTTTCAGACCATTCTCTGTTAACCCTAGAGATGGTTGTGCAGGAAAATCCCAGGAGATCAGCAGTTTCTCACCTGCAAGTGGGTCTCCTCAACTGCCTGTCAAACTCATCAACTTGGTTTTTAAGTGGCAATTATAAAAACCAAACCTTTTCTCTAAAGGTCACTGCAACTGATAATTATAATAATTCTGTAAAACAGTGATCATTTCTGATACTGAGACTATTTTACTGTGAAAACCTGTAGGTAGTATATAGGAGATCAGTGTAGCCTCCATTGTAGAAGTGCCATTAAACCTGTTCTTTCTATATGAACCACAGGGGGCAACTCCCGTGGCTCCGAAAATAAGTCTGATCGTATGGGAAAAAATGACCCTACTGCTCACTTGATTTATTACCTCAGAAAACACCGGCCTTTATTTTGTGAAACTTATTCCTGAAAGTTCACAGGCTTTGTGAAATATGCTGTGCATTAAATGTTGTGGTAACTTAAGTTATCTTGGTCCTCGATTTTGACTCGGGGAAAAGGTAGCCATCATTTTAACTTTCAGACGTCCCACTTCATCGGTCTCTCTCTGCTCGCACAACTTAAACCACCTGAATGCTATTTCTCACTTGGGAAATATAGCCCTGTGATTTCGGTTTGAAGGCAGGAAACGATATCACCTCGGAGCAGCGAACCATCTCACTCATCAACATTTTGGGTCTTTCTGCTAAAGAAGAGCAGATACGGGGAGAAAAATCTGGGTAGGGAGGAGTGGGTGTGTGAAACATATTTTGACAGGATGAGTTTTCAGCTCATTCTCTGACAGATAAGGAGTGACTCTTCAGGGCTGTCTTGGATAAAAATAAAGTGGAAATTCAGAGTAACGTTTCAAGAGGCTGAGCAGCTTCCCTGCAGATTTTTATCCTGCTGGTTAGCTGTTTTTTTTTTTTTTTCCCCCTCACTAGTGAGTGGCTTACACCACACCATCACTGCCAACCAGCGGGAGACACAGAGAGATTGTTAGCTACCTGGAGCTCTTGTCACTCAGGTCTATCTTAATAGAGATCTCACAGTTTGGAGCAAATACTGAAACCTAAAGCCTCACGGAGACAAAAACCAGCCCAGAGCTTTAACACCAAAAACAGTTGTGGCTGTTTTTCTGTTGTTCAAGTAAACATGTTTAGCTGCATCTACACAGAGCATCGCATCCTCATACGTTATCAGTGCCTTCCATACAAAACCTGTTTCCAAAACAAGCCATTCTGTGTCTTCTGTTCCGACAGCTCTGTGATGAAGGTCTGAGCAGACTCCATCAATTTAACAGTGTGGTTAAGATAAGGGGGGAATTATGTTCCATTTTAAATATTTCTATTATACAACAGGTCCCATATGTAATGGAGACACGTGAAACACACTGCACACACGTACTGGAGATATTCTGTGTTTGAGCTGGATCATCGGGGAAAGCTGTGGACAAATAAATCAAGAAAGTCAGAATGCAGAAGAAGAAAGAGTTCAAACAGGAATCTCAACAGTACACAGAATTCAACACGCTGTCAAAATGTTCATATCCTGAAATATTACAGCTGTCGTGTGGGAACTCTGATGGCTGAACACACACACAATGTTCAAAAAGGTTTTAGGCTAACGAGCGATAGCTCATAATGCGAGCAGGGTGGTGCTCATGAAGTTAGAGTAGAAGTGGAATAGTAGATCAATAAAAGCCATTAAAGTTCAGTATATCAGTATCCAGCTATATCAATACCTGCCCCGGTGTGTTTGGCTCTTTTTGGCTTTCCAAAATATTAAGATATTTTATTCCTCCGAGAAAACAAAGATGTTTGATGAAGGAACTTGAGAAAGCCTCACTATTCTAAATCTTTTACCTTTAACGTCCTGCCTTTCAGTGAAAAGTCCCCTGGAGTGTGTGATGCTTAGCCAGCCAGCCGGCCTCTGTTTATCCAATTCTTTTACCTTTATAAGTCTTTGATCTTGCCCCCAACTCTTGAAATTATACATTTTGTTTCTGTTTAATAACTAACTATACACTGTACAGCTAGCTTAGGTGTTCAACAGTAACCATAACTTGCTCACTGATTGCTGTAACCTCCAGCTGGCTAGCCGGGTTGTTGTAGAAATCCTCAATATCATTCACATACTTCTCCAGAGAGGATCTTGACCCCTGTTGGACTACAGCTGGCAGCTGGTAGTCCTTGTGCTGTCCTAGAGATCTTCTGAGAGCTAAAGGGACACTTTAGTTAGAATCTGCAGAAGGTGGTCCATAAGCCACTAAGCCGAGCTCACTAAAGCTGCAGAACAGAGCAGGACTTCCATCAGCAGCTGCAGTCCGAGATGATGAATTTAGAATTTGTGCAGCAGAGACTTGCTGGTTAAAAAGCTGCTTTTAATGCTCAGTTGTTGTTTTTTTAATCACTAAATATATACTCAATACAAATATTTGCAGACCACCACAGACAAAAAAAACTAAATAAGAAAGAATGTATTGTACATACATGCACACTGTTTTAGGTATTAAATCTGGTACATAATTGCAGAACATGAATGATACATCATTGATATTTACCATAAGGTTTGTGTTATTGTGTCAGTCTTTAGTCAGCAGTGTCAAGATGGTTTCTGTGCATTTGAATCAAAAGATAAAAAGAAAACCAACAAATGGCCACAGAAAATGATTTAATCTCACATGAACTTATTGCAGCGATCTCACTTTAATGAATCAAAACTATATTGTGAAAAGTTTTCCTGACTTGGTTAGCGATCATAAATAATGACCGCAGTATCGATGTGCTACGAGACTTAGGAACTGCGCAGTAAATAACATTACAGCCTGTCTGTTCAAGTGTTAAACTGCGGCATAAATCTCTTGTAGCCTGAAACCCACTTTATCCCCACAGACTATCATTATAAAAAAAAAGGGGTTCATAAAAATGTTGACAGGAACTGCATAAAATGGGAGACGCTCTTATTTTCTGTACCTTTAAATTCAGGACAGTGTTGATGTCTGTAAAACTTTCCCTGAGCCCAGAAAAGCTATTGTTAAGTCTGTGATGTAAACCACTTCTTATAAATCCTACAAACACACTAAACAAATTCGAATAACTCCAAGTAAAATTCAATACTGCAAGCAACATGGTGTAAGGTAGCTGCACTGCATTTAAAGTCTGCTTGTCTTCCTCACTCTCTGGTTTCCATTCAGCGGACCCTCTGCGTGAACGTACAGTCTGGGTTAGCAACAAAAATCAGGAGTCAGAAAGGGACTCTGTCAGCTGGTGTGCGTGTGTTTAAATAACCAGGAAGAGTGTAATTACCATGCAGAACCAGTAGCAAGAGACACAGAGGTGGTTTTGTCTACATTTGCATGTCTGTAGAAGGGAGGGAAGTTCCTCAGAGGTGGTCCCACACATACATATGCATACACTCAAAACACTGAGTGGAGAGATAAAAACTGTCGACCTGCCTCTGTACACATTTAGGCCCTCTTGCCTCGCCACCCATCCTCAGCTGAAGGCATCACTTCATGCTCGGAGGGTAGCTGTCACTCAGCTGTTCAGTGAGATGTAAATTAATGTTATTCTGCTTTAATTAATGTAGCAGATAGTCATAAGTCTTAATAAAAAAAATAAAAATGCAGAGCTATTAAATGTAGCCGTCTGTGTGGAGACAAATGATGCCCTGAGTGAAACAGTGAAACATCGTCGGATCCCGTTGATGTATGAAGGGGAGACGGGAGCGTCTGCAGTGATGTGGGAGCTGCTCCACCAGCCGGAGCCAGTTGATCTGATTCCTACTCTCGTCTGTGGTCACAACCTCTGGGTTCTGACCAAAAGAAAAACATTACTGATGCTGGCAGCCAAAAACAAAAAAAGTATCCTCTGTAGGGCCAGTGACCTCAGACTCAGGAAAAGGGTGAAGACTAAAAAACAGCGGAGCTGTTGCTTGGCTTGGCTTTGCCTCTTTGTGAGCCAGATTTGAAGGGTACAGAGATGGATGTAAACTAGATTACAATGAAGGTATTTTTATTTATGGTAAATTTAATATATTAACCTGCAAATGAGGTGTAAACTCTCACAGGACACTTTATTAATTACTGTAACGAAGAGGGTTTTTCGTTACTTGTTTATAATTTATTTTTTGGGTATTAAATGTTGGAACGCATTTGCACTTTATTTAGCACTCAG
>JAVDPK010001255.1:88140-105457 GCA_034780415.1 Cichlasoma orientale | reverse complement strand
TTAGCTTAAGTTAGTAGGACTAAAAGAACAGCTCACTGTTCTGCTACTGTGTGCTGTAGTTACAATATAACAGATCACAACAAGAACAATAAGGGAACTTGTAATAATTTGTTTAAATAGATGGTGAATCATAAAACAGATAAATTATAGAAATTATAAATATATATAGAAATACAGAAATTATAGATGAAAGCCTGTAATAGAAGTCTTGTATTTTATAAGTCCATGAATAAGTGAGATCTGCATACATGAACACAGTAAACCTTGAGAGGGTGCGTTTTGTGTGTGCGCGCACGCGCGTGGTTTTTTTTTTTTTTTTTTTGGTTTTGGGGGGGCGCCTACAAATGTGTCCGCATACACCTCAGAAAGTATATAGCTGCGCCCCTGTGTGTAATATTAAGGACGCACATGAACATCAACAGGGAGAAACCTAAAGAAAAACAAACTCCAAAACCCAATAAACTCTACAATAATGTTCATCGCAGTGCAGTAGATTAACAACACCTACATGTGGTGTATAACGTCAAAACGCAGCAAATGTTTGACAAAAACAAACTGAACTCTTTGAAGGCATCAAAGATCAAATCCAGCTGCATCCTGATGTTTTCCACCACATGTAGCCAGTTCTGTTTTGGAGCTGCTCAGAGAGCTAGCTTGGTTAGATGCTCGCTAATTAGACTTCAGCTGGGCCTCTGTACACGATCCCGCATTTATGTCCGCATTCATGCTTGTATAGCTGGATTATGTGCATTAATTACCTTGTGGTCATGTGCCGGTGTTTTATATGCGGTGCCGGCTGGGACTTTTTCCCCTTTGGGTTTCCGTAGCCACCTTCTCACGTGCACTTTGATGTTGGTGTTTTTTTTCCTCACATTTTTTCATCATCCACACTAAGACACTCGCTTCGATCTGTGCTATCGTACTCAAAGAAACTCCATAGGGGACTCTGCCTTTATTCTCGGACCAGCGCGGCGCACGAACGCACACAGTTGCGGCACTCCCAGCTGCTAGAGCGGAAAAATGATTTCATATCAATCTACAAGGCTTTTAAATAAAATAACGAAAACGAAGGTCATTTTTTCTATAACTTCAGTTCGTTTTAGTTTTGTAAACCCACAATATAGTTTTGTTTTTTTTTAAATTATCGTTATTTCAGTTAACGAAATTGTTTTTGTCAATTTCAGTTTTCGCTATTTCATTCGTTTTCGTTATTATAGAACGTTATTACAGAATAACCTTGTTGATAAGTAGCTAATCTATGAGCATGGATTGTTTTTATTTTCTCAATCAGACCCAAACACAAGAACATCGATGCTGAAGATCCTCCAGACTTCACTAGCCAGCTGGTGATGTCACAATCACCGTGTCCATCTGCTGATTTAAACTGTTCTGTTTTGTGATGCAGAAATTCCAGTGGTCACTAAAATGTATGAACAAGTGCAAAAACAACAAAGAATGAAGCTTCAGAATATCTCTTATTCGAGGTCTTTAATCCAGTTTGAGAAAACCAACAGTACTGACTCAAAGATAAACCTCCACTTCCCCAGTTCAGAATTTTATTCCTCAAGTCTGTTGGTTACACAATGATCACAAAATAGCGATTTCTCCCTCGCATGATATTTTTTAACACTCCAGGCGTACATATATTTACTATTTATACAATATGTTGTTATTAAATTCATTCATTCATGAATCCATCCACCTCCCTATTCACATGCACACAAACACTGTACAGATTTATCAGTGGAGATATTCAAAGGCCGTTTGCCTTAATATTTGATATCTGTTAGTCATTAAAGAAACAGCTCAGTACTGGTTTTCCCCAAGTTGATGTTCTGACCACTTCTAGTTGATTTGTTCTAAAAGTAAGAAGGTGGCGTGCAGATGCAATACAGAGAGGTGATAACCTCTTACGTGTTCAGAAGACCTTGGTCCTGTTCTTCAGCAAGAAAATAAAGAGAAGCAGATTCAAAAAAAAAGGGGGGAATGATCCATTTAAACTAAGTGCCAAAAACATTCTTCCCTCTTCTTGTTGTTCAAGCTACAACATGTTTCACCTTTTATGTCTACAGCCAAGCTGAAGGTAAAGAGCGTCCAGCAGTTTGGTTTGGTTTATACAGGAGTGACTATACAGATAATGAGATTTACAACAGGGTACATACAGGCTGCATCCAGCATCATGAACCTCCAACACTGCTGCCTCTTCTGTAACTGTACTGAACCTACGCTCCTCTGCTGCTCCTTTGGTCTCAGTCTGTGCAGTAGTTCAGGCCTTCTTGGCCCATGTAATATTAGTTTTAGGAATCCAGTGTTAGGACAGAAGGACGTCACCTTTGCAGTAAAGTGGCACAAATACAGCTGCAGGAAAAATTGAGATTCTGAAAAGTGCGAAGAGTTCAAAGTTTTTGGTCGCTAGTAATCTACGTTTTGGTTCGTGATACATTTTCGTTTGGCTCTGTTGGCCCAAGGATGCAAAGACTGGAGAAGTCAGTGACCAGTGAAGCCAGGTTGGTTTGAGATGAAGATAAGCTGCCCACAGCAAGGTTGGGCTAGGGTGGGCCGGGTCAACCTGAGCCCGGCACGCTGGGTTAGGAAGAGCTGGGGGAGAAAAGGAGGAAGAGAAAAAAAAAAAAAGGAGCTCATCCTGTGGCATCTACCTGCCAAAAATGTTCTCATACTCTAGCAGTATAAGCTCCACAATCTGGTTCTGATAGATCATGTGGACTGCCATGTTCCAGGTTTCCGTTTCAGGCCGCAGCAGCGTGGGGCCGAACACGATGGCTACGCTCTGGGTCGTCATACGGTTCTCCTCGCCGTTGTCAATAACTCTGGAGGAACAAGGGTAGAAAGGAAAGGAAAGGTATTTACCATGTGAGGGCTTTTTAAATGGTGAAAACCCTGACATGTGGAGAATGAAGCCTTCTTATGCACTCACTTCCTGAGGTGTTTGAAGAGAGCCTGCATGGTGTCGTGGTTGGGTTTGGGCAGCTGTCTGACCAGCTCTTTGATCGACTGAACTCGATGCTTGTAGTCGGTTATTTCTGCAGAACAAAAGGCAAAATCTATCCAAGTCTGGCTCCATCACAAACTTATACCAGCTTAAGAGTACAACAACCAACCTTATCCTTACTTTAAGTGAGACAATGATGGGAAAAGTACACTTAAGTTCACTGGTGCTTCTTTTTAAAGCAGTGGTTTGGCGACTGCAGTGAACCCTGCCTGTCTTACAGACACTCCTGCATTTAGTTTACAGTACATACAGAAAAGTTACTGGATAAAAAAAAAATCCACGAGCTGAAGTCCAAAATTCCAAACTGGGATTTTTGGAATTTTGCTGTTAAAGTTGGAGTCAACTTGCTATTTAAGAAGTTAACAGGATTCCACTAACAATACACTGAAGTGACAACACAGTGACACTTCATTCACTTATACATATACTGCAGATACACATACTGATGGCGCTGACAAAGTCGTGGAAGTGAGTGTAGGTGAAGAGGGGCTCAGGCAGCTCTCTGAAGAACATCTTTAGCGCTCCTGTGGTCACGTGGATGTCCTCCCACTTCCCATCTGACAGATTCACCTTCTCATCTGGACAAATGCATGCAAAGACAATTTAAATCTTATTAGAATAAAAGAAACTGCCAGACATTCAAGTCAATTTTGTATATGTCTGTATATTATATTTATAGTTTTTCTATGACCTCTATGTCACCAGAATGATCAGTACCTGTAGGCAGTAACAAACCTTTAAATACCACATCCAAAATTATCGCCCTTATGAAATCACAGGAAACCTTTTAAAAAATTAAAGGAATGAATACATTTCATATTAGTACTAAGTTTTGGGTTTTTACAGCAGTGAAGCAACTTAAAAGTACTTCATGTTTCATACTGTTTGTTAAAGTAAAATTATGTTCAAATATGTATAAAATCAGATTTAAAAGGGGGTTTCTAAGAGCTTTAGCTTTCTGTATTTCTCTCAATTGCTATAGTGATGCATTTTATGCTGGAATTTGCATTATGCTCATCACAGTGCCAAATACAATATTAAATATTGAAATGTTTTCTTAAAGTGGAACAGCTGTGCCCATTTCCAGCTGCTTTGTAGATCCTTGCACCATGCCAAATTAGCTTTGAATGTTACAAAATAATCATCACCATAGAAATGTCTTCTGTATATTATCTGTAAATTACCTCCCTTTAAGCTTTCTTCTGACTGATTTGAACAACAGATGAATGGGGCGTCTATACTTATAGTCAGAGCTGTGTGTGTAAAATGACCATATCCATATCCACTCTTACTGACATCATGAAGAGCAGGAAAAAAATGTGAAAATGTGCTTTTAGAGCAGTCTGCTGAAGCCTGAGCCCCATCTGTATTACCTGCTGACCTCATTATTTAAAACTTTTAATAATGACTTAAATTAAAGTCATTATAAATAAACACATTGGGATATTTATGGGGTTTTATGTGTTTATGAATACAAATTGCTCTCACTCAGTTTGTTGCACCTCAAGGTTAAAAACAGACAGTTTTATGACCAGTGTTATGCCGTAAATACCTGATGTATCAAAAATAATAATAATAATAATAAAAAATCTGTTCATTACTTTTAAAAATCATGTTAAAAGGGTTTTAAAAAAATCATATATATAAAATATAGTATCTTCTGAATATTATTTGACCTTACTTTTAATTCTTTCCCATTATTCACTATATTATTATCTCTGCAGTAATGGCAGAGGCAGATTCAGAGGGCACTTACCGTGATTGACAGCAAAGCGTAGTTTCTGTATAACTGCCAGGTTCCCGCTAACTCTGTATAGCCCATCTATCAACAGACCTGCAGGGATCAACACCAGTTTGTCAATATCTGTAAACTAAACTTGAAGTCTGAGTAGCAGTAAAGCTGAATCGGCTACAATGAGGCCACAGTCACGCCTTATTTGTGTTATCGATGGGCAGTAAACCTCACCTTTCTTTTATGACGGGCAGGCAAACAGAAACAACAATTTTCTCTCAATGCCAGCAAAGTGACTCACCATTGTTCTCCACGTGGTCGATACACGTTTTGACAAAGTTGGGCACTGTGGTGTTCTCTCTTTGACACAAATTGGAAAGACTACAGCCAAACACCTGATCTGAAGATATACAACATAAAGACCACAGTCACAAAACAGTCCAAACACACTGGCTTGTTAAGTCTCAACAGCAAGACAAATGACAAGAAGCACACCAAAGCACAACTGCTACATCCAAATGTACAACTACAATTGAACATAAAAAGCAACAGAATAATTTTAACTAGTCTGCGCCCTCCTCAGTGCACCTTTTGGTGGTTAAAACAGCTTAAAAAACAACACCTTTTTTCACTGCTGTAATCTCTCAGTTACATTTCCAAAGCCTTGCTGCTTGTATTATCTTTTTACCATTATACAGCAGAACTGCAACAAAGTATCTGAAGTATTATTGTTGTTTCTTTCGGTGGCACCTTTAATGTATCCCTTGTCCTTGACGGTCTGAAGGGTTGGACGGCCGGTGAGGAGCTTCTTCAGTTTGTGTCTGGTCTTCTTGTGCTCAGAGGAGTCCATGCTGGTCGAGGACTTCATAGCTGTCAAGGAGACGCGAGACAGGACAGTGTTATCCACCACTCGTCTCAGCACGCTGATCGCCATGATGTTTCGGATGACTGAAACTGATAAGCTATTGTTTTATAGAGCAAGCAGGGCAGATGTGGTTGCCGGGGCACTGCCTCCTTAACTTGTTTTTGTACTTTGTGCTTTCACCCATGGATTCCTTCCATTCTTTGTTAGATGAATAATTTACACACATTAATTTAGTGCTATCGTAAATATTTCGCACGCGGTAATTTACAACTACTTCCAATCATTTTCAGTAACGTTTTATCTTTGGAATCCCACCCCGAACATAAAATCTAGTTTGTATTGTTGATACTTTTCTGTTTAACACCATCTAACAGCACGCAGACCTCTGACTTTCTTGGAGTCTCTGTGCTCTTTCTCTTTGTCACGTTTCTCCACACCAGGCGACTCGGGCATGTCCGCTTCTATGGGGTCGTCAGACTCGCTGGCCTAACACACACAGAGAAAGAAACACACAAGGAAATAAGATATGACTGGTTGTAAAAGTCTCTACAGGCACTCTTTGGCCTCTGGAAAAAAAAAAATATAAACTTGCTTCACTCGTAATGTGTAACAAAGTGAATCAGATGAGTCAACCTTAAAGTAAACAATATCTTCTAGGTTTAATTTTCATCCCACTCTGTTTTTATGTAGCTCTGTAGAGCTCATTTCTGTTATAGCTGGTGGTTTTAGGCTTTCCATAAATATGAAATAGTGTTTCATTCAGAGCATGAAGCCTATTGTTGGTTAACTTCATCGTTTTCCCTCAGTGGATAAAACGAGCAGCTGCTGTATAGTTTGTGCTCAGAGCAGAAAGGTAACTGTGACACAGCAGTCCTCTTTGTTTCTCTTATCAGCCACCCGCACAATGTCAAAGCCTGACGTATCCCTTCATGCTGAACAACAAATCTTCTCACTGCAGATGATTTAAAGTTGTCTTTATTGTGGGTGAAACAGATGGAAACTTTAGTGACAGGGTGAAGGTGCTGCTCCTCACGTGGTTGATGATGGTCTCCTGCAGCGCCTTGAACCATTCGTTGATGATGCTGTCGTTTTCCGACTGGATCAGCAGCTCAGTGCCCTGACGAGTCTTCAGCTGCAGTCAGGGGAGGCAAAAAAAATCATTTTCCTCCTAAATATTTTGAGTTTGTGAACGCAGCACTGACTGCTAACTAAATCAAAACTCATCCACACCCACCAGAGCGATTTCTATAGGTGAGTGTAAAAACTTTTTAGAGTAACTGCTTTTATTACCTAAAAAGGTCGTGTTTTTGGTAGCTTCTATGTGTGTGCATGTTATTCTGTCTGTAAGCACAAAAAGTTTTGAATGAATTCTGATAAAAAAAAATTGCAGTTAACAGTGGGGTCCTGTTAACAATCCATTAAAATGTGGCTTACACCCACCAAGGTCTTCAAGGTCAACTTCATGATTTAATGGTCAAAAACTGACAAAAAAAAAAAGCCTCATAACTGAGAAACTATGATTGTTACGAGTGTGGTGTGTATCGTCAACATATAAAAAAGTACCATATAAATATTTAAAATATCATGTCACGTTTGACCTCTGACCTCACTTTTACATTTCATATCTGCCTTTCTTTCAAGTTGACCCCAAAATGTGTTCTATTGTTTAAGAAAGCATTGTTAAGAGAAAGAAAATTAGCTGTCTACTGAAGTATAATATTATATAATAAGCTCAAGTTATTCATGTCCAGTTATTTACAAATCAATTCCTATTATCCATTACGTAATTCTACATGTTTGTGCAATCAGAGCAAACAGCTGTTATGCTACCCTTATCAGATTTTTACTGCACTACAAACTCTTAAAGTAAGTTTATAAAGAAAAAGAAAACAAATATATACATAATATAATTTTACTCCCTTAAAAGTAAATACTGCCCAGAGAGTGAGCCGCCTTGGAGGAGGTTTGCACTCTAGTTAATGAGACTTTTATTTTCCACCCAAATACATTTGTATGTCTTGCATATAAAAAAAAAAAAAATCGGTGCCCACAAAGAGGCTTTGGACTTTTGGACTTTTATGTGCATAGTTGCTTTTGCAACTTACTTGGGACAGCAGATGAAAATTTGTCAGTATGCCCAAATCTTGCACATTTACATGATAGACATAAAAGCATTAATGTTAATCAACATGGACAGTCCCTTTTTCAATACAGTAAATACAAATATTAGTTTGGAAGGAAGTGCTGGATTTTGAGTGTGCCTTCAGTTCGCAGTGAACTTCTTCCTGATGTTTTCCGAGTGAGTTCATCAAGTAAAAAATGTTGTGTTCATTAAGTTTGTTTAGATCTGGCGTGAAAGGTTTTACTGCAAAGATACTGCAGCTCTGAATTCAAGGCTCCATGTTTCCACAGGTGTATTGTTTGTGTTAATATGACTGAAGCAAACACGAAGGATGTTTTTTTTTTTTTTTTGCCTGCATTTAATTGATTTTTCTTCATACAAACGGATATGTAAACAGTAAAACCTTACAAATGCAATAAAACCAAAAGATCGGATCTTATTTAAGCTCTCCCTCACCTCTAAAACGTGCTTCTTGCTGGACTTGTCTTTGGAAGCCCAATCCACAGAGCCGCCCTTCAGATCCACTGTGAACTCTGGTTTGGATTGACCGCCTCCAAACTGGACAGGGACAGAAAAAGAACCACAGGAAAGCAGATTAACAAACAGAAGACCAGCTCATACACAGTATGCCTTCTTTTTTGGACCACTGAACCATGCAACAGCTCGTGTCGGGGGGGGGGGGGGGGTAATAACGATGCACATGTCAGTCAATTTTCTGTCCAACTGTATTATTTGCTTAGCTTGTAATAATGAGATTCAGAAAAGGAAACTAGGATTTCCACTAGCTTGAGTGCAAGCCAGACAGTTATGGGACAGTTGTATGTATTTTTAGCTTTTTCCCTACCAATTCCTTAGGTGTTGTTGTCTTAATTGGCAAATAAAGGCTTTCATATGCACTTCATTTCAAAAATAGACGAGGAGAACTGCCATCGGTACAGAGTGCAAAGCTGCACGAAAAAACCCCAAAAACAACTCAATTTGCTATATGCATGTGCAAAAATGCACCCACTTCACTTTAATAGTTTTTTCTTGCCAGCATTACAGACCAGGTGCCTCCCAAAAGCAGTCAATCAGCTGAAGGAATGGACATTTCCAATAGAACAGTAAAAATATAACTAGTTAAAAGTATGTAAAATGTAATTCCAGTGGTTAATCTGTAGTCCATGTGCTTAAAAAAAAACAAAAAAAAAAACAAAAAAAAAGCAACTTCTTTACTGCTTATTTCACATCAGGAGCTCATTAACAGAAGAGACTCTGGAGAAGATTTGCTTGCACAAGTGCATCTAGAAACAGAGCACAATCCTACTTGTGTGTGTCACACTGAAATCCCTAATCGTGATGCCCCTACAGATCTCCATCCAAGTTTCCCATTTCTAACTCTATGATTAAAATAAATCGACATCCTGCCCATCAAATCAAATGCTAAAAAAAATGACTATTAAGTATCAAGTGAAGCCACAGACTTTTATTTTTTGACCCATGCCCATGCAGAGAAGTAGGAAGAGTAGGAAGCACGCATAAGGAAGGAGGAAGAACATACAGAGGAGGCTCGGCTGAGCCTTGAGCAGCCAAAGGAGACATCAGGTCGTTTCTTAGCTGACGGCCTCCAGTTACTCAACAGTGACAGGAGCAATTCAGGGAAGTGGCCACTCTGATAGTATGGCTGAATGGAGGGATGGAAAGAGGGAGGAATGAAGAAAAGGATAACGGGAGGATGAGGCCAAAGGCAGAGAGATGGAGGCATGGGAGGAAAAGGACACATAAAGAAGAGAGAATATTCAACTCCCCTTCAGTGACCCGACAAACAGCCTGAAAAATGTTGGGCAAATTTTGAAGACATGATGTTTATACAATATGTCACAAGATGTAGGGGAAGAGAACGAAATATATACTATGAAACCACAATTGATATCAAGCAGAAGAGATGAACCTAGATGTTAGCATGAGGCATGGTCATTCAGTTTTGAAGTTTAACCCTACATGGAGCTTCTTAACCCTAACCCTGCAGGTAAAGGAACTCAGCTAGCATCTGCACTATCAATGAATAGCCAGGCTGTCTTTGAGGCCTCTGTACGGATAAAACAAGCTGTTTCAAACAGAAACCAGATCGTCATCCAATTCAAAATCTTAATTGTACACAGTGTTTCTTAGAACTCTCTCCCACATCTACCTTTCAGATTAAAGGAGCTGAGCAATAATCTGCAGTATCACAGAGCAGTCAGGCTGTCCTCAAGGCCTTATGTAAACCCAAACACCAAGCTCCTCAGTTCCAGACTGACCTTTTTCAGGCCTCCTCGAGTTAGTAAGACCTCGCCAATTGATGACGTTACTGCCAAAATGTTGTAGAATGTATAAAGGTATGGACTGTATTAAAAAAGTTGGAAACAAAATTGAACTGTATACAATGAAAAGGGTACTGCTGTGGACATGTCTAACCATGAAAGTCAGTGTTCGATAAAGGCTGTTTCAGAGGAGTGAAAGAGAGTGGACTCAGGTGAAGAAGTCACTGAAGGAGGTCTTTCAATGCAAAAGAGCAGCAGAGCCACAGAAATACCTCTCTTCAATGGCCTTTAATGGTCAAGAAACAGCGTGTGGCTCTGTCGTGATGAGAAACCACAGCGTTTATCAGGAACAGGTTTCTATCACTCACCCAGCTGGTTCCACCTCCCTGACCTTTGGCAAACAGGAGTGTTGAACCTTGGAGGACGGTCCAGGAAGAAGTCCAGTTCTTCCTGCAAGGGATATAAAAACACTTTAAGTACTTAAAGCAAGAACTGAGATTACAGCCAAGTATATCATGTAAACGCAATTTCACAATATTACTTCAACACATGAGAGGAAAAGACAGGAAAGAATTACTGCACTTCCTGCTGAGACTCTTAACTCTTTGAACTGGATAAACATACGCTTGATTGTTTCTATTGTTAATTTATTAAGAGTTATTAATGTCCTAATTTTTTGCTAGGCATTTTTCAATGTTGGTAGTTAATAAGAACAAAATTAAGCAAAGGTGTGTCACTTGTATTCTGTAGGACTTTGATATTATCGATAATTGTTGCGCCTCTTCTTTTATGCTCTATTCATCTGACAGTGTAAAAGACGGACACCCACAAGTTTATGAAGTCCAGTTGTTCAGTCTCGAGATAAGTAATAAGCATTTTCGCCATCGCCATCTTGGTGTTTTGAAGCCAAAAGGGGGTGGGTCTAACTGTGAAACACTGGCTAACGACTTGCCAATCACAAGTCATACAGAAAGTCTAAGAGCATAACCTGGATATGGCCTTTCTGCAACTGACCAATGACCAGAATGTACCAAATGAACTTCAGTATGACCTGAAAGGTGTGCCTGAGCCCATAAACTCATCAGGAAAGTGTTTATTGAGGTGAAGTCTGAAGGCTGATTTCTCACAGACTTCTATAGGACCCCTACTTTTTTTTGCAACCTGATGAGTTGCCCCCTGGTGACTAATAAAAAGAAGGCACTTCCACTTTGGCTTCACTTTTCAGACCCAGAAATTAGTATGCCCATTTTTACACTCTCTATGGGCTGTACTTCAACTGCTGTATCAAAAGAATTTCCCAAATATGGGAAAACTAGAGTATTTTGTATCATACTGCATTGTATTCACAGACAGAAAAAGCACTGATGAAAGGAAAATTAATAAAAGTAATGATGATCAGTCATTACAAAGAAATGCAACTGTGGTAAAACAAAACAAAACAGCTCGTCTCCTTGGTCTAACCACATTACTTCAATGTGGCATAGCAGGCTGTGCGTCATATATCTGACAGTAAAGGGGCATCCTAGCAACAACATGGTGTCCAGAGACCCTAGAATGGCAAACATTCAGTGACGATAGGTGGGTCCTTTTTTCCAACCTCAAGGCGAGCAACTGAAATGTGTGCCAGTGAGAGGAAAGGACACCATTGATTGGCATATTACAAAGTTGGTAAACACATTAGAGGGTTGCCTAGGCAACTGGAGTGCGATCAACTCTCAGCTACAAAGCGATGTGCGACAAGTTAATTGCTTCCAGTGTGGATGCCCCTTAAGAAGGCAGATTAATTTGGACAAACACTTTCCTGATGTGATCTATTCTTAACACAATGATTCCTGGTGCAAAAAGTCAAATGAGATTAAAAATGTCTTTTTCAAGGGTGACCTGGCAAATGCAAAAATACAACTGTCACATACTATAGAGTGAATACACTATCCAGATAACATGCAGTAAAATATCAAGATCAAAATAGGTTCAATTTTTAATGAATTTTAGTGCAACTTTTAACTTCTAAGTAATCATTTTTCAATGCTTTAAAGTGAACTTGAATTCCCCCCATAATAAGCAACACAAGTTTGAGATCTGTTGCAGATTATTCCAGGTAAAAGTAGAAGCCAATTTAAAAGCCTTTTTTCCCCCCATAATTCTGTTCTAATTGGTAAAATATTGCGAGAGCAGAATCCATACTGATTTAAGAGACATGAGGGACCATCCCAATCAGAGATTTACATATTAAAGGAACCCACAGGGAATGTCTGTGGACACGGAGCAATGGCTACTTAGTAGCCGCATCCTGTCCTCCTTCAGTTTTCAAACTTTGCAAAGCCATTCAGAAAGCTGGAATAGACCCTCTGCTGTGCCGGTTTATGGCAATCAGATTATAAGTTTGATAATAATGCTGACTCAGTACTACTCACTAGGGTTGGATTTGCTCCATAGTTCAATTGTCTTATCATCCCCCTGTGGCACTGATGCAATGGTGGCAGAGGAGGTTAATGCGCAACTTTTAGGGTCGCAATATGCACCCTCTATAATGCACAAAGTGCTTTTCACTTGCAGCTTTAAGAAACGTGTACACATTGACATACAGTACAGTGCTGCCTGATTTAGCTGACTGTAATTAGTTAACACAAGTGTACCAATATCAAGTGAACTAAAACAGTATTAAGTCATAACATTTACTGGCTAACCTCCGACCTTTGGTTCTACTGCATCGTCCAGTTCATCTTTTCCCATGTAGAATATTTCACGTCTCTCCTACACGCTTCATTGTGCCATTCCCACACACAGCAGGCCATTACTTTACTTTGACCACTGTCGATGACATCATCATCCATCGATATAACCGTACTACTCACCGTACTTTCTTGCCATGCTCGGTGATCTTTGTCACATTCAGAACTCCACACTTTTCAGATGGCTGCAGAGGGGGGAAAAAATCATCAGTACACATCTTTAAACAGGAATTCATTTTGCAGTCCATGATTCACACAAACTGTTGACTGACAACTGCAGCTGGATCACATAAGAAACAGAAAGAGAGATACTGTTTAACTTTGGTTAACCGCATGTTATACAGTATAAAAGAAGAGACCTGTTGGCTTACAGAGCTCCGCTGTCAAATGTTTCACAGACAGTAATTTGACTGTAGGTCAACCATCATTGAACTGATACTTGATTTGTTTGTTTGTTTTTTACACAAATGTCGAAAATTTAAAAAAAAAAAAAATTGAAAATCTGCCTGGAAAATCTGCATTCTCCAGACCTTTGCCTCATGAATATTCATACTGAGTTTCAGAAAAATTGGCCAACAAAATAAGGGAGGAGTAGCAGTATTATCTTCAGTATTTCTTGAAAATTTAAAAAATTCATAAAAAATAAAAAAGTGAAAAATCTGAAATTCATCTGCAGCATTTTGTAAAGATTTCTCCAATGAATACTTCTAGCAAGTTTCAAAAGATTCAGCCAATAAATGAGGGAGAAATAGTCACTGAAGTTAAACATGAATGCACTGCTTATCGTCAAACTTTCAAAAATTGATAAAAATAAATAAATAAATTTGCCAAATCGAAAATTTGTCTGAAGCATTTTGCAGAGCTTTGAATTTTGACTACATATACCAAGTGTCAAAAGAGTCAGCCGAAGAATAATGAAGGAGTGGGGATTAATATACAGTATTTCCAGAAAATTTTGAAAAATCATAAAATATATTTAAAAAAGCCAAAAATTAAAAATGTATCTCCCCTATTTTGTAGAGCCTCACCTAAAGAGTATTTGTGCCAAGTTTCAGAAGATTTCAAATATAAATGACTGAGGAGCAGCAAATTTAGCAAAAAGTTGAGAGACGACGACGGCTCGGGATCTGATCAGCTCTGCTGACTGCTGTCTATCATCAACTGCGGAGCTAAACACCACTGCCACCACCAAATATCCCACCACCAGAACAATAACAGCCTTCAGCCTGGAGGAAAAAAACAAACCGCTACTGTAACACTTTTTCCACTCAAGAAAGTCTTAAAAACTTTAGTAAAAAAACTTCAATGTGCACAAAAATGTAAATTAATTAGAATAAACTCAAGTTCCAGCTACTTGTGCAGCATTCAGACAAATTGGGTGATGTTTTTGTGAATTAACCCACTCAGTAAAATTATTTTTACAATATAAACACTTCTGTGTTACTAAACAAGGTCAAGAAATGCTGTTATAATCCACACTTCTGCCTAACAGATTTCCTACACAGATCTAAAGTATTTCTTCAATTTTTTTTTAATGTCTAAGTTTTTTGTGAGACATCAAGCATCTTTTGTTTAACTGGGACAAAGTCCTTTCCGGACCTGTGTAGGAGCCCTGCCGTACAACATGTATCACCATCCAATGATCTGGGAGCGCATTAAATCCCTGCAGGAGGTGAGTAAGGTGAGGTTAGTGGCGAGTACTAACAGAGGCAGGGGGCTTGGGAGACGAAGGGCAGGAGTCAGAGTCGGGAGAGGGGGGCTTGAGACCCAAAGGAGCGTCCTGGTGAGGAGACAGGGATGAAAAAAAAGTAACAATGTCAAATGGGCTAACAAAAGAAGGTTAATGAGAAAATGATGCAAGGTTAAGGAGACACAGACAGCTGAAAGAGGGTGATGGTAATTAGCAGTGAGATTATAATGTGTGTTGAGTACCTGTGTGTTCTCCAGGAGGCACAAATGGATTATTAATTAAGATGTGGATGCAGGTACAGTGCTTCTCTGAGGTCTCATGCAACTACAGCCGTGTTCAGGGTAATCAATATATTTTAAGATAATTCAGCCGCCATTGGAACAAAAGTTTTGAAATTGTGAAATTTCTCCAGTTTATGATTTAATGTTTAACAGAAAACCTTTGATCAACTAAAAAATCAACTGAGAGTGGAAAAAGGGATTTAATAATCATTCCTTTTGTGCAATTATGTTCATGCAGACTGATTGTATATTAGTAATCGGGGACAAGCCGCTGATTGATCAGTGAGACAGGCTACTGACTTGGTTTTTGTACGGATGTAGACGCGCAGAGCCTGATCGGAAACGTCTGGTTTTTGACAGCCGCTGCAAAAGCAAATCAGTCTACAACTGAAAATCTCGACTCAAAAATCGACTGGGATATTTGTTCAGTCCATACACAGGTGCAACATAAACCTTAAGGACAAGTAGCAAGTACACTTCTATACAAACAGTGCAGTTTGTTGATTAGGGGCGTCAGACCTTTTCGCTGGGCTCCTGGACGTAGGCGCTGTGGCGCTGTAGGCGCAGGACGATGGGATCCACGTTTTTCCTGTCTAGACTGCGGGTCTTTGAAGCATCTCCAGAGGGTTGAGGAGGGGAATGGTTGTACTTCAAGAAAGAAACAAGAAATGGTACATAAAAATTTACACAAAGTCAGAACTGAATCACAAACTGGAACTGTAACAAACGCCAAATACTGCCAGCTATTCATAGACACCAACAAATCGCTGATGTGCAAAAACTAAGCTCTTAATCTCCAGATTATTAAAATATTGGTAATAAAACTATTTAAATGAAGGAGATTTAAATATCTAATATGTGGTGCTACAATTGTGGTGTTCATATTAAACTAAAGCTTACAAATTTTGAAATCAGAGTATGTACAAATAAGCCAACAGCTCACTGCTCTAAAGAAAGAACAGAGTGCGCTTGAAGGGAGAGGAGAGCAAGCTAAAACAGCTCGTTTCAGACAGTCCATAATTAAGGGGCTGCACTAAAGCCCACCATAAGACAAATAGGGATTATTCTGAACGTTATTCTGAAGCATGCAAAGCAGCTCTAGCAGAATCCAAGAATCAAATATGAACCTGAAAATGAGGTCGCCTTTAAACTGTTTTTTGGCCAAAAATATGGTCAAAGAATTTTTCACTATGATCTCATTTTACACCATTTTCAATTTTCTATCTGCCGCTCACAAAAAAAATAAAAATAAATAATGAGTAGTCAACGCAGTCTTTTTCCCAGTTCAAAATGAGCTTTTAGGGGGGTTAATGTGTGAGATGTACAGTTGTGCAATAATAAATTTAATTATTAGGTGGAATCGAATTGTCACGTTTATTCTCCAGTTGTCTCGTCTCATTGGAATATGAAGCTTCAGTGCCACATCTCTTTACTTTGGGGTTCAGTAATTCTGGTGCCATCCCGTGTGTTTTCGCTGCACGTACACTGTGCTCACCGGTCGGTACGCTTGAGGACGGTTTTAGCGTCTCACCTTTGGCAGCTCCCATTCTGACCTGGAGCCGTCTGCACTGTAGTAATAAGGTCTTCCCTGGTCATCAACGTGCTTTAACCACTGAGCAGACACACCGGAGAAAAATTATTCAGTGCTTTAAATCCTGACGATTTAAATACTTTCCAGCTTTCTGTTATGTCGTCTTCATTGAGACATTATGACTTTATTTTCTGACTAGATTTGACAGAATTGGGTTTCATTTTATTTACACATAACAGCAGTTAAAACAAATTATGAGACTAAGAAAATAACAGTGTGTATGGTTTGGTATGATCACAGTTCCCTTGTTAATGGGACACATTTGTGCCATTCACTCCAAGAAGAAATTTCCCATGAATCGCACTGAAATCTGCTCCCAAATGCAATCCCAGAAACCCCGTGCAGTAAAGACAGATTGAACCAGTGCTGCCGGTACCTTCTCATTAGTATAGTCGCTGACGTAAAGCGTGTGGCCGTACTCGTCCATCTCCTCCGACCAACCACGTGGCGGCGAGCCATACTGACTGTCTGACTGGCTAGAGTAGGTACTGAAGCAGGTGTCCTCCGATGACAGAGGCTGCAGTCGACCAATAGAAAGCGAGAGGAAGGGAAGGAAAGACGGCGAGAGCGAGAGAGGGGTGGTCTACCATTGGAGTTAAAAGGAAAAAAAAGAGGAAGAAAGGGAGAGAAAAGAGAAGGCAATTTTCACCACAGAGTTGCAGAGAAGAAAAGACAGTCATGCACCCAGAACCAGTAAATCATCACAAAATACCCAACACCAGTTTAATTCAGTACAGAGACCCAGAAAACCCATTAGGGAGCTAAAAATGTTCATGCTTGATTTTGGACAGTGATGAAGGTAACTCGGTACTGTGGCACAAAACAGATGAGGTGACAGTGCTTGCTTAAGGCCTGTAGGTGGCAGTGTGGTGCAGCCGTTTAATGAAATGGAGGCTGAGTCAAATCAGAAATGACTCAGGCTTATGTAGTTTGTCATTAAGAGTGTGTGTGTGTGTGTGTGTGTGTGTGTGTGTGTGTGTGTGTGTGTGTGTGTGTGTGTGTGTGTGTGTGT
>JAVDPK010001255.1:56489-70910 GCA_034780415.1 Cichlasoma orientale | reverse complement strand
TGTGTGTGTGTGTGTGTGTGTGTGTGTGTGTGTGTGTGTGTGTGTGTGTGTGTGTGTGTGTGTGTGTGTGGTTGTTGGAGTCCCTCTGTGGCAGGCAGGGCACATTCGGTTCATTTTCCATTCAGCAATAGAACATTAAAAAACATTAACATCATCTGGAGTCCACTGCTGGGCGTGGCTTCTTCAAAACAGCTTTGTAGCGTCAGTAACATAACGCAACTACTATGTAAGCAATATGAACATATTTTAGGCTTAATTTACTTATGATTGATTAACTTATTTTAAAATATCTGGATCGCACAAGTGTTTGAATCAATCCTAATAAATCTGGTGGGATAAAAGTGTAGCTGTGAGACTTTTTATCACAGTGAATATCTTTGAGCTGCTGATCTGTTTTGCTTTACAGAAATTATGAATTTACACATAAGTAGTTTTAAAAGACCTGAGTGGAAACACCAGAAATGTGTTCAAATTTTGCAAAAACCTTTTATGCATCATTATGAGTGTTGAATATTTGATTGACAGGTATGCGCTGCAAACTCCCTGCTAGGCTTCATCTCAGGTTATTAAAAATCACTGACGTCTAAACCATATTTGTGATATTGGTGCCTTCTGCCACAATTTTTAAATAATCTGACAAAATTTATGGCTTGGTGTATTACATGTACTAACATCCATGGAGCCAATCCAGGAAGTCTGTGCTCAGGTTCTCTCTGTACATTCTAGTAGTATTTTATTTATATGTTAGCAGTAATACTCATTGATACACACAGTCTACGGTTGCCTTTCACAAGCCAAATTAAGTAAGCTAGCTTCATTTATAGCATTCCACCCTCTTGTGCAAACATTGTAACATCTGGCTCTAAAAAACAAAGATAGTAAAGGCCACATTACCACTTGAAGGGTGAATTTATTGTCTGTAAACATAAGTGAATCTGACAACCTTTACATTTCCCCATTTCCCAGAAATATAAACCAATTAAACTTTGCCATCCTGACACACATCTTGATGATTTGACCAGGGAAGGAATCATAAGAACATAAATGAAACCTTATTCCAGTATTGAAAAAAGCTGGAAAAAAATCACCATACAGAAATGTTTATAAACCACCAAACAGTGTATTGAGCAGCTGGTCATATTTGTTTCCCTCCCTGCTCATCTTGTCGGATCTCATTATGACAGACACAGCTTCACTGTTGTGCAGTCTGACCCAGCTGGGGCGCACTAAATCATTTAAAAATAAATCCAGCGGGGAAGAACAGGACTGGGTATTATTTCTTCAAACACTGACTGAGGTCCTTCAAGGCAACCAGTTCAAATGTGTTGGGTGTCCATTCATGGACATGAATGAAGCTATATATCCATTAACCCAGACTGAACACAGCCATGAAGCACTGGATTCAGTAAGCATGAAGATAAAAAGGAGCTTGGAGGGAAGCTGCAATTACCTACATACATTTCTTTGTGACTGGCATTTCGGTGTCAGTCAGTGGCCTTAAGCATTGTGTTTGTTTTGTTATATGGAATTGGACTGGTGATTATATAGTGCTTTTCTATGCTTAGTTGTGTACTTTTATATTACAAGCCGTACAGTCACACATGCGTTCATACATTGCTTCATTTTATGCATTTTTAAATACTTTTATCTATCACACACTGGGGCCAATTTGGGGTTTTTGCCCATGCTCACTTTAATAAGCAGACTGAAGGAGCCAGGGATCAAATCCTCTGATTAGTAGATAACCCACTCTACCTCCCGAGTCAAAGACACCACAGAGGGCAGGGGGTAAATCAACAAGCTCACTGAAATACTTACAGCACTTCTAGCAGAATATAAAGCTTTAATCATAACGGTTGTTCTTTCTTACTAAAAATATGAAAATCCATTATTGGTCAAAATCCTGAAGACTTCCTGGAACAATACTGACTGACAATACAGAGGTCAGAAGAGTCTCAGGAGCAATCACAAACACATGCCAAGATTAAAGCTATGAGGTCATTACAAACAACGGTTTTCTACCTCAGGACTCATAAAAAATCCCCCAAAAAACACACTTTCTTCCTTGATACATCAACAAGGTCTCTGAGGTCAAAAAAGTGGGTGAGAAATCAAACAGCATCAGGGCTGATTAAAGAGGCGGTGTGAAAGAATATAGGTACATCAGAGACTGCCCACATACTGAAAGATGACTCAAAAAAGTTCCCTATTAAAAGTGACATAAAAAGACCCTCAATGGGCAAACACGAGATGTAGGAAGCAGCTACCCAGACTCAAACATTTCAGGGCTGAGACAAAAGATAGAGGACATAATGGAAGACTATTCACAAAGAAAACAACACATAAAAAATTAATCCCTTAAGACAAATTAACTGGAGAGCTAATGCATTAAATAAAAACAATCTCACAGAAATATAAAAGAGCTATACAAGAAATGGACCCACTAAACACAGTGGACCTCATTAATGAGTGGGCACTGGAAAAAGAATGAGTCACATCTGAGGCATGACAAATGTGGCCTTTTTACTGGCAGCAAAAAAAAAAAAAAAAAAAGCATGGCAGCGCACAGAAGTTAAAGGATTACTGTAAGTGAGAAGAAAATATTGCAGAGGAGGAGGGCCTTATATTACAGCAGCACTAACCCTTAAAGCGCCAGTGTTCGTCTATTCCTTCTTCCTCACAAACGTCGTATTGATGACACATTTGCACAAAACAAATCTCTCGTCACCTCCTGATACCAGTACACCCGTCAGCGGTGACTAAAAATAGGTTCGGAAGCTGATAAAATCTTCTGTGACATTTTTCAAATGTCCAGATAAAAGGCATAGACTGTAAAGATTCACTCTGGCACAGTGCTCCATGACTAAAACTATTGGCACAAAATGTATATAACACCACCAGTAAGTATGAACCAAAGTGCTAACTTTGATCGCCACTTCTCACAAAGCTCTCCAGTGGTAAATGACCAACTTGTGTTTAAGAGGTCATCGCAGCTCTGACCTGATTAGGTTAACTAGGTTACTGGACTGACATGTAAATAGGGCATTTTTATGGAAGGACCTACACTGGCTTTATTTAGAAACCAAGAGTCACACATAACTCTGTAACTTGAACTGACCATATAAGACAGCATTTACTCTTCATCTAAACACAGTAGGTCTGCACTGCATTCTTAGTAGTGCTGGCCTTTTCAGTTTCATATAAGATTTGATAGTGTATCATCAAATAGTTATTATTTTACCCCTCCTAATTGTTTGAACTTTTATTTTGTTGTTATTTCATTGAGTATCTATAGTTTTAATTGTTGTTAATGTGTGTGGTTTTAAATGTGCAGTATAATACATCAATAAAAACAAAAGCAAAACAACTGGACCAAAAAGAAAAAATTATCTGCTCCTCATATTGAAAGCCCACTCTGAACACAAACAGGGCATCATGATGTCAAAGAGAGTGGATAACTCTAATATGATCATCTCAGGCACACAGCTTTGAGTACAGAACTCCCACCCACCTGCTTCTCAAACCTTTTGTTTACAACAGTGCAGCCAATCACAAGAAGGTTGGCTTAAAGGAATAGGAGCAAAAACAGCTTATTTTAGACCAAGGATAAACTGAGGGGCAACATAAAGGCCCGGTATACAATAAATAAGGATTATTTTGAACTCTGAACCATGCAATGCTACTCTGCAGTCTAAGAATAAAAATATGACGGCAGAAATGAGGCCCACTTTAAACCCACTGAGTTTTTAACGGCTCCAACAAATATAGATGAAGTGCATTTCCTGATATATATTTATATAGGTTTCTACATTTATGTACATTATTATATAATGGCTGATGATAATGTTTAGTTTTAAATGCAAGCTCAAGCATAAAATTGAAACCCTTAGCCTGGGATTATAATTAGCTTTGTAATATAGGGTTGGACCTTATTATGTCTCTGAGGTGGTTTGATTTTATTGCCATTTACACAAAATGAAGCTGTATTGACCTGAGCTGAAGTGAAATTAATGGTCTATAACTGATAGGAATTCACCATGAGAGCACTCCATGTCTTTAGGGCCAGCGAGCCAGTTAAACACTGCAATATAGCCAGTAAAGAGGCCAATAATTGCGAGGCAGAAAAGTTAAGCAGCAGCACGCAACACCAAAATGACAGAGCAATTAGAAAAGCTCAGCGCAATTAAGCTCGACAATGCGTCCAAATACTCCCACTGAAGTCTTTTTACAAGGTCAACAACAGTGCAGAGCAATTGGTGGACAGTAATGAGAAAATAATGTACAACTAGAACCAATCAGTCCAAGGATACAACACATACTCTCCAAATCGGATGCAGAGGCAGAAATAGAAACAACCTGATTTAACTGCCAGTAAGACACAATGAAACTGCAGTTTAGTTTAAATGCTGTTTTCTACTGAGGTAGATCTGAGTCCATATAGGCTGTGGTCCCTACCAAAGCCTCACTGATCATCATTGTCATGCATCACAGATAAGACACTGCAGAGAGCTGTCTTTGGAAAACAGGCCAACGCAACACATTTGCTCTTGGAAAGGAAAAACCGGCAGAGATGTTGCGTTTCAGTAAAGTAGTAACTCATTTCCTTATGTAATGAAGCGCTGAGGTGGTTCACAAGTTGGTGTGGTCAAAGATTTTGAGTATCAGCGCAAAACATCTACAGTCTTGTCATCCTTCAATCACTCTCTTTCGTGTGCACTTTTGCTAGCTCTTTATTTCAGACTGTTTACCACGGAGCTGTGTATCAACCTGTTTCTGCACACCTTCAAGAGGTGTGGTGAAGAGTGAGAAAGAAAAAAAATGCCCTCAGATTCTTCTCTCCCCCTCGAGGCTACAGAGAAGAGGCCATGCGTCCCAGTTTCCTCACAGAATCATGCCACAACAGCACACCTCTTTATGGAGGAGGAGGAGAGTAAAGGCCAGGTATGAGGAAGACAGATCCCTCTGGCTAAGTACGATCCTGTAGTCAGCCTGTAGCATGCCAGAACTTCTCCTTTTAAAAATGACTTTGTGGGCTTGAGCTGAGAGAAACTAATGTAAAAAAAAAAAAAAAAAAAAAAATCTAGGATGGCAGTGAAAGCAGTGGTGCATCGAAATAAAGTCACACCTCTATGAGATAAGAATTTAGGTGAAAAAGAGTGAAGTGCATGATGTTAAAGAAAGAAACAAAAATACTTATGGTTTCTCAAAGCTTATCAAAGTCCCAACTTAATGTAATAATGATCACTGAAGTACCCTGCCTCTCGCCCTGTGTCAGCTTGGATAGGCTCCAAATCCCTTGTATAGCAAATCCCCATTTGCTGAGGCCCCCTGTACACAAAAATGGCCCCAATAAACAGCAGAAACTGCTCAGGAGCAGCTCAAGGAATGTGGCAAATGGGCTAAAACACTGACCAAACTCCCAAGATCCCATTCTATATGATCTACAGAACCCAAAGGATCCACTGTCCTGACAGGTCAGAGCTAGGCTGGCTGCATGAGGGGGGGGGAATAATAAAATTAGGTTTAATGTTGTGGCTAACCAATGCAACATACATCTTAAGCATCCTTATAAAAATATTTGTGTTGCCATAAAACTAAAATATCAACAGAAATCCTTTCTTCCAGACTAACTTCTTTGATTCCTACTAGGCTGAGCAAGGCAACAAAACTCAAGAGTGACAGTTAACCAGCAGTCTACCAGATGTCACGGTGTGAAACTAGTGTTTGGAAATGCAAAGCAGGCTACAGAAAAAGAACATTTTATATTCGCAAAACCTACCCTGCTAGAGTAAACATGCAGGGTATTATAGGGAATCTGGTAGAAAATGACAAAAATGGAGTGGAAAATTGCATTGCACAGGTGGTGTAAGCTGCTGTAGCTTGTCTTCAAAATCACTCCTAGCAGTTTTCCATCTACTCTGGGGGTGAATCAACATGGAGAGAGAGAGAGGAGCAGCCTGCTGGCAGTGATTACTTCAATGACCATGCAAATTCTGCAAGGGCACTGTGATAGGCAAGCAGGGAGGCAGAGACAATAAAAGGAGGGGGGGGGGGGGAGAAAATCAACAATTTTATAGGACGCTTGTAGAAAACACAGTAGCATACTGGTATTCCACTCAAACATGTTAGATCACGAAAAGAAATGTGAGAAGTGGTTCTGCGCTGGGAAAAAATGAATTAGTAAAGGAAAGCTACAGCAGACTCCAAATCAGCTCCAAACCAACACATTATTCTTTTTTCCATATGAGAGCAACTACAAATCTTAACATTTGTTGACCAACTCATATTCCCAACAACACACACTTAAAGAAATTCTAAGACCAATGTGGTAAGAGTTAGTTTTGTCCATATAAGACAGAGCTTATATCAGCTTCCTGCACTCTTGACTTTATTTAGTCTATAAAGGCGACAATCATCATTAAAAGTTGTAGAATGGCAAAGTTCAATAATAAAGTTCTTAGGTAGACATTTAGCAACATTAGTCTTAAAGTATTATAACTGATGTTGTATTCTGGTCATTTTGACCATCCTTCACCTTTTATAATAATGTAAAACTACTGGTAAGCATGGGAAATATGCAAATTTCTACAAACCCAGTGCAGATACTGCACATGAAATCTCTATGATAGGTTCTCAGTGCAGTGGAAGGGTGTTTGCATACAGCTACAGTAAGCAGAAAAGGGTTAAATTTGAAGTTTACAATTTGCCACATTACCAGATCACAGGTTTTGACTTTAAGAATGCACTGACATTTAAAAGGAGCAGTGGCCACAACTACTAGAAAAACAGCTTAACTTTATTTTGGTATTCATTAGACATACACTGATCCAGCTTCTTCAAGTTATGATATTGATACAGAAACCTTGGCCTTGGCACTGATCAGTTTATGGTTAAATGAAAAGCTACTGCAAACAGAAAAAAAATGTTGCTGGCGCGGCGAGTAAAAATGATCTCAAAACTGATGAACCTTTGCTGTTAGTCCACCTTCAGCTAATGGTGAACTGCTGCTGGCACATGTGGCAAAAAACACAGAAGAACCAACCTGAACGGAACTGTTATTGATTCCTGATCCAGATTTTTAAGTCAAGATTAAACCAACTTCTATCTGATCCAAATATCCGATCCGTGCATCCCTAGTTCAAATCCCAGTCTCAGGTTTTAGTGATTTCTTCTTCTGGGAGGAATGGAAAATACATCACTGTTGTGTCTGTGTCCCTCAGCTACAGGTCTGAGTGAAAATTAATCATATTTTTTTTAAGCAACCTTTCTCTGTCTGCACACATTTTATCTTCAACCACACTGATAGCCAAAAGCTGCAGAGGTTTGCTCGACACTTCCCTTATGCACTTACTCTATTACAGTGTGAAGCAGAGCAAAAATTACAAGAATCAGATTACGCTTGCATTTTAATAATCACCCAAATACAGTGAGCCGAAGAGTCGACACAGTCAAGGTTCTGTGAAGTGACAGATAAAGGATAGTTTAATTTGACATTGTATTAACACTAAAATCCAGTTGTCCTTGCTGAAAAACGGTTTTCTTTTTTTTTTCCTCAGAATACCAGCTGTACCCTGGGCATGAACCTGTATTTCTGGTCTTGAATGCAAATGAGCAAAACTGTGCATCATGTTCCTGGCTTCTCAAACAGTTAAGCTGAACAAAACCTGCTCAAGCAAAACAAGTTTGATGAAAACAAAGGGGCTTCACTGGGTTTTCTCTGAGGGATAATAACACCGCTTTGGTGTATTACATCTGCTTAGCACTTATTATTGAAGACAGGAAGAGCAAAAGAAGGAGCAAGGCACAGACAGGTCTCCTAGAATAATCTACTAATCTAATCTGAAATGGAATTATCGCAGGAGCCGAGTCTAAACAGGAAGTTAAGGAGCTTTTGTCCTGCAGGAGAAGAGCTGACAGTGTGCAGCCAGTTCCACAGAATGACCCTCCTCATTCTGTATTGTGTGTTCATTTATGTTTTATCACAGCAAATCCAATCAGCATAAAGGGAATTTCTTTTAATACAGTGGAAGGGTGTGTCACTGTACTCTGAGGAAGACAGAAATTCATGTCTTCACAAATGTCAATTTGACAAAACACACACACACACACACACACACACACACACACACACACAGGACTAGAATGATTAACTGAAATTAAATTCATTGTGATTTTTCTTCTTTCAAGCCATTTTAAGATTCATACCTCAATTGGATTTTTTTTTATAGCAAAGTTCAGAGCTGCAGCATGTCTAAAACCTGCTTTAGAGAAGTGATGGAAGAATACTGATAATCATCTTTATATATATATATACACACACACACACACACACACATATGTACAAACATACATACAGGTTATTTAAAAATGATCAGGATCTGTCAATCCGTCAACATCACAATAAAATCATAATAAAATAAAACTTTTAGCTCAGTAAATTTAACAGTGATGTAAGCATGGACACATTTGGGAGCTCAGTGAGCAACAATGCTCATGATCCATGCATTGCTGCTCATTGGGAACGCTCCCTGTGAATGCTGGGAGAGTTCCCAGCACACCTAGTGTAGACATCTGAGCACTCAGTCGGTCTTGCAGTTGCTGATCATAGTTCTAACTTGTTCCTAACTTTAAAGTGGAAGGTAAAATCATTCAGGATTGACAAATCAATCTTCAGACTGCAGTCTAATAATCAAGCCCCGAATCACATCTGCCTGATGACAGCAGCTAAGCCTGAACAGAATAACAGGGCTCTGGATTTGATTTTCTAGCTCTGCAATTAGAGGTTGAAATGTCCAGCAATTACGCCATACTCCAAACTGCTACCATTACGCTAAGGCAATTCAGCAAATACTTGCCTAAACATGTCTTAGGTAAATCATGATTGGACTCCAAACGAGGCAGCCTTGAGCTATGAAGAAATGTTAAAACCTGTCTCATCTCAAGTACATCAGAACCAAGAAAAGGCTCAGTGAAAAGTATTTAGATTACCAGCAGAATGAGGTTATGAAGAAATGATATAAACTTTTAAAGATTTCTAGCTATCATTTAGCTGCTTTTGTTAAACCCAGCTGAACCTGTCAACCTCAAAGTACCAAATCTACTAAATCTTTCTTGAAATTAAATCATCTTGTGGCAATAAAACCGTTTAAATGTAAAGTTTAAAATGCAACCTGATCAAACCTTCATACTCACATGGTTAAAATAGAGCATTATCAAGTTGTGTTTCACACCGTTTAAAAGACACATTCCCATCCTCGAGAAAAATACAAGTGTGTCCTTTTTGGGGTAGAAAAAAAAAGCACATTGTTTTGGTGCCCTATACCAGCTGTCAATATCTCAAGTGTGTGAATGAGATCTTGCATCATGAATTGCACATCATCCCAGGTTTATATGCAACTGCAAGATTATTTGTAAAGAAAATTAAACAGAAGGTGTCACCACCCATTTGCCACATGAGTTCTGCCCCATGTGCCTGAAAGAAGACTGTTAGCAGCCAGCAGGGACTCAACTGTGGTGCTTTGTGAAAGGGCTGAAAAAGAAACTCATTTGCAGAGGATACAGTGACCCACTGACATATTAGAAACCCACTGTAGGCTTTGAAGAGAAAGTAGGCCTTTGTAGTCAAAGACTACAGCCTGACTGCATTGTCCTCATTCAAGCTTTAGCTGCAGAAATCCACACAAACTGTACAGATACTGTATATGCACACGTTCTCTGCCTCTGAAATTTGTCTAAAAAGCTGAGGCAGGACAATGGCAAAAGTTAATTTAGTTCCAGACCATTGAATTGGCCACCAAATGTGCAGTGGGTAAGATATGATAATGGACAGGGACGTTGATTGTTTTGCCACTGTGGGTTGAGCCACTATGAAGTCGTGCTTCTGAAGCAAAATTAATGAAGCCCATATTATGACCACTGAAACAATGGAGGTGGGTTGAAGGTGGGATGTAGGGGCTTTGCCAGTTCGATAACAAAGATCCTTATTGATTCAGGTCAGGGGACAGGCTCATAGACGATCAATTAAAGAACTGGCCGACACCGCCGAGAGGAGCCGTCACTGGCTGTGGATGAAAAGGAGTGACACTAGCTGGGCTGCCAAGGCAAACAGCTAACTGCAGGACTCACACTCAGGCTTGATCAACCTGCAGTGGGCCTGCCTCAATGGAGGGTGTCTTGTGATAAATGACTGAAACACCCTTTGATGCTGAGATACACAACTGATGATGTGTCCTGGTGTAAACTCTTATGGCAGCCATCTTCAAGAACTCCCAGTGGAATCAATAGCAGTGCAAACACTAAGGATTGTAACATCTAGTCCTTTCAACAATTCTTTTAACAAACACAAAGTCTGAATAATTAAAATAAATGAAATTCTAAACTCAGTTTTTCTGTAGCAATCTAACTGGTTCATCTAAATTTGTGTTCAAAAGTCTTCTAGTCACATTAGTTTCCAGGACTTCACCACAAATACAGCATGCATGGACTACACTTCCCTTGCAGACACATGTTGTATTGACCACACTGAAGCTAAACTGAATATATAGAACTGTAAAATCATGTTCCCATGCTGCAAGTTAATGATCTCTAACTCTGAGCTTCACAGAGGGCAAAGTGCACACAAAGACAATCCTTTCTCTTGGAACGTGAGAAATAATAGTGCATGCAGTCCTTAGCCAAACACATATGGGCAGGGCCAACAGCAAACCTTTATTTATATTGGACCAGGAGATTACATACTGCCGCAGCTCACTGTGGTTCAATGGCTGCTCAGATATGCATGGCGGTTTGGAGAGGACTAATCTCCTGACATAAGGAAAGGGAGGTTTCAATTAATTGTATTCTCTTTTCATAGATTAGCAATAGAGATATTCCTGGTGACTAATTAACTCGTCAATTAAATGGGACAAAGAAAATCAGACTAGTTAACAACTGGTTTGCACAGCTGTGTTCAATCCCACTTTCCACTTTGTTTTTAATAAATGGATGCTGTATTAAATGTGAAAACATTTTTTTAATATTTGTCTTTAAACCGAATAAACGAGAAACGTTAGAGGGGTGTTTATTTTCACACACGTAAATATGTCAATATTTGTGGTCTGGGCCTCTTGGGATTGGGCTGCATATGGCCCATGAACTAAAATGAGTCTGCTGTAGATGTTAAAATAGAAACAGATGAAATTCCTGACCCGCATGTAAAAGTCACAATGGAACAAAACAAAGAAATCTTTGTTGTCAATGTAATACTATATGCAATGCAAGAAGTTACAAAGAGATTGAGACAAAAAAAACAAACACTACTCATAAAATGTTGCCAATTAATTAATATTTAAAGACACTAAAGAGTAATTTTCCAGTAATGTCTAAGGAAGTATTTGTTTATTCAAATATCAGTCAGACTAGGAGTAAAAAATAAAATGCAGTGCATCTAAAAATCAAATTAAATGTCACAGGACATTCTGCCCTGTCTGCCACTCTCCCTCCTCCCTGTCCTCTCTGCCATCATCAATGCTGCCCCGAGCTCGTCTCACAAGCCAGCTGTCCAAACAAATGTTACGTAGCCGGCGCTTATGTAATGAAGCATACCAAGTGCTTAGCGCATCCTCTTAGCAATCCTGTCCCATGGCACCATCAGTTCCAACATAAGATAAGACTGAACCTCCCCTGTGTCCCTTCTGGCTACTGAGTTTACAGGATCAGTGGAGAAAAAAGGAGTAGCTGGATTTTCACTAATCAATATTATGGATTCCTGTGAACACTCACACTGAGAGAATGGATGATAAACACAAATCTGCCTGAAGCTTGTTAGCAAAAGCAGGAAGATCGGCTACTTTGTGTTAAAGAGAGAGACAAAATACAGTGAATGGGAAGAAATGCAGAGCTCTAAGTGTATGCATAGTTTTGTACATAACTTTAGCAATTTACACTCTCCTTGCAGAACCAGGATTTAAAAAAAGAAAAAAAAATAGAAATCAGTCCCTGTATACAGCAGCATGACTGATGACATTCAAAACAGACAGCACTTCATTTAAAGACAATTCTCTCTGAATGCAAAAAACTCTGCAAATGCAACAGTGCCAGCTGGCATGTGTGCATCTGTGTGCTTCCTGCAACCCAAAACAGCTTGATGAGAGTTGCAGTGTGGTAGTCTAATTTGCAAGCATTAATCACAGTGCAGCACATTACCTTGATACAATAAAGTACAAAATACTGCAGGGCTGTGCTGACTTTGCAAAAATGTGTAGCTGTGCAGAAATTCTATATTTACGAGTACCCCCACTGCTGGTACATGCACAAATACAGCATCTGTCTTACCGTCTCATTCTCATCTGGGTACATGCTGTCCTGTAGCGGAGTTGTCGCTGCAGAAGAATAAGTGTTGTAGCCGGCGTTGCTGACGAGAACAATGATGGTGCAGAGAAACACAGCAGCTCCTGCCTATTCACTAACTCTTTGAGTGACATGTCACTGTGGCAAACCAGATAATGTCACTCTGTGAGCACATACACAAAACTCGAATTCACTCACACATCCTTACATAAAAAGAGAGGGAGGGGGGAGAGAGAGAGAGCACACACAGCTTAGTGATGCTCGCTCTCCCTGTGCTTCTATGACACACGCTGCTTGACCTGCCCTCCCATAATGCCGCTCTGCACAACACAGGACATTGCAGCTGACATAATAACCAAATACACACATAGATATCCAATTGAAGCTCCCAGAGGGATTAAGAAAAGCTCCGTGAAGTGTGCGTGCACACACACAGTTCTGTATCATCTGTGTCTCTAATCAAAGAAGTCATACAGAGAATAGCGACGGTTTACGCTGGATTATCCCTGACAATCAGTATAAAGGAGTATTTATTACTTCCGAGGGAGTCGTGTTTCTCCAATGTCTGACTTCAGTCATTCACTGCTTGTAATACATTATGATACGGCAGAGAGCAGCTCTTGTACTAATAAAAGCCTGATTTTGCATCAGTGTGAAAGCTGCAAACATTCACATCTTGACTGTGATTTTTGACACAACTCCTACAAACTTGATCAAACTAGACGAGAATTTGTGAGAACTGTGGATTCACCAATCTTTAATGCTATACCAGTAATAACTTTGGCCATGACTACACACAATCACATAGAACACATTTTTTTCTTCCAGTTAAAAGGGACCTAATTTTACTTAATTGTTCATAAAACTTTACAATAGGTGAAGGTTACTATAGGATCCAATTGGATACTGTTGAGGTTTAAAATAAGGCGCGCAGCCTCCTTGATTGATAGGGGCCTGACACAGGCCGATAATGCTGACTGCAGCTAAGTCACTGAGTCACTGAACTGGACCTCTTGTGATTTTGGTGCCTTTTACTAAATAATAGGACATAATGTGTGGCACAGCCCAGTCATTACGCACCCCAGGTTTACTGAGTGAAATTCTAGTATTTCATTTGTATGTTACGGCACTAAATATTAATTATCTACATCTCAGAGATGCACTGCACCCATAAAATTTATGAATGCAGACTCATCACTATGGCTTCTCTTCCAAATATGGTCACAAAAAAAAAAATGCTCTGAAAGCATATATAAGGAGGCTCCTGAACACAGTCTCATCTGTCTTATTCATGCAACGGAGTGGAAGCAAGTTTCTAGATCTGCAAGCATGCACTGATTGCTGAAGGGACAAACAGTCCTCAGAACCATTTATGTCTGAAAAAGTGACAAACAGTCACGTTACAATGATGTTAGTCTCATGCGGCAGACAAGTCTTTGCATGGAACAACCGTTTCTAATTTAAACCTAATCTGGAAGCACCCTTAATGTTTTACACAAAAAAGACGCACATAAAGTCTCTGTTTAAAGCAAAGTGGTTTGTTTAAGATCACTTTACAAATTAATCCAAATCAATAAGCTGAACAACTTTATAGCAGCTTTTAGCAATATTGTATTTAAGGCATTTAGTTTGTCAGTAATGAATTAATCGCTGTGTATTCCATTTCAGTGTCTATAGGGATTTTTATAAAGAAAGAAACTGTTTATTAAAATTATTCAACTGCCTTATAGGAAGGCTTTCATGTTTTAAGCTGCATGTTGATGTTACTACTTCTTAATGTTTTAGCATGTTAAGGAGAGATAAGACAGCAGTGAATCAACGTAAAGAGGTACGTCGAAGCAGCCGAATCAGAGCTGGAAGAGAAGCAGGTAAATTTGACTGAAGGCAAAGGAAAAAGGAAAGAAGAATGTTTAACAAAAGACACAAGTGAGGGTGTCAAACCTGGCCTCACCATTGCTCTGTTACACAACAACCAAACACACTGCAAAGGGTCAGCTGCCAGACTGCCTGAAGCTCTGTGGGTTTGTGTGTGTGTGTGTGTGTGTGTGTGTGTGTGTGTGTGTGTGTGTGTGTGTGTGTGTGTGTGTGTGTGTG
>JAVDPK010001255.1:42637-56389 GCA_034780415.1 Cichlasoma orientale | reverse complement strand
GTGTGTGTGTGTGTGTGTGTGTGTGTGTGTGTGTGTGTGTGTGTGTGTGTGTGTGTGTGTGTGTGTGTGTCTCAGGTTGAGAAGAGTACTATAAAATCCTCAGGGCTGCTTCATAACATCAGTGATGAGCATCCAAACTGACACCACTGCTATCTGCAGTACTCCACAGACATGCACTTTTTCTCCAAATGGTCTGCTGTTTACTGGCTGCAATTTTCCTGAAAGGACACATCTGTGAAGTCATATTGAGATTTAACTCCCATCAGAAATTAGTATCGTCAACAGACACAGGGGAATAATTGCACCAAAGACATCTTCTTCAAGATGATACAAGTTTAAAGATAAAAAATAAAATGCCACATTTGTATGCTACCAATTCTCAAATGTGTTGATTTTCAAAAGTAAGTTTTTCCTTGTTTTAAAGTAAATGCCACCTTATTATTTTGCAGCTTTTTTTTTTACCCCTCTAAACTGTGAGAAGCATGGGACTATTCAAGAAATAGTTCATTGTTAAACGAGTTAAAAATAAGCATTACTGAAGTATTTTTAATTGCAGACACATTAAATACAACCTGTCATTGTGCTGGCAGTCATGTGGGTGGCTGTATGGTGACCTAGATGTAAGAGAAGTAGGTTTGTGACAGAAGGTCAACTGTAATCCACTAACAATCTGGCAGGAAACATGACAGGGTACGATAAGGTGTATTTAAAAAAAAAAAAAAAAAAGGCACATACAGCAGAGGTCAGGAAAAAAATGTTGGAAAAGTTGGTGAAAATAGCAAGTTCTTTTAGTTCCCTCAACAGTGAGCATCACAGTGCCCTTTAGTAAAGGTAATTCAGCAGCCATACATCAGCAAAGGAAACTTTTTCTTATATTCTCTATTAATGGAAAAATGCTCTCTCAAGCAACTAATTCATGCTTTATTTAAATTCTTTACAAATTGAAGCCCATTTTTTATTACGTTTCCATCTGGGGTCCTCACCCTGAAAACATTTGGGATCTGAAAGACTTTGGATCCGCCCGCCAACATGCGATATAATAAGGTTTTTAATAAGACAGAGAAAGAGAATTAACAGTAGTACAGATGGCTTGGCTCCTATTAACAGATCCCTCAGTGTGTGCGCGTGTGCATGTGTGTGTGTGTGTATACAAATTTCTCTGCTTGTGTGTCTTTGCATAGCCGAACAGAAACGGGCGTCCATGCTAATGAGCCCACATAGACACCGTGTGTGTCTCTGTGTGTTTGCGTAAGTGTGCAAAGAATGACTAAAATGACATCAATGTTCAACCACTTCATGTAGAATAAGGTGTGACAATGTAAAGACACACACATGCCAACTACACTTCCTGCCACACTAAGTAATCAAAGAAATGAGGAAGTCCTCCAATCAATCATCCTGCTGAGAGTCATTAGAGGGTTTTAGTTGATTACAGCTGCCATTTAAGAACGATGGGAGTCTGCAGGGTTGAGTGGGTATAATTGCCTGTGACAATCAAAGGAGGGGGTCCAGAGAGGTGGGAACTTTTAAGTGCTACTTTTACAAGTAAGCCAGGGAAAAAAACTGATTCACATATTTTTTATGCCTTTAGGAGAGTTTCTAGATTAAAGACACAACAAAAGGTTACTGAAAAGAATAAGAAAGAGACCCCATTTCACATGAAGAGAAACACAAAAATTAAGAAGGGCTGATGGAAACCCAGGGCTCCAAGACAATTGAGGCACAAAGCCATAAAGCCAAAGGTCAAACTCTGAAGTTTCTTATATTTTGTGTGAGGTACAGTTTTCTTCAACGATTCAAATACCAATTAATATTTTGTTGTTAAAGATTCTGGTTCATCACTTAATGTGGGCAAAACTTCTGGTCATTCTTACAAACAATTCTTTGCAAAATGCACTTTGTAGTCTATTATTAGCTTCTGTCAAAGTCAGTCGTATGATAACTGGACATATTATTACTACTTGATGATTAAATGTTGCTGCCCTCGCTAGTCTGTTACAAACTAATTATTGACATTTTATTAATGTACAACAGTGGTTAACTGTTGGTCTTAAGATGTTACGCAGTCACACACCAACAGCAAGGTCTGCAGCAGTACCCCCCCCCTTTCCTCTGCTGGAACGTTGTAAACAAGGAAGATGGTAAGTAAGACTGATGACAACACCACTAACAACTGCAGTTATTAAATAACTTTGATCGAGAAAATGACTGGCTGCGTGTAGCTGTGTCAGAGTAAACTGGCAAATAATCACTGGAGTTTAGTAATATCCAAACTAATCTAACATCGCGTGTATGTGCAAGCAGTGTTACGCATGGTGCCAAGTGCCACACATTAAAGTGGCATTTCAAATTATTATTTGATTATTGAAGAATGCAATTAAATAGCTCTTAAAACACACAGACAATAACTGAGCAGACAATGCTTAACCTCACAAATACTATACATGCCATACAAGAAAGTCTAGAAAACTATACCACAAGCACCTAATGTCAATTGACAATACGGCATTTTGCCTTTCAGCACATCCTTCGTCTAGATTATGGAATTGCTTCAGCCCCTATTCTCCAAGTCGGGTTCACAGGTCCTCGGATACTTAAGCTTAGAAAGAAGTGCTGGTGTGAATGGGTGAATGAGGCACGCTGTGTAAAGCGCTTTGAGTGCTCAACATAGAGTAGAAAAGTGCTATATAAGAACCTGTGTGGCATCATTTAAAAAGCAGCTTTGGGTAGTGTTTGTGTTGTTTTGCCATCTACTTTGCCTGAGGCATGGGCTGGGTTTTATTTATTTACCTCTGCAAAACACTTTGTGACTGTTCTTTGCCTCGAAAAGCGCTGCAAAAGTAAACATTACTGTCTTTCTTACTTAGTATGCACAGTGTATAGCATACAACATCAACATAATGTGAGTTTGGCCATTCCTAAAAGCTACTGTCTAGTTAATGTATACTTTTACAGTTAAATTAGGGTTAGTGTTGAGCAATTAACTGAATTTTAATATCAATTCTAATTTTGGCTTCCACTGATGGCTAAAACAAAGATTATCAAGAAGAAAACACCATTATTGTTTTGCCTTTCAGTACATCCCTTCGATTTCCTTCACTCTCTGCTGTGCTCTGGCAGTTTTAGTTCAGTACACATTTATTTCATTTATTGAGTTGAATTATTATTAAAATCATAGAGAACCATTCAATAAATAAGAAAAGTTTTTTTCAAACTCTGTGAGCAATCGTGTCAAGTAATTACAACTTCAATATTGAGCAAAATAACTGGAATAATGAGGACCCCTAGTAGGGACTCTCTTATCTACTTAAGCTGCTAAAAGAATACATATTAACACACCCTGCTTCTCACTAGAGAAAATGGCAGGGTGCAGGGACCACACTGAACTAAAAAAAAATGCTTTTAATATGCTAAAACTAATCACGAGATATTACATACAATACATACTGCAGCGCATTCAGTTTTTTCTCCCACGTGCTGATGGATGATCAAGATCCTGAAGGAAGGGGGATGATGAAAGGCAATGGATGAGACAGTGCAGTAAAGCAGCAAATTAAAAACACACTGAGATCTGACAGCCATTATATTCAGTGGCCAGAGGGAAGCATTTGCTTCAGCGAATACAATGCCCAGTCCACTGTGGCCAGAGGCTTTTATCGTATGCATGGGAGTACCAAGAGATAGCTCAGCTGGAAATTCCAGCAAGGAACCAGCTAAGGGTCAGAGGCTGGTTAATACCAAGTGTATCATTTCTAACACATGAATTTTAGTGAGTTTGAGACTTCTACATCAGAAGTCTCACCAAAAAATTTTTTAATAAATTGTAAAATAAAAAAAATAAATATAAAAAAAAGCCAGATGTGGCAAATATGGTAAAAATTAAAACTCAAAAATAAACAAAAAAATTTTTGGTCATTATTTCATGATTCAGGCTTTACAGAGTTAAGAAAACTGATGTTTTGCAAACACACATTGTTTCTTTTATTGCTCTAATGGGATTGCAGCATATCACCGTCAAACTATGAGTTTCCACTATGGATTCAGTGCCTAATATTAAATGGGACTGTATGAGAAAACTATTGTTTACCTTTGGTTCTCTGTTGCAGTTACCTGAAAAGTTATTTTTTAACCAAACTAACACCCAGTCTTCTAACCTCTGCTAACAAATGACCTAAACTGTAGAAAGTATTGAGCTTGTAGTAATCAGACTGCAGCTTTGGAAAATATTACACACAAAAAAAAAAAGACATGCAACTTCATCTACTGTCCACAAAGCATGCTTTTTCCTGTAGAGCACTTAGTCCACTAGAGAGATGTTTAATTAAAAGTGGATGGTGTAACACAGCTAAAGAGCTATTACAGCAAACGTCTGCACAGCCAAGGCAACTTGCTTTTGCATAACATCATTCATTCATGTCATGAAAATTTCCCTGGATTTCTCTCTCACTACTGAATTTCTCAAGCTTGCAAAACTTCATTGAAATGAACGAGTTATGGAGCAAATTTTCACTGTTACTAGCACTCATGTTAACAGCTAGAAGGATAAACTCTTGTTTTTGCAGTAAATGGAGGAGGATTTGCTTTAAAAAAGGAAAGCTAAATCCCTCTATAAATACATCTGTCATATTTTGAACAGACAACATTTCCAAACTTCATTAAAAACCAGCTCTGCTGTCTGAGATAATAATGAACAGATGAAGTAATGAACAATGAAACTGCGGCAGTAGCTGAAAAGAGGACAAGTGACAAAAGTAGTGACAAAGTGGGCCTCGGTGTCAGGTCGAGTGCAGCAGATAAGTGTTTGGCACACTCACTGCAGCCTACTCAAGTAGCTTGTCAAAAGCTGGATGAGCTGGGAATAAGAAACAGGACCTGGCAGCTGGACACAAAAACACAGACTACTGCTTTGGTTTTATATTCATTACTTCTTTCCTTACACTTTTAAAAAAAAAAAATGCTGCAGGGAAGCAAAAAGGCTAATGGGCCCGTGACACTTGCTGTTTTCAGCCTCATGAACAGAACTGCACACCAAAAGAGACGGTGTGGTTGCAGCTGGTCATGCGCTTCTTGAATTTTTGTAACCTCACGTGGGTGCCACGGTTCAGCTGAAGATAGGAGTGTACGACTGTGTCGGTTTAAATTTTATCGCCACTTTAATGATATATCATTACAGAAGCTCAAAGAGTCACAGATTACACAAAGGGAGATGCACGCCGGGTATAATAGGCCCTTAAGGCAATACACGAGAGCTCTGCTTGTTTTAGTAAGTCCTGACTCAACCCCGAGTTTTTGTCACCAGCACCGTGCTGCCAGGCCTGAGGAAAAACAAACAAGCAACTGGAGCAGTTTCATATCACTGGATTCATGTAGGAAACACCCACCTTCTGGCTCACATGAGCTTTGCAGGGCTGACTAAAGAATAACCAATCACTGAATCATCACTTGGATTTATGGTTTATAAATCACCTTGAAGAAATGGTTGCTGGACCATTTATGGAAAACCTAAAACCACAGAGTGAATCCAGACTTCCAGTGATAACAGTTACACATCAGGGGTAAGGTCAGCAGATAACAGATTCTGATCACTACAAGTTCTGAGGTGAAACTCACAGTGTTGAGAAACCAACCGTAAAGCTGTCATTGCTGTTTTGATTGCAACATGCACAATATTATATCCTCCTCAAGTGTCAGTTTCTGTTTATGTTGTGCAAAAGTCTGTTCTCACAAGAAAGGTATTTCAGGAATGATGCTGCTGCAATTTACACAACAGTAGATATACTTTTTTAATCCTGATACAACATAAGGCCTCCCTGATCCTGTTTCTGCTGCAAAGTCTCTTCCTGTTAAAAGGAAGTTCTTCCTCCCTGTCATCGCTAACTACTTGCTCATATGGGATTGCCAGAGTGTTGTAGAATCTTTACATTTCAACATAAAGCACCCCGATGTTGTCAACTGGCCTTTTACAAACAAACCTGAATGGGACTGAGTTGAAGTAATTAAAAAAGGAAGCCAGAGAGACTCAGGGATGGAAGGAGGAACCAAAGGCAGGTATTTGTTGTGTTATTTGCCCTAAGAATGAGAAAAATCAGTTTACTGGCACACAAAGCCGAGCTGGTAGTATACATAACCAAAACAAGCTTGACTGCTTTGACCTTTGTCCTGCCATTTAAATACAACAGACACAATGACCAAGGAAGGAAGGTGCTCTATTGAGAACTGGGCTGCTCTCAGAGAATATATGAGCTTGTAAAATCAGACTCTCTCTCAGATAACCTTTTTTTCTTTTTTCTTTTTTTACACACAACATACTCTCTCAGTGCTTACATCAGTGTATGATGCATCATACTGAATTCCAAAGCTCTGAAACTAAAGTTGACAGATTAACTAGTCAGCCTGTTGCAAAACAAATATGTCATTTAGAAGATGTGACGTGTCAGTGACAAGAAATCCTACAACAAAAAAGCTAAATTAAGCTGTTTTTTTTTTTAAACATGTGATCAAATGGGTTGTTGATGGGTTCAAACCAGAACATGAGAGTTTCTTTCAGTATTTTTATTGTACTTTAATAATGGTGCTAATGAAGGACTCGTGGTTTTGTTAAACTGTTTATAACCATTTTCATTTACCAAAACCATGAGTCCGCTAGGGTCTGCTTGGGTCAGAGAGATGTAAATTTCATCATCAGATGGTGACCATGAAGGTATGTGTCAACATCTGAATGCCTGCCAATTTTTCACCATCATGTGACTCCGTGAATACTTTGCATTGCAGAGCAATACAAGTTACCTGGTTTTCGTGCTTGAAGTGGAAAATAACAGGAATGACTACTCGACCATTGTGTCTCCAGCTGTCCGTGTCCATGTCCGCAACAGAGTATAAACATACCGCTTTCAAGTAGGGTGCGACCAGATCAGGTTCCCTTTTCAGCTTCTTCATAACAGTCAATGAAGGCAGTAGGATAACTGATACATAAGCAAGCTGAATAGCACCTGCTCTATAAATAGTCTGCATATATTATATGGCAATTTATGTGATAAGTTTCACAAACACCCAAAACAACAAACTAAAATAGCTGCTACTGTGCTGTACTGTGGTGGATTTGATATTTCTGACGTGAATATTGGCATTCAGGCCACAGTTTCATAACAATGAAACCAAAACATTCCACACATATAACATGAACACAACTTGGACTGACAATCCATTCCTTTGTATGCAATAAAGGAGGTCTAAAGCCAGCAGCAGCAGCACCACTGAGACCTGGTTTCTATTTTCTCACCTGCCTTTGTTCTGCAGCAGACTGAGCTAACAACTTCAGGAACAAACACCCCCACAGACCAAGTTCATTAGTAGCCAGCTGCCTCCTCTCATTCGGTCTGTAGCTGCATTGGCTGTTTCAAGGTCATGTTTAGGTTTGACTAGATTAGATTAGATTAGATTAGATAAAACTTTATTAATCCCTTTGGGAGGGTTCCGTCAGAGAAATTAAAGTTCCAGTAGCATTTTTACATAGGCACACAGATAGAGATACAGCACACAGATAGAGATACAAAAGTCAGGAATATTATCATATATGCAAGAGATATACAAGAAATATACAAGAATATACAGAGAGAGAATAAATAGATAAATAATAAACTAAGCTACAGCAAGACAAGGAAGATGTGGAATGTCTGACAGATGAAGTAATAGTGCACCTTGATACTGTCCAGTACTACTACTACTACTTCATATTGCACTGTGTTTATGGTGTTTATGGTCAGGCTCAGGCTGCTGCTCCTCCTCCCCCCCCCCCCCTGTCCTCCTGTTACCCCTCCTTCCCCCAGAGAGGAAGGACTCCTCCATTTAACAAAATTAAACAGGGATCAAGAGCTGAGATCCGTGCAACCTATCATCACATTTATAGGAATGACAAATACAGTAAACCCTGTAAGTGATGAATTCAGTGTGACCCAAGTGGATCACTTAATGAGAGAAAAGGGTGCTTGTCATAGGAGAGAGGGGGACTCATTCTCCGCCCCATTCCTGTCTACATCGCTACTGCTGCTGTTCAATGAAGGCAACAACGCCACAACAAAAACGCCCCACAACACCTGAAGTGAGCCTCCTCAAAACCACTGATTCCTCTACATATTTTTCATCTATTTCTTCAACAAAGTAATCGACAAATAATTATTATTTTGAGATGTGAATGATTCAGTGCTACTCTAGTAGAGTCCAAGGATAAAAACATGGAGCTGGAAAAAAAAACATAGTAGGCTCCCTTTAAAGCTACTGAACAAACACCTGCTGGAAGTGATCACAAAATGGGAAAGACGGTGAATTAGGGCCCCGGAGCCAAAATTACAGGCAACAATCAAGACATCAAAAAAAAAAATTTTTTTTTAATTAATTTAAAAAAACAAATCACAGAACCAACTTTGCCTTTACCTGGAGATGTTCAGTAGAAGAGCTGCTCAGTTCGTCTCCAGACTCAGAGTCATTGGTACGTCTATCTTCCCCTGCAGAGTCACAGTGTTGGGTGCAGTCCACATCCAGTGGCACCCTAACAAGTTCTGGGGATCTGGCTCGAGTACGAGGCAAGGTGCCTGATCCCCCTTTGTAAGGGGGTGGGGGAGCACCATGGAGAAGAATTTCAGGCAGAGGTTTGTCGTGGTCAGTGGGAGAGGTGGGGGCATGATGGTGGTTACTGTCCCTACGCTGACTGGGGGGAGTGAAGTGAGCGGAGTTGCCAGTTTGTGCAGAAGGAGAGCGCTGATAGTTGGACTCACTTCTGTGAAAGTTCTCAGCAGGATAATTTTTGAGCTCCAGATCCAGATTGGTTGGTTTTACCCAGCGTGCACCTGCACTTTGTGAAGATGTATTACTAGCAGCTGTAGGAGGATGTGGGATGGGTTTAGGAGGTGGCATGAGGGCTTTGCGGACTTCTCGGACATATTGAGCAGGTACATAAAAAGCTTTAGATCCCTCCTCTCTCTTTACCTGCCACCAATCCTCATTAGTTTTCTTGACTAGCATATAGCATTCCCCTTGATGGATCTTAATAAGGCGGTCTTTAGACTTGTACTCATAGTCGTACTCGACCTCGATGTAGATCTGGCCTGGGGCAATAGGCAGATCCGCCATGATGCCTCGTACTGTCCACCAGATTGTTCACCCCAAAAGGAAAATATTTATTACCATGACTTCATGAATAGACCTGGGGAAAAACAAAGAGGGATAACAGTAAATATATATTTCATTTCAATGGAAATAAATCTGCTATTTTTCCATTTTTTATTGTCTTTTTATACTCTGTATGTATTATAGATGTACCTTGGGCATCATGATGGTCTAATGTTCTATGTATAACATCTAACAAAGATATCACCTGTTGAAATCCAACGGCAGCTGTTTTAATCAATTTTCCCACAGATTGCACTGAATTACTGAAATTGAAAATAAGTATTAAATAACATTTATAAGGAGCTACTCTGCAAATATTGCAAAGTACTTTATGACCCTTAAATAAATAATAGTAATTTAAGTGTAATATAATCATAATATCAGAAAAACATAATATCAGCTGTCTCACTAGTGAGTGGCAAGTCCGAGTCTACTGTCTTGGATTGCAGCTGAACAAGGAATACATCCACCAGCTGCAGTCCTAGGTGGAATTTCTGGGACCACCACCACTACAGAGCCCCTGCCTGCCAGCCTGCAGGGAGACAAGACAGGAAGGGCCTGGGCTGGCTGTGTATTTGTAACTGAACTTTCAAAACGATCAATGAGTTACAGATGGAATGTTCTCTTGGATCAAAAAAAGATAAATAAAATCAGTCACCAAATATACTTTGGCATATCTAAATATACCTGATTGTGCCCACCAGGTATAGAGAAACATTGTTCTTATTACTTTTTTGTCTTCCCATTATATGCTATCATACTTAAGCAAAATATTATTCTGTGAAGAATATTAGTAGCTTTTGAAATAATAAAATAAAACCTCTGAATGGCATTGGAACTAAAGTGATCTGCAATTTTAAAAAATGTTGCCATTAAAACATTTTTCCTCCAACATAAGTTTCTTAACAAAAACTATGCATGAAGAAAGTTGCACTTTTTATGTGTGAGAGACAACAGAAAACAACAATAATATAAAATTTAAAACCACAGTAAATGTTATGCTGCCAATCAAGCTTCGGGAGCGCTAATACAAGAAACACAGCAACACACCCTCAAAAACTTAAATCAAAATTTGAAAAGGAACATTAAAAGCATAAAACATCTTCAGGTATAAATAAGTCAGAAAACATTTCTTTCATTTTTCCTCTCTTGTGCAACACACATCAAAATGCAGACAGAAAACAACAGCGCCTTTCAAAGCCTCACTCTGCTAACGAAATCAGAACAAACAAATAAGATATAAACTGAGAAGATTTAATTTTCTTGAAGGCTGAATGTACCGTCCAGCTCAGAGCTTCAAAGCCACACATAAGATTAGATGGAAGGAGTGGAGACAGTAGCGTGAGTCACACCGTCTTCTTCCACTTACTCTGTGTTTTTCTGTCTTACTCTGTTTCTTCCTCCTTTACTAAGGACAGCCTGTCCAGCAGCTACTAAGGAATCTCAGCAAGTCACAGATAGTTTCCTACTGAACTCACATTTGTGCACGCACACTGTCTTACAACATCAGGTGATGATGACACCTTTAAACAAACAAAAGCACCAACATCAAGATTCCTGTAATGGAGAGAAGTTTAGATTGAAAGAGACATCTTCTTATCAGGAGTGAACTTCGAGAAAAAACTTGATTTAAACAATAATACACCAAAAACTATTAGATTAAATAAAATTAAATTAAGTGTTTCCTGGCTGGTTCTTACAGCCTCAGGGGAAATCTGTGCATGGCCTATTTTGATAGAAAGAGGCCAAATTGGTACCTCTGCTGGCTGGATTTTAAATTAACAGGGAAATAAATATATTATGATCAAACAAGTTTAACAGTTCAAAGAAACTATGGTCTTAGGCTACCCTCACGGACAGGTCTCACTTCAAAAAGAGATTTAGTCTCAAATCCTTTCTTGCTTCAGGTACATGACAAAAATGCCGTCTAAAGTTCTGACTAATCACTCCAGGAGAAAATGTCAGCTGAATGCCTCAAATGTACAATGTAAAAATGTAAAATGCAATACCTACAAGGAAGAATTGTTGCCAACTGCAGACAGTTACTAGGGCACAAATATTTAACTAGTTAGAATATTTCTCAAAAGTTCACAAACTTAGCAAAAGAAATAAATGTATTTAAAGACCTTTAAACTTCGCCCAGCTGTCATGGGGCAGCGGGGAGAGATGAAAACAACAAAACTCCTTCCTGATTAATGTAATGTTCCTAATCAAATTAGTCTACTGTCCCCAGGCATTCAAAACAATGTGATGGTAAGAGGACCTGTAATCTCAGCTGGGAAACAGTTTCAAAGAAAGTGCCTTAGACAAGCAAGCTCATCTGATGAGGATACAGGATATTACAGAATGAGCAGCAGGATATTACAATGACAGTCATAACTGCAATCCTACAAAATTATCAGCGAGTCACATCCTTACCAAACCAAGATTATGCCTCCAAGGACAATCAGATCTGCTTTTATATGCACGATGCAGACAGACACCCGGCCCTTCATCATTTGGGCTTTTCTAATCAGAGTTCACTGTCACACTATTTTTTTTAAACCTAACAGCACTGCTGGAGCCTGCAGTGTTTCCTACAAATGCTGGGTGATTTTCTCTTTAGTCCGATGGTCCTATTGACTCTGTGAGACTCCCAATAACCGATACCACTGCCACCGGTGTGGGGTGTTAAGGAGCAGTTGTTAAAGTAACCCACCTTCCACAATAAGTACAAACACAAAAAACACAACAGTGCGCTCTCATGGGCAACAGGGAGACAGACAAAATGGACAATTTGTGGCACTCGTGGATATCATTCACCTTCCTCTACACAAAGTGACTTATCTCACAGTCAGACAAACTCCAACTCCACCATCCGCAGCTTGCATTTTAAGTCCTCCTCCTGCTCTGGAGATCTGCTGTGAGCTGGAGTGCTACTCTAACCAGCAGCAGGTGGAGAGCAGGTGAGACTACAGAGCACAACAAAGAGTACAGTCATCGACTGCAGTCCAAAATGGCAGAGGTGGACTCCACTCTCAGGACCAGGGATATCACTGGAGAGACCAAATATATATAGTATTATTGAAGTGGGCCTAGTTTTGTGCGACCACGGCCACAAACAGAATTTAATTCTGTGGATACAGTGGAGTGGGCACCAGACAAAGCACACAACGAATACTGGTCACTATAAAGACTGTGTTGTGGTTCTAGAAGTGTCCGGAGAATGTTTAATGAGCATATCCCACACACATTAGCCAACATGAGCTACGCTCTTTTATAACCACTTGATTAATCAAGAAGTTGTTTCCACTTGGTGTCACCGTTAAAGCTGCGGCTGAACATTAAATGTGCGGCCGGCAGCTATTACCTAATAATAGCATTGCACTTCTGTTTACCTCCAGTTGTGCATTAGCTTAATAAATATCTGCGATTAGGCAAGCAGTGCCTGGATTACTACTGATGCGGTGACCGGAGGGATAATATCGCCACAGATTAACTCGATGGTTCAGGCTAACGAGCGCTGAGGGAAATCTCACCAAATCGATCAGCTGAACGCAAAGTCCATTAGCTAAATGAAACAAAACACTGCATATGGTGCTAATTCACAGCTATTCACAGAATAACAGCAGAGTAGTGAGGTATTACGCTGTGAGACGGGTATCTCATGTCTAGAAGTTGTAGGTTTCCTTGTTAACATCCTCGACCCCCCCCCCCCCCCGAACAAAATATTTGTATTACAATCCAATCCTGGGGATTTTTCCTTGGGTGAAGGCCAAAAACTCTTTGGGGAAAGTCAAGACTTGACTTGACTGCCCCCCCAAGTATATCTACTATATCTAAGAATTCCTCAATGAGCAATAATTTGCTGACAGTGGTGAGGAAAAACACAGACAGAACCAGACTCAGGGTGAGTGGCTCACCTGGTACAACCAGTTATGGTGAGGAGAGAGTGGAGAGAGAGAGAGAAAAAAAAAGAGCAATAAACAGTAAACACTAAGCATGAGTCAGATAAAACCTCTGTGGTCTGCACAGAGTTCAGGTTTGCCACTGCCTTCTTTCTGGGAATAATAACTTGGAGCAAACAGCACGCCTAACCTGCTCATTATTCAGAGACTCTACAAGCATTGCTTGCCCAGTTAAATACTCAAAGTGGCTGGAAAGTCTGGGGACTTACGTAAATGAGACAGTGAGATGAGATTTCATTTCCTGCCATCCTTCCACCCCTTGCAGGATTTTGGTTTTCCCCCAAAGAAAAACCACATAGGTCATTTTTTTAAAATGAGGTTTAATTTACTCAAGCATGAAACATTTTTGTTCACCATCAGCCAGAAATAACAGGAAATAAATTCAGACAGCAGACTCTTTGTCTTACGTGGACTAATCATATTTATGCCCCAGTCACACAGTCCTAAAGAGCAGTCGTCAACCATCTGGCAACCACTGGTCACAAGAGGAAAATGTGTAATAACCGATCGATTGGTGAATGGTTGCTGGAGGTTGCTGGCAGTTGTGAGGTAAAACTGGTCTCAAAAGGCGCATTTCCATTTGGGACGGGTCGGAGCGGGCCGCGTCGCTTCGCGGCTATTCGCTACGGGCGTGTTGCGT
>JAVDPK010001255.1:19481-37025 GCA_034780415.1 Cichlasoma orientale | reverse complement strand
CCCCCCCAAGTCATCGACTAATTTCCGGTTTCACGACTAGTAAGTTGCGAGTAGTACCGGGCTTGTACATGCCCACTTAACAAACTAATTAAACTATCCTAAACTATTTTATCTGGCAATGACAATGCTTTAGTTACAAATAGCTAATGTCTAATCACACTGAATCAGAGTGAGAACTCTTCTCTTGTTTGTGAGCTACGCACATGGTTCGAGCTCTCAGGTGTTCAGGATGCAAAACGGGGAGTTAGCGCAACCTGGCGGTGATGACGTTGAACTACAAATACATTGCACGTAATCTGCCAATCGGCCCAATCTGGTTAGACCAATCAGCTGGACCATCAAAGTAGTTAATAACCTAGTTTCTTGTAATAAAACATAGAAATGCATTCGAATTTTAACAAATAATCAATTTACAAAATGCATATTCAATTACCTGTGCATTATAATTCACAGCCTATCTATGAAAGCGCAAAACCTTCATGAAGAGTTTTTGGGACTAAAAACTGTAACATTATACTCCACAATTTTTAACTTTGTTTTACATTTTTACACTTTATTTTACTGAAGGAAAAGAGAGATTTTCTTAATGACTTTCCCTGCAATTTTAAAACTTTGCAAACCAGTTCAGTGGGCCAGATTGGACCCTTTAGTGGGCCAGTTCCGGGGCCCAGGCCATATGTTTGGCAACCATCTTTTAGGCCACAAAGCCAGTGTAGTTCATGGGCCACATATGGCCCAATTTCAAGTGAGCCTTTAATGAACCATCTATTTAAAATAAAATAAAAAAGAAAGAAAGAAAAGCTTGACTGAAAAATAAGTTCTATTTCATTTTTCTATTTTCACTCAGGAGTTGCTACATGTTTGTTGATATGGGGGTCTACAAAAGCACAAAAACCGTTAAGGTTTTCTAAAGAAACAATAGTATAAATACTAAATCTGTATATTTTCACTTCTGGAATTACATGCAATCCCCACAGCGGAAACAGCACTCCATTTTATTTAATGAAATTGGAGTTAATGACATTTCTGCAATTTTCACATTTTGCAGATCCATCTAATGGGCTGGATTGGACCCAGTTGTGGCCCTCAGGGTACATATTTGACACACACAGTCCAGGGTAACCAGGTGTCCCACTGTGACTGAGACTTCACAGCAATGTTCCACATATTGAGAAAATGCCCTATATTTTCATTAGGTTTAGTTGTGAGTGGTACAGTGCTGCATCGTTAAGCACTCAAGGCAAAAAGGTTCTTGGTTTGAATCCACCAGCCAGCTAGGGCCTGTCTGTGTGAAGTTTGCCTAAAAACAGATCTAGTCCTCACCAGGTCTTAAAATTAGATAGATACAACCTGAATTGAACAACACAACATATTACATCATGTCAGTTATTCAACACAAACTGAGCCAAAAAGCAGAAGCAGTGTGTGAAAAAGTATATCACATGATTCAGTAGCTTGTAAAAAAAACTTTTAGCAGCAATAAGTTGAAGTAATCATTTTCTGTATGACTTCATGAGTCTCTTACATCATTGTGGAGGAATTCTGGTTGACTCTTCTGTACAACGGTGCCTCAGTTCATTGAGGTTTGCAGGCATTCATTCATGCACAGCTCCCCCCTGCCACCACAGCGTTTCAGTCAGGTTGCGGTCTGGGCTCTGACTGGGCCATTGTAGCACCTTCATTCTTTCTTTTTCAGCCATTCTGTTATAGATTTACTGCTGTGCTTGGGTTTAGTGTCCTGTCACATGAATAAACTTAAGCCAAGCTTTAGTCGTCAGACAGATGGCCTCACATTTAACTCTAGAATACTTTAGCTTACAGATGAGATTGTGGCCAACTCAATGACTGCAAGCTGGCTGCAAAACAAGCCCAAATCATCATCCCTCCATCACCGTGCTTGACTGTTGGTATGAGACGTTTGTGCTTATATTCTGTTTGGTTTTCACCAAACATGGTGCTGTGCATTATGGCCAAGCATCTCAACTCTTGTGGTTTATTCAGATGCAATTTTGTAAACTTAAACTGTGCTGCCATGATCTTATTTTCTAAAGAGAATTTCTCCTGGTAACACTTCCAAACATGTCATACCTGTCCTTTTCTAACTGTACTGTCATGAACTTTAACAGATGCAGCTCTTGGATTTTTGCAGTTTGTCTGAATAGTGCATGGTCTGAGCTTGGGGGAAGATTGGCGACCGTCTTGAATATTTTCCACCAGTGAAGTCTTTCTCACTTCAAATGGCCTTTTAACCGTTCCCAGACTGACAGGAGCAACAGTTGCTTCTTTAAGATCATTGCTCGTCTTTCTTCCTCTGCATTTTGTTTACACACACCTGAATGCTCCAAACCAGCATATTACCAAAACGTCAGCTTTTATAGAGATGTCACACTTCTGGATGATCAAATAATGTCCTCTTAAGTTGTATGGAAGCAGGAAGGGTGCACTTAATTATTCCTCACACTGCTTCTGCATTTTGGCTTAATCTTTGTCATGTTTTGTTGATCATCTGAGGTTATATTTACATAATTTTAGGACCGGTTAAGGATGTTTTTTTTTTAATTACATCCTGATAAATCAAACTTTAGAACTAACAGAAGACGTACTTTCTTTTTGCCATGACTGTATTTTAGGTTTACTGGCGATTCTAAGCTGGCTGTGGGTGTGAATGGCTGTCTTTGTGTGCCATCTAACTACAACTTTCACACTTTAAAAGACCATCTAGTGGGCTGAGTTTGGCTCCCAGTCTGCATGTTTGACAACACTGGCATAGACAACCTAGTTCTTCCATTTAAGACTGGAAAAACACTCTAGAGGTTTTAAAACATGAGAGCCTTCATATTCATAATAAAGTTCTCAGAACAAAACACCAAACCAAACGTTTAAAAATGGCCAAGCAGATGAATAGACTTAACAGACGAACATCTGGAACCCATCTCCACAGCCACAATACTTCAATGACCAAACAGAGAGGACGTGTTTTTTTTTCCTCATAATTATTTAATCACACATACATTTACATCATGCAGTCAATCCAAAACTGTGATCTCATTAATGTCCCGTCTCCGTCCGTATCAGAGCCCAGCTATTTGTGCCCCAGTTCTCCAGGAATGATCCAGTACCTTGTCCACTGATGGAGCCCCAAAACTGTCCTTTAAAAATTGACCAACTATTACACAGTAATAAAAAAAGTGGCTACACTTTTAATTTAGAATTAATGCAAAATTTAATTTAGGTAAACACAAGTCATTTTTCCTGTATTTATTCCCCATTTCATATCCAGTTTTGGTGGGAGGTCAAAGGATAAACATTTTGAGGTCCATGCTGCAAAGTCTTAACTAAATCTAGCAGGTTACACAGAGGGTCTAAACCATCTCGATAAGACACCAAACACTGTCCTGTCATAGACGCGAGAGAGCTACTCCTCCCTGCAGCTTGCAGAGCGTAATTATTACAACTGAATACACTTCAACGACAACAAGCAGTTGTCAAAAACATTTTTTTTCCAGCTTCACTCAAAAATAGCCTTATGTGGAGTGTTTTTATCTGAGTGCAGCTACTGTAAAGAAGTGCTATTTTAACCCAACTTTGCTGTTCCAAGATGACAGGTTTTAGTATGACAACTCTTAGAGAAAGCCGAAATCCTGTCCCTCCTTTTTCCAGCTACATTTGTTCCACTAGTCTCAAAATGTATCATTTTTCAGTAGAAGTTTCTTTAATCAGTCTTCCCAAAAAGCGTCATGCTCAAAACTTTGGGTCATATTTGAATTTTTATACAGTTTGCGCACCTTGTCAGCTGCAGTAGATTTTAGTATTTAATGTGAAAATGTAAAAAAAAAAACCTCGGCATTATGTCTCAGCTTTTCAGAAAGAGTGATGAAAGAGTAAAACACATTGAGTACTTGACACCAGTGAAACCAAACGTAACACAGAGGAGGAGTGGCAGGTACTACCTCTGCAAACACACCACGACCACACCTGCCGGCCGACCGGTATACAGTGTATTTTACAGTATATTGCACTTACACAAGATGTTAGTGTTCTCATGCTGGGGTTACAATCGCAACAAGCTCTTTGCCAAATGCCCTGGGGCGTCACAGGGTTAAAAAAAAAAGTGATGGGAAATTAAAATTAAAAAAAACAAACAAACTAAAAATACATCAAGGAGAAGAAAAAACACAAAATAAATTCTACACCCCTGGGATAGATTTAGTTAAATAAACCCTTCCTCCAGATGATGACAGAAGATCATTGTGCAATTTTAGACCCCGCTCTCCCTGACTGGCTGATCAGCAGCGAGGGTCTAACCCACTGACCGAACACTCCCACCCCAAACCACCCACGGTTACCCCCACTTTCAAACAGAAATCTACACCATCTATGGAACAAAGAAAGAGATACAGTACATAAAACCCAGCATGACATTCTGAAAATTTACAACTGAAAGGGGCGCGTACAGTTACGGGTCTTTAATCTATAAGAAAGAACAAAAAGAAGGAAAAAAAAAAAGAAGGAAGGTGTGGGAGGGAAGACTGAAAAAGCAGCGAGGCACCCTTGAAAAGAAAACATGACAGTGCAGGGATTCAAGAGTTTAAACTACAAACAAGAACAAAAGAGGTCCTGAATATGCGAGTGAAAGGAGACGAGTTACTGATAGGGACCCAGCAAGGACAGGACGTGCATCATGTGCCATTTCCATCTATACACCTCCAATCAATCTATGTGCTCCAATGTGCAGACAGATACAAACAGCGTCCATTAACACGTCATTATTAACCACTGAGAGAAGTATAAACAGTACATTTAGCTACGTAGCACGGGCTATGCTAAAAGGTGGAAGTCTGCTGTGTTAACCGGATCATCCTCCTCTCTTTTCCCTTCATTCTACATTCTTTGCATCCTTCTCATGAAGCCACCATTAACGAGTATAGGTTTTATTTTAACTTAATATTAAAAACAGTTGGCCTCCACAGGTATTTAGGTAAATACATCTACAGTACACCGTTGCACATCTTCTGGGCTTTTTATTCGAATCCTTCTGTTTAGCCTCGTCTCTCCAGGGAAGCATGTGCAGTAGTGCCAATTTTACATCTGTACAACAAGACCGGACAGAACAGTAGTGCTCAATGCCATCTAGTCAATTCAAAACATTTTTTTGTAGGGTTTTTTTTTGTATTTCCCTTAAAGAAGCATGAAAAATCTATCCAGAGAAAAGTGTGGTTAACAGCCAATAATAATAATAATAATCATAATCACAATGAAATGTACAGAGGTTAGCCTATAGGGTCTCCTCTTCATTTTTTTGGTCTTTTTTTAATTTTACGTGTTTATTTTTATTTATTCATTTTGGATCTTTCGACCGTTACATTCAGCTTGGCACAGTGCAGAACTACTCGCACGACGACGACAGATGACGACAGACTGTGCAAAACAAAACAAAACAAAAAAAACCCCCGAAGCTACACATTCAAGTCGCGTGCGGTTTCGCTCGCCAAGGCTGTGCTCAAGACTGCGTTTGGTTGAGTGAATAAGAATATTATCTCGCCTGTCGTAAATTAAAACTGTTGTCGTCTTTCTTTTATTATGTCCAGTAAGAGAAAAAGAGATAAGTCAAGATTAGAACTTGGGGAGGGGGGAGTGGGTAAGGTGGAGGTGTGGTGGGGGCTGGAGCTGTACAGGCTGGGAATATTTATATATATATATTTATAATTCAGGAACTCCTTCGTGGTTCCAAAGCTGCGACGAGGAGCCTGTTCGCTGTAATGGAATGACAGGTTGTCGGGGTGGGTGTGGAGGGTGATATTGGCTTCTTCTGTGGTGTCGTCCTTCTGGTCTGCTGCTCTTCAACTATAGGGAGAAAAAAAATTTGTTAAGTGTATTAGTCATGACTACTCATTCAAACTGGGAAGAAGTTGCCAGTTGTTTCTTTAACAGACTGATTCAGTTTTCCTGGATACTGATTAAAGTCTACCATGTCTGCTTTTAGATGCATTATCGTGTACTTTTTAGGACTGTTGCCTCCTTTAAACTTTTTTCCTCCCTCCACTCACTTCTTGTCAGGTTTGCTGCTGCCCCCTCCCCTGATGGACACCGTCTGGCTGTTCTGGTAGAAGCCTCCTCCACTGCGGTTGATGTTGGGGTGGGTGGGAGACGCCACTGGCTGCTGCCCAGGCCTGATAGGTTTGGCTGAGGAGAAAAGGAAGACAAGTTACCTTTAGAAGAAGACTATTAGCTTTGCCAGCATGACTTGCCTTATGACAGGCAACCAAACAGCAGAAAATGAGTTGAATGGAACTAAACCAGCCTTTTCCAGAGGATAAACTAAGGGGCTGCACCATGGCCCCGTATAAAATACATTTTATTTTTGAACTGTTGATCATGCAAAGCTAAACTTATGAAGTCCAAGAAAACTCAAAGCAATTTGCAGGTTTAAATGAACTTGAGCTCTTCCAAAGCTTTTGGTTTGCAGATTATCAACTGTTTAAATAATATCCATATATTAACAAAATCTTCTGCAACCTAGCAGGACAGGATGATGTAATCCTGTCAGCCACCATGACATAAAAATGTTAACTTTCTGCCCTAAATAAAAGAAGGTATGGAGGGGTTCCAACCCTGTTCACCCCTACTAACCAATCTGGGCTGAGTGTCCCCTCCTGGCCATGTTCTTGGCCCGGACGGCCTCCTTGATGCGGTCCACCTCCTGCTGGTAGCGCTTGCGGTCGCGGGCAGCGTTCTCCTTGGCTTCCTTCAAAGCAGACTCCAAGGCCTTGACCCGCTCAGCCGTAGCTCGAAGACGCTTTTCCAGTTTAGGAAGCTCACAGCGCAGGTCTGCATTATCACGCACCAGCTACGGGACAATTTGCATGACAATGTTCAAACCATTTAATAATTTAGGCTTCATACATAAATCTACCAATAAAGGAAGATAGATTGAGACAAAAATATGATGTGAACATAAAGTACACCAGTTGATGTGCACATCTGTCTCCTACCTGTTTGTGAACCTTGGTGAGCTGCTCAAGATTGTTCTCAAGAAAGGAAATTTTCTGTTTCTGCGCTGCACTCCCACCTGTATCATCTGAGTCCATCTCAGCGCTCTGCACAAAATAAAAAATTAACAGATGTCAGAGATGAATAAGCACGCCTCCTATCTGTTTCCACATTCTCATTTATTGCTGCGCATAGTGGTTTGATGTGCTGTGTCTTTAAAAAAAATAAATAAATATAAAAACATCATCTCTATACACACACATAAAAAAAGTCTCTTTGCGACCGGGCTATCTACTTGTGAATGTTCACCTTTTTTACTCTGGTGGCCAGGTCCTGGACAAAGAGTTTCCTCAGGTTGTGCAGAGTCTGCAGCTCCTTAGCCTGAAATGAAAACAGACAGCTGTGTTTTAAACTCGTGTAGAAAAAGATGAAACAACCGCAGTGTTTCCCACACATTTTTAACACTAGTGTTTCTATGCAAATTGAGGCACTAGCATGCCAAATTATGCAGTTTATAACACACTCCTCTGAAAATATTTTAACTGTCAAGCATTGTGTGACAAATTAATCATGTAGCATGATTTGGACTCAGTCCAGCTACGGGGTAAAATACTGGAAAAGCAGAATGACACTGATGACACAATACTGAGCCAGCAGAAAAGGAAACATAAGACAGGAAGGATGGCAACTAGGTTGAACTTTTCAAAATAAGAGTGAGGGAATTGAGTATAAAGCAGATGCATCTTTCTCTTGGATGAGGAAAAAATATTGCTATGAGTTGTCAAATATACCTGGGCAAGCACTGATAAGACTTCACCTGGGCAGACTGTCCAAGTTTGTGGGAAACACATTTACGTATCAGTGTTTTTATTTATCAGATAATCCCGATGAACTCACCACTGTTTCTTCCAGACCCTTCAGGTCCTGTCTGGCCTGCTCCCTTCTATCCTGCATCACCCTGAACAACAAGAAAAGAACAAAAAATACATGGTACTTGAAATAAAATGAAAATAAGTTAATAAAACATGCTGCATTTTTACAGAGTTGTATTTTTGTTACATTATGCAAGTAAAAAGAATAAATGGAAAATGGCGACCAGCGGACAGCAAGGTGAGTATGAAACATACGTGAGCTCGTGCAGCTTGCGGCTCTTCTCCTGGTCGGTGGATTTGAGTTTCTCGTGCTCCACTCTGAGCCTCTCCTGCTCCAGCATGATCTTCTGGTTCAAACTAGAAGAAACAAAATGCAATCCTAATCAGGTTCCGTCTCAGTCAACATATCCAAGCCCTGAGTGCACCTTTTCCACTTGTTTGTCACTGTTGCTATGACCCCACATGCAGTTTAAATGAAACTGTCAAAAAACATATTTGTTCCATTGTGATTTCACATGTCCCATTAGCCCCTCTATATAAACACAGACAACGACTGACAACAAAGGCAGCAGCAGAAGCGCATTTTAAAGCCTTACTCCTGCAGCTCAGTGATGAGCTTCTCCTTGTTGTCCAGCTCATCTCTCAGGCTGCTGATCTGTTTCTGATGAGCTTCACGATGGGAGTGGATCTGCTTCTCCACTGCTTCCTGAACACACACATAAACAGACAATTACAAAATCAGATTAAAACATAAGGACAGTTTCACTGACTGATAATGTAATACAAAAGTTACCAGGATAACATTCAGTATTAGCACGTGAGTAAATCTAATAAATTTATAAAATACCACACGTAAAAGTGTGTGATTTTCCTGTTTAGCCCTCAACAATAAACAAGTCCCCTAAATTGAAACTTAGTCATTAAAACTTTGAAAATTCTGCTCAAAAAAAGCAATTTTCACTTATAGATTCTGCAGAAGAGCAGCGTGCATTTGTATCCTGTTTAACGGGAACAAGAAACATACCTTGACTTCATTGGCAGTCTGGATCTCGTTCTCTTTCTCCATTGCATGGACTTTCTCTGTAAAAACAGAAACAAGTAATTCCCCATTATTCATTGATCAGAAGGATAAATTACTGAATGCACCCGTGATATTAGTACGAGATGCTAAAAAGTGGTTAGGATTAGGTTTATTTGCACATTATTTGAGAAGATAAAAGGTATTCAAAGTAAACTCATTATTTTCTGTAGGTAACCACCTCAAGATTAACCAACCCTGAAAGCTTGTTTATTTCTGCTAGACTGCATGTAGCCTTTAAGTGGACTTTGAGTGAGTGCCAGCATCAGTGCTTTAATTCCTGCCCTTCCCTCACAGAGTGACGTACCCTGAGCACTGAGCTTGACAAGTTCCTCATTAAGAGCGTCCACATTCTCCTCCAGCTGCCTCTTCTTCTGCTCCACATTTTGCAGGTACTCAGTCAGGGACTTGATTTTAGCCTCGTGCTGTGGACAGAGGAAAGAGCCACTTGTAAATACACAGGTGTCAATGAAAAGCACGATTCCCTGTGTCGTTTGTGGTTTGTCCCCGCATACCTGGGAGATGCGCAGCTGGCAGGCGGCCAGCTCCTTCTCGTTCTCATCCATCTTCTTGTTGCTTTCTGCCTGGGTGCTCTCTAGCTGCTTGCAGCGTTTCACCATTGTCTTCACTTCCGACTTCATCTTGCTGATGTAGAGACGGGCCACCGTAAACTCCTCGTCAATCAGACCGCTGCCACCCTCATGTTGCTGAAATGATAAATGAGGTAAGACCATGTAGAGGAAAGAGGAAAAGGAAAAAACAACTACAAAAAAAAAGAAAAAGATGCGCAGAAGCTGAACCAGAGAGTAAGTGGAGAAACCGTCTCAGTACCTTGATGTCATTGCTGCCTACAGCGATGCCAATCTCAGCCAAGTCTTTGAGCAGTGATGACATCATCTCAGTCACTCTCTTCTTCTGGTGGTTGGACATCTCCTTCAGCTTCTGGAGCTCGGAGTCCAGAGATGACAGGATGGACTGCAAGAAAAGAGAGAGTTTTGATACCAAGTTAACCGCTTTAGAATTATCCAGCACTAAAGCTGTCATTGGTGTATATATGATCATCTCTCTGGTCCTGCACTTCTTCTTTCGGACGGTCCCGTTAGGGGTCGCCACAGCGGATTAGCTGCTTCCATCTCACCCTATTCCTGGCATCCTCTTCTGTCACACCAACCCTCTGCATGTCCTCTTTCACAACATCCATGAATCTTCCTCTTTTCCTCCTACCTGACAGCTCCATATTCAACATAAAATATTCCTCCTCTGCACATGTCCAAACCAGCTCAGCCTTGCCTCTCTTTGTCCCCAAACGGCTCAATCTGAGCTGTCCCTCTGATATACCAATTTATAATTAAATCCATCCTGGTTACTCCTAACGAAAATTTCAGCATCTGCAACTCATGACACTCATCTCCACCCACTCCACCATTTTGTTCTCTTCTTCATCTCTTTTGTGCACTATTTATTGCTTTGAATGGTTGACCCCAGGTATATAAATTTGTCCACCTTCACTACCTCTTCTCCTTGCATCTTCACTGTTACACCTGTCTTTCTCTTATTCACAAATGCATTCACACACTCCTCTACCTCTGACAAATGACCAAAACAGCAAACAGTAAAACATAAGCCCACCAATGCAAGAGTACAGCTACATATGTAAAGAGACACTGCCCCACTTTTTGCCAGCTCAGCTACAATGCAAACACCCACACAGCTACCTCAAAAGGAACAAACTGTCCAAGCTTCACCAGATTTTTTTGTATTTCCAGCAGGCAAAAAGGCAGTCTGAAAACAGCTTCTCGTGGTTGTCCCTAAGCTTTAGGAGGCATTTACATCTGACCCAATATTTGGATTCAATTCAGTGTTGTTTACTAGTCCATGTGTCTGCAGCAACGTGCCAGTGCACTGGGAGGAGAGCTAACACAGTATGGAGGAAGCTAACAGCAGCAGGGTCAGCAGTTTGGGTGCGTTTCAGCTTTGCGTTGTATGTTTGCAAAAGTTTTCCACCATGTTTCCCGCCAGGTTCTCTCTCGCTCGTTATGTTCAGCGCAGCACACGTTTGGAAGATTTTATTGCACTCACAAGTAACATTACACACCACTGTCAACTCAATATTTCAGCTGTGTGTGCAGGTGCACTGACAGTGAGAAAAGCATAAAGTACCTGTACCTGTAAATAACAGTAAGTAGTAACCTACTGACTCTCACTTTCATTAGAGAAGTAAAAAAGACTGGGTGAATAATGCAAATGCATCTTTATACATTTGACTGTGATATTGATAAACACCTATTCTTATTCCACATGCATTTGTTTGAGAGATTTTATTTTTTATAAAAAGTTATGAAAGCAATATTTAAACCAAGACTGATGTTGCTATACAGATAAAATAATGATTGCAGCCTCTTCCTCCTACAGCTCTGTAGGTATGGGATTGGTAATCAGGATCCACAGATACCTGAAGCCAAGGCATCTTTATCTGTATTGGAACTGGGAAAAGCTGGATCAGCTGCTTGGCTGCATCTCTATTAAAAAGTTTCCTCTGTGTCTTCTGACCCTGCACATCACAACTTATGTGGCCAAAAGGCAACTACTACAGGCGCTGCTCCCTCACCCGCTTATGTTCTTGTAGTGAGGCATTGAGTTGAATTTGAGGGTGTAATTACCATTTTTAAAAAATCATAAATTTCCATGAGGCACATATTAAGAATGAAGGCATTTAGTCAATCTGCCAAGTTCTTTTTCACTTTATGGAATACAGTTTAGTTAGTTACAGAAATAAATGGTCTGCAGCACCAATTAATATGTGCATATTTGCCTGGGTGGATCTGTCAGTTCTAGTTTTTATCCCTGCAGGTTTTTATGGTTCTAATTATAGTGCAGTGTCACTGTGTGTTGCATATTAACGTGGTCAAAATAAAGGACAAATAAAAGGCACCCGACTGAAATTAAAGCATCACAGAGTCCATGAGCATGCTGATATTTGTCCCAGGCTCACCGATTTCTGGCTGAGCTCCTCGCTGATGGACTCAAACTCCTTGGTTTTATCCTCCACCTCTTGGCTCTTCTGGTCATAATTGACGGCCAGCTCCTCCAGAGCCTGCAGCACCTCCTTCACCTCCTCCTTGGAGGCTTCATTTTCAGCCTGCAGGCGGTTCAGCTCTGCCTGGAGGTTCTCGTGATCACGGCGGGAAGAGGCTAAAAGCTGCATTAAGGGAGAGAGACTTTACTTTGTTTTCTTTATCTCAAATGTGTCAGCGTAACAATTAGGACAACTGTCTGCATTTTAAGTCCACTAAAACATTTTTCAGAGTAATGTGACAGCTTCATGTGTTTCCTCACCGCTGTGAAACTACAAAGATCAGGAGTTCACTCAGCACCTGTGCCTCCACTCCACCTGTTAAACCTCCAGTACTCACCTCCTCCTGGTCCAGCATCTGCTGCTTCAGCTTCTCAGCCAGCTGGCTCTGCTGGTTGATTTCCTCATCCTGTAAAGGGCAAAGACAGACGGCAACATCAGCATTTACACCAGGCGCCACAGGTAGACAGTTACAAGGTGAAAGACCACTGAAATCACAACAACAGTTACCTAAAGGCACTTTATACTGTAAAAAATAAAGTTTCCAAGACAGGATTATTTCACTAAACCCTTATAATGCAGATTTTTTTTTGTCTTCATTATTACACATTGTTAGACTGTATACTTATCAAATACTGATGATGTCATTTTCAGAGCAGTTTTCCAAAACAAAACAAACCTTTGTGATGCATATTTCTGCTACACAATAACAGCCCAATTATTGCTCCATATGGATGATGCAGGTCGTTCTTTAGGGTAACTTTACTATTGTTTCATTTACAAAGTACTGACTGTAATACACACTCTGCCAAGTCAACAAACACACCTTATCATCCAGCTGTTTGTAGAGCTTGGCCAGCTCAACTTCACACTTGTCCTTCTCGACGTCAGTGAGGCGAACGCCAGGCACGTTCGGCGTGGAGGCTGCCTTGTCATTTATTATGTTGTCCAGGGCCAGCACCTCGGCGTTAGCCTTCTCCTTATCAAACTGCTCCTCCACTGGCACGCTCTCACCTGAGAAGGGGCAGGAAAACATGCACGTTCAGTAGGTGCGGATCGAAGAAGAGTTGTTCCTCTAATACACCGCAAGCAAAATCTTCAGCTTGCACTTAAACAGCACTGGGAAGGACAGCCTTACCATTTCTCCAGCGGTTCAGCTCATTCTCCAACCACGTGACGGTGTTCCTCAGGGTCTTGTTCTTCTCCTTCTCCCTCTCATACTTCTGTTTCCACTGTTCTGCCGTCAGTTCAATGTTCACTGTCACTGTGTTCTTGATGGTCTTTGCTCTGAATTAACAAGAAATAAAAATGTTATTCAAAAGAAATAAAAATAAAAATCAACTCAATTACATTTTATGCATCATTATTCCTTTAAAAAAAAAAAAAAGGAACATAAATGTACCATCTGGGATATATATTTTTTTAAAGAATAATGTTCTGCTTTTTCTTGTCATAAATCTCCTGATTTTTAAAATTTAGTTTTCTAATGTAGTCAATGAAATGCTACCTCACGTAAAAGGTTCCTGTGATAGATATTTACAGAAAGCTTTTTTTATATAACATAAAAATGGGACATGAAGTCAATTTGCTTTGACAAAATCAACACAGCTGAAGACTTTCCAGCAGTCTACTAACCTCTGCCCGAACATTAGCGTGGATTTGGTTTCGGCCTCATTAAAGGAGGAAGGTGAGCAGCAGATTACAATGGTGGTTCGACAGTTACCGCCCAGCGAGTCCTGCAGGATACGGGTCATCTTGCTGTCTCGGTAAGGGATGTAAGCCTTGAAATGTGTAATGCAAAAATAAAGTTAAATGACAGAAAACACACGTTAAAATAATATGAATATGAATATGTATTACAAATGCAAGTAAGGGACATTTGTTTTGCTATGATGGTGAACTACTTCCTCTGAAATAAAGTGAATAAATAAAAGCTTTGGAGAGAAGGAAAATATTTTTTGAACCACAGCATGTGTGTGAGTATTGCTAGGTAATCATCTAGTGACTAATATCAGTCACAAGTTCTCAGAGAAATGTCACCTTCATTATACAAGAGTGACGTTCAACTTCCTTTCCGACAGAGGATACTTTGAAAAAGTGGCAAAAGGACAGGGGCAGACAATAAGAGCCACCATAACTTAAACAGCAAATAAATTCTGAACAAACATTAAAAGGCCCACGACTCATCTTTCTTAAAAATGATTTTACAGGCAATATTATCTACGCTAACTTGGTACACCTACAAACACTGGACCTATTTCTTCTTCTTCTTTCGGCTGCTCTCTTTAGGGGTCACCACAGTGGATCATCTGCGTCCATCTCACTTGGATCCCTAGCATCCTCACCTGTCACACCAAAACCTCTGCATGTCCTCCTTCACTACTTTCACATTCGCTGTAGTCTCTTTTCCTCTTGCCTGGCAGCTCCATATTAAACATCTGTTGTTCGATATATCTACGATCTCTCCCCCGTACATACCCAAACCTCTCAGCCTTGCCTCTTTAACTTTGTCTCAAAAACACTTGGCCTGAGCAGTCCCTCTGATACACTCATTTCTAATCGTGTCCATCCTGGTCACTCCCAAAAACAAAACAAAAACAAACAAAACAAATAAAAACCACTTCTAGCTCTGCCCCGTCTTTTTCACAGTGCCATAGTCTCCAAACTACTACTAGCCAAAACTAGGCCTATTTCACAGATAAACTTCATATTTTATTGCATCCACCTGCATTTTAGCTTTAAAAACTTTGGTTACATTACAGAGTAAAAAAGATGGGCACACAGTAGCAGGTAAGCGCCTTATCCCTGCATTCATTTTTTTTGGCCACCTGACAGCAAAAAAGGCTTCCAGTCCTACGAGCTGGGCTCTCTCATTTCAAGTCATACTGAATAAAGCATTAAGTCCTGTTGGTAAGATCTGCCCCAGCTCATCACACACAAAGATAGAAACAACAGAAACGCTCATTGAAAGCCTTCAAAACTGGACATCCAGGTACATCAGTCCATCTGTATACCATCTATAGGTTACATTTGAAAAAAAATACAACATTAAGACAACTGGAACCTCTTCAATAAATCTGCTCTGTGGGCAATAAGTTGTGTATTACTGTTATACAGTCAATTGTTTAAAACACATAGGATGCACAGTGGGGTTCGAAAGGAGAACAGAAAACAAAACTGAGTTTGGTATTTACTAAGCTGTGAGAGTTTGAAATGCCAAAGAAGAGCAGTCTTTGTTTTAATCTGCACCAATGGAACCAAAGACCTCTTCTGTTTATATCACAGGTCTCACAAGTTTAGTAAAATCAGACGGCATTTAAATGATAACTTGATTTATGATTAGCATTAATCCAAACGGACTCGGCTGAAGCAGCCTCTTATACTTCACACTGCTACACACAGTAGTGGCAAGCAAGACATCTCTGGACAATAGCTCATTTGTTTTACACCACCACAAATATATCAGCAGCTGTTCGCCTCAGGTTGTTTACAGAGCGAACAGTCTCAACATCAAACCAATCGTTGATCAAAGTGAAAAGGGTGAAATCAGGATGAAACGGCTGAAGCAAAACACTGCCAGGAGAAACTTCTTTTTTTTCTCTCTCTTTCTGCTTAAGTTATTTCTGCCACACAAAGGACCCGTAGATGGCTGAAAAAGCTACTTTCACATTAAAATCACAGAAAAGGATGGTGGGTTTTCCACATGCACACCAAGCTTCGGGCTGTGCAGCTGGTCAACAGTTCCGACTTTGCTTCTGTCTGCTACAATAACAGTAATGCCTAGCTGCTTCAAGATGCAGCAAAAGTATGAGGCAAAAGATCATACCCTGAGGTTATAACAGATTTAATGCTTATTATGCTAAATATGCCACATTATGATCTGAAAACCAGATTATGTTTCATGACGTTTTGCACCAAAGACAGACTTCAGAAATGAAACACCTTTACCTTATCGAATGCACCATTTGCACTGCAAATTAAATGCCCAAAATCCAAACACCACCACCAAAAAAAACTCATAAATGGACCTCTAGAAGAAACTGACAGATTTATGGAGCACACCTAAAAGTCTGGATTCTCAAAGTATTTAGGGAGCCAGTATATGATTGAGGGACCACTGGGAACTTTTGTCTAAAATGGTTTGCATTAGTGATTTTCTTTGCTGGTTTATAGTTTTTCAGCCATTACTGAGGTAGCTATTGCATTGTTTGATATCAGCTGTATTTGTAACTGTTAGGAAGATTTAGTTCCAAGTTTAAATTGAAGAAAAATGTTCCCTTGTTTTGTTCTGTACTGTATCAAAGTAAGACATGAACAAAATGCACAACGTGTTCTTTTCTTAGATGTGTCCAAATTCAGGGGCTGCATCCTTCAAAGGTTGAATTTGAAGGCCGATTATGTTACAGCACGGCAACGAAGGCTGTGCAAATTCAAAGCCTCCTCCAAATGTGTCCTCCTGCCTGGATTTAAAGGACACGTTGGGTGTATCCTTCGTGGTCTTCCCTATTCCAAGATTCATTGCGGGCCAAATCCGTTGCGGGGAATGTAGGTGTGTAAACCTCATCATCTTGATTAATCAAGATACTGCTTAGATGCAAAAGTGCGCCAATGTTTTTGAAAATCCCGCTGGTCTAACAGCCAGCTCGCCTTGCCATGGGTCATCTGACCACATGGTCAAGGCTCACTATTCCTGTAGAGAACGCCTGCATCATTTTCAAAACCCCTGCTGGTTTTCAACACTGAGTGGAAATTAAACACAGATATAATTCACTCAGTTAATATCTAATGGTTGATGTCTGGTTTATTTTAGTGTTTCATTTGTTCCTGTGCAAATCGGTTTGGCTGAGATTAAAGTTAAGCTTCATAACTAGACAGTTGTATTTAACTTGAATGTCAGTATATTTGGAAATGAATAATTTGTGCATCTTTATTCCTTGATCTACAGGCAACGACGATGCAGTTCCTAAAGGATTAAACAAACAAACAAGAGCAAAAGTTCAGGATCCACTTCAATAGACTGCTGTGCTTCGTGCTGTCATGGTTGCTAGGTGACAGGAGCTACGGTGAGGCAAGGGCGGGAATCCCGGGTGAAGCAGATACTTTGTGGCCTCTGAAGGACTCAGCTTACATAGACTGCATCCTTTGAAAGATGCAGCCCCTGACTTTGGACACGAATATAGTTGCATGAAGGCCTACCACTGGCCACACTGTCATAACAGTCTGAACTCTATAACAAAGAGTTACTGACCGATCCTTCAGCCAGTGCAGAGATGACATTCCCCAAGGATGACAGGGACTTGTTGATGTTCTTGGCTTCATCCAGCACAGCTCCCTCGGCACCTGTTTTACTGACCTGAGAATCACAGAGAATAACTTAAGTTACTTTAGCTGCCATTACAAGCAGGAACAAGATGCATCACCAATGGGGATAGCCTCCCACCATTAATGGAAAGAAAAAAAATAAAAGAAAAAAATTTTTTATATATATATATATACACATATATATATATATATACACATATATATATACA
>JAVDPK010001255.1:0-18761 GCA_034780415.1 Cichlasoma orientale | reverse complement strand
CACCGATACCCGATCTAGAATTTTTTCCAATATCGGGACCGATACCGATATTAATATCGGATCGGTGCATCTCTAGTAAAAACCTCAAACAGATGCCCGACAGACAGGCGGACAGACAGACAAATATCGTCTTGCACATCTTGGAAAAGTAAAGAATATATATGCCAAATTTCTTGTGGTTTTGGAGTCTATAGACCAGAAAGGTAAAACCACACAGACAGAACACCAACAACATCCTCCCGCTTTATATCAGGCAGGAGGATAATAAAAGGGGGAAAATGCAGATTACAATAATTTATCACTAAATTACTGTTGATGGACAATGAATAGCACTGACACCAATATGTAAGAAACATTCTAGCTTACCTTTTCACTACCAGCCAGATCTACCAGGTAGAGTTTCCCACTGAGTTTCTGCTCTGTCTGAGTGTTCTCCTGTTTAACGTTGATCAGGAAGATACTGTGACTCCTGGAGCTGTGCTCGTTCATGTCTGGGGGATAAGTGACACTTGGTCAGACACTATCAGCCTATAAAATATGTATATAAAAAAAAAAATCTACAGTGAATGGATTTATGACAAGAGTCTTGTAGACGGAAGGCATCTTACTTGTAACTGCTACATGTCTGTTAGATTTGCCTTCATCAATTGTATCCATGACTTCGTCTGGGCTGCAGACAAATCTCTCAGTGCAGCCCTTTTAAAAACAAAACAAAAACAAAACAAAACAAAACAAAACATGAGGTTACATTCTTGGTCTTCTCCGGCAGGTTTTACCAGTTTTGAAATGTGACACAGGGGTAGGTCTCACCTTGACATAGGGTACTCTGTTTTTGTCTTCATGCACTGACAAATTGGTCTTTGACACTGGAAGTAAATTGGAATATGAAAGTCAGAGAAACACACTTTGCACTACAAACTTAAAAATGTAAATATTTCATTCTGTAACTAAGTATTATAAAAGAGAAAGACATGGGATTCAAAGAATCCTGAACTGAAATCTAAAGACGCAATGAGGAGATGGAGGAGAAAGGTTTTTAAAACCTTATCTTGAGGCAGTCAGCAACCTTTTTAAGTGTCATGTGTCAATATCTGGCTGGTGATTCTGTACATGTACGTTCCAGTAACCATTGTAATTAAAGTTTGATAAGGTTTCAAAATTACTGTTCAAATAAGTGCCCAATGGCATTTCACAATGCTGTAGAAGTATTCTGATTTATGGGCCGTTCTCGCCCTGGCCATACAAAGGCCCTTTATATGACCAGCAAGTTATATTTTTTATATCCTCCTGTGTGTTTAGTCTTTCCATTTCTTCTTGCTATTGTCTTGGACATCTAAACCATTTCCTTTCAGATGAGTTTGCAGCAAACAAAAAAGGAAAATATTCTCAGCAGGCAAAATGATGAGCTCTAACTTTTACATGATTAACAGTAAAATATCTAGATTATTAAAAAAACAAAACAAAAACAAAACGTATGTACTGTAGAGCAATATAAGAACTGGGTACTGTGAGAACCCCTCCGTGAATCGGCACCTTATCATAGTGGAGGTGCTTATGTGTCCCAATGATGCCAGGGGCTGTAGGGTCTCAAATTACAGTTCAGAGTACCCAGCCTTGTCAGAGTCGCTGGGGTGCTCCATCTGGTGACTCTGTTGTCCTACTGGGAGACTTCAATGCTCACATGGGCAACGACATGGCATGATTGGGAGGAATGGGCTGCCTGATCTGAACCCAAGGGCTGCTCTGTTATTGGACTTCTGTGCAAACCACAGTTTGTCCATAATGAACACCATGTTTAAACATAAGGATGTCCATAAGTGCATGTAGCACCAGGACACCCTAGGTCACAGGTCGATGATTGATTTTGTAATCGTATCATCAGATTTGCAGCTGTATGTTCTGAAAACTCAGGTGAAGAGAGTAGCTGAGCTGTCAACTGATTACCACCTGGTGGTGAGTTGGATCAGGTGGCAGGAGAGAATGCTGGACATACCTGGCGCACCTAAACATATAGTAAGGGTGTGCTGGGAGTGCCAAGCAGAAGCCTAAGTCCCTTAGAGATAGGGTGAAGAGTGTAGTCATTCGGGAGGGGCTCAGAGTAGCCGCTACTCCTCTACATCAAAAGTAGCCAGTTGAGGTGGTTCGGGTATCTGACTAGGATGCCTCCTGAGTGCCTCTCAGGTGAACAATTTAACACACATAAAAAAGGCTAGCACTGGCATCAGCAAAATCATTGGTCCTGATGTTGCATACTCATCCAACTGACTGAAAACTGCCCCTCCTTTTGGCTGTTTTTCCATTCCCACTATGGAGTCAAGATGGCAGCCACTGAGTAAAGGAAGTGTACAGTGCTCTACACTTTTTGAACGTTATGTGTACATTATCCCAGTATTCGAAGATTTTATGAAGCTATACTTGATAGTGTGAGCACGCTACACAACAAGACATGCACATAAATAAAATTAAATAACATTAAATAAAAAATTTGTCCTGAAACAGCCTGCTGAGTATGCTCAGATTTAAGGTGTTTTTATTCATTGTTGTACATACAGAATATCCACATTTATAATTCTGTACATTTACAGCTAGTAACTGCCCCACATTGCTTCTAACAACTGCTCATTAATTTCCATTTCACAGGCTTTTAGCAGCTCATCCTGTCACATTTGTTACCACAGTTTGGTACAATTTGAGGAGATGAGAGACACGGGCCCCGTTTACACCAGAGCGTTTTCAGTGGAAACCGTGTCGATTTGCAGTTTTCGTTTTCGAAAAGTAGCGCGCTCACACGGAAACGTTTCAGAAACAATCTCTGTTTACACAGAAACACGAGACGCTGAAAACGCTGCAGTTCTCATTGCAAGGCCACAAGTTGGCAGTGTGGAAATAGTAGCTGCAACTATAGTGTGCATGTGTGAGTACCCCCGTTATGAAAAAGCAGCGTTTTCGTCTGTTTACACGGAAACAGAGACGGCAGCGTTTCGAAACCGCTCCACTCTGGAGCCCGCTTTCAAAAAGTATCATTTTCATTCCATTCTCGTGTAAACGGGGCCTCAGTGTGTGACACTTACCATCCAAAAGGTCCCGGATCTTGTCTAAGTAGATTTCAAAATATGAAACCTGTAAACAGACAAATGATCTCATTGTGTGGCGATCAAGCAAAAGGAACAATCTAGTCAATTAAGATACACACTCAGGGGTTTGTGTAAAAAAATTTAGGTTGTAGTTTGTAATTCTTTTTGGATCTTTTGATTGCTGCTGGGTATATGAAGCACATGTGAAGAAATAAATTCAGACAGTTGAAATCTGTTATTTTGTACAGTTTCATGCAAATTTAATAGTTGGCAAAATGTCAATAATTTAACACCAATGGCTTTGTCATAAGAGCAGAGCCCAGAGAAGGTGGGTCAGACAGGAAGCATGACATTGCAGTTCAAAGCATATCAACCTCCTCCATCTCTTATGTTGTCTCGAGCAAAAAATGCAGAATAGCAGCAGACTACAAAAAAGGAACTAAGCAGCTTGTTTCTTGCACTTCTATCTGAGCATACAACTTGAGTTTTAAAGATTAAAAACTGCATGTTTTATGTGTAGGATGATGCCTCTATAACCATTGTACAGTATATCCCCTCTGCTTACTTTGATATGAAACTCCAGGTTTTCATCCATGGAATAGATGTAGTTGAAGATGTCTTGCACTATCCTGGGGATGATTCCCATTGAATCTGTGTCATGGAGATTCCCCTGCAAACAGAGTAATTTAATGTAATGTCACAAAGTCAAATTAAAAATTTCTTGAAATGTAATTAAAAAGAAATATTACTCTAGAGGCCATCCTTACCTCCATGGTATGTGTTTTGCCAGATGATGTCTGCCCGTATGCAAAAATTGTTCCATTATAACCCTCGAGAACATCTGTAAGACAAAATTCACAACTCAGTAAAGCAAAGATTCAAAGGAGCTGTATGTTTCAAGATAGAAAACCATCTACTGCGCAAATACTTGTAAACAAGCAAATATAAAATTATTACAAAAATAAAAGTGAGCCCTCACCTTTTACAATCTTTTGGGCGCAGGCATTGTACACTTGTTCTTGTGTTGTATTTGATTGAAAAACTCTGTCAAACATGTAAGGTTTACCCTGGGAAAGAAAGAGAAGAAGCAGTATTAGTGACAGAATAAACAAAATGAAACCCAATAACCCGAAACCTCTGAAAAACAAATGTGATGTGTTTTCTAAAGAGATGTGTGTATAATACTTTCTTTCACTAACAGGCACAATAGGAATTCACAACGGTCCATGTTCACACCCAGAACGCGATAGGTGTTTCCTGATGGAAACTGTCCAGCAGACTGTAAGTTATACAACCATGTCCAGCAGCAAGTGCAGTTTGACGTGCTATGCAAAATCTCTATATAGGAAGCAGGAACAGCCAGTATAGCTGAAGAGATTTACCGATAGTAACTCAAAGAAAGACATGTGGACCCACCATACAATATTTACTTACTGGAATTACTAAATAATGCTTTGTTACAAATAACAGAGCAGTAATTAGCTGCTTCTCCAGTCAGTTCCTTCTGCTACAGATACACTCCAACTAAATCGTCTTGTTCTGCAACATTTGTCAGCTCGGTACAGGAGCCCACTAACCAGCTCTATGACACCTGATGAAGAAAAAACAAAACAAGAAAAAGAAGCCTGGAGGAATTGCGTTGTCTGTCTCACCACCAAGACACCCCAGAATGTCACAATTTGATATTCTCCACCTACTTCTACCAGATGCACTTTAGTTCACCTTGAAAAGCTTGCATCTCCCACCTAATATGGTTCTTCTCATTCTAAATCTCTCCCCATCATGCCCCGAGCTTTTAATATTAATTTAAGATCCAGATTTCAGATCCTGCTTCAGAAACGCCAAGCATCTCTCACTCTGATTACCCAAAGGCTAGTCAAAACTTCAAAGCAGAGTTCCAGTGAGATAGCAATCAATAGCTGGCAAAATGACCAACCACAAGATGAGGAAGATGGCAACTATAGGGCAACAAATCTAATGCTACAAGCAAATCTTAAGTTCAGCTGAGATGGCATGCTCTCTCTGAAACTTCGCAGTCCTAGTTGACTCATCTTGTCTTCAGCCTTACAGGAAAGTTACTACCTGTAATGTGGGTAAGAGTCTGAGCACAAGAAAGCCCCATTAGTGACAGCACAGGTTACAAAACAGACAAGGCAGCAGGAAAATTACTGTCAGGTTCAGTGTTAACACCTGTTTAGGCAGAAGAAATGAGCAGCTGGTGTCACCTTGAAGGCTCCACTGGTTAGGGCTTACTAGTTTGAGGCCAGACATAAAAGGAAAAACATTCATCACTCAAGGTGAAACCACAAATACGTCACAGCCTGGCAGCAAAAGCAACAGCCCATTTACCAGTGCTAGAATTATTCAGACAACTGCAACTATGCTGTGATGTCCTCAATTTGCACACCAGCTCATAATCCCTCCTGACAGACAGTCACATCTAAAGCACAGCTCTGTGCAATACCCAATGACAGCACCTTAAGACTTTTGTAATTCACTCCAGCTAGCCACATCCCAGCAACTGACCATGCCCAGAACAAGAGTGCCGAGCTGCTATCAGGACTGCCAGACACCGTCTGCAAACAATAGAGCTTGACTTTGAAGTCCTCGTTGTTACTGGTCATGTTACCTACACTTCAGACTAATGGGATTACTGGGTGAAATGGTAATTGCTGGGAAATGTATTGTTAAAGTGCTCTGTCACACCCCTTGCTTCCTGATGGCAGTGTTATGACACATGGTAAGTTATATATTGCAGACAGTAACACAGTTACTGTTAGTTTATCCTGCCAACATCCACTAATTTTTTTATTTACTGATGTGTGAATATAGATGTGGTTTTTTTTTTTTGGCAAACCTGGATTTTTGATACATATGGCAAAAAAAAAAAAAAAGTTTTACTATCCTTGCTGTCACAAGGATAGTAAAACTTTCCCACCTCATTTCATTTTTATTTAATTTTGCTCCTTCTTTTGCATAATTTCTACCTGGTTTATCTGTTTCATCTTTTCATATACCATATTTTATGAGTTACTGATGTTATTTAAGGCTTCTTTGTTATGGGTTGTGGTTAATGTTTTGGCTGCCGTAACAATAACTTCCTAAAGTTTGGGATAAATACAAATGCTTCCCCACACATCAGTGTTATTCGGGCAGACCGCAGAGGTTCTGATTTAGAAAGTTTAGTTGCTACTAACAGCTAGTCCACATCCTTTAGAGATTGTGTTTTCCCTACTGGCTGGCTTACTGGCCAGGTTGCTTATGTGGCAGTTCTCAATATCATTCAGCCCCTTCCTCAGAAAGGATCTTGCCATGTGGTAGGATATAAGACCTTTTTCAGCCCTACCATCTTGGCCTATAGTTGGCGCTGGTCCTTGGAAATTCTCTGTGAGATAGAAAGCCACTCTAACCAGAACCTGTGGCAGATGAAGGACATGCATATGTTGAGCTCGCTACATCTGCAAAGCAGAACTACCCGTGAGTTGCAGTCCAAGACACTGAAGTTAGAGACTCATTTGAGAATCAGCTTAGTATAATAATTAGTGTGTCACAAAGTAATTGGAAAATAAACAATTTGAAGGAGAGTGTGCGCGCACGAATATCTAAGTGCATACAATGCTGTTATTACCCTTTTATACAACTTTCCTTTTATATCCTTTTCTTTCCATTTATCCTTCATGCACTTGCAACACTAGACTATGTAGCTCAAAGCTGTTATTATGGGACATCCCAGGCTAATGTATGAAAATAGCAAATGTGACAGCAGAGAAATGGGGGGATGAGTCGATCTTTTTGTGTACCACTGTCAGAGGAAAGAAAGCATGAATAATTCACCTGCTGCATGCTCACACTAGGATGGCAAAGCTTGCTTGGCAAATCGAGCTAGTTACCCATACCATCTCATCTGGAAACTTCATCTGTCTCGCTTGCTTTCTGGAAAAAAGGCTGGGAGCACCTAAAGGTGAGCTACAGCAGATTTAAGATGTACTGCATGAATTTTTTCCAGGAGACAAAGTTTGTGGAGAATCAGCAAATAGCAAAACTGGAAAAGAGCATTAAGCACTATCAACATGGTCTGCACTGGTCTAACTGCTTGTCTTCACTGCTGGGAGTGTGGGCACTGATGCTGAGGCATCAGTCCCAGCTCAGGGTCCACGCCCTAAATTGTTTCAAAAACGGATATAAAGTATGAGCTAAGAGCATCTGCAAAACAAAATACATCACCATAATAATTACTCTCCCCCATCCGGAGCGATTGCCTAGCACCCACTTACTCTGATTGGTTCAACAGCTGGTAACCAGGAGAGAAAACACAAGGGGATTACACAGGATCCCTGAGCTACTGCTGCTCCTCTACTTCTCGGAACAGATGCACACGCATGTCTCACAGTCTGCACTGGTATTTTACCACTATGACTGGCACTCTGAACTGGGCAGGGCCACATCACGCCTTAGCTGCATAGACTGTGCCTGCTATTAGCCAGAGGCCTGAAGTCATTGTCAGCAAAACTATTCAAGAAACTCAGCACAGTTCTAATGGCCATCTCTGTTTAGCATGACAGAAAATGAATAGCCCTGTTGTACTCTAAAATCACCACCTAAACTAGCAGTCTTACTCGAGAAGACGTGATTCCAAATCACGATAAGTTCCTATTGCCTTGTAAACTCTCTTAAAGCAGTATTTCCATTGGTGAGCATATCATGAAGATAGCAAAGTCCACAAAGACCAAGGTAGTTTGTTGTCAAGAATAACTAATATTTAACCATGTTTTCTTCAAGTAATATACCACTCCCTTTCACATGATGAGCACGCACTGTAAATTTAGATATCAGCTTAGGTTTTAGGCTGTTTGCTTCTTAATTACAAGTAACAGCGATATATAAAGACCAGGCACTTTCCTTTTGTCCGTCCTGCCATAGAATAAGAGCAGAGGCATGCAATGGCACAACCCCAAGTTGTGTGAACAGTGCTTGCTCTAGGCATGCTTTATAGGCCTATGATGACAAAGCATCAAGTGCAAACCATTTGGAAATGGTCCTCAAGTCAACTTCTCTGTTGACTCAGTAAAATGGAGGTAACATGGTACTGCAAAACATTTCCTTCTTTTGACGTGATGGTAACTGTTACAAAGCTTTTATCCTTATCTGATGCAGGAGAGCTAATTAAACTAAAAACAACAAACGCTGGTTTAAACATCCTGAAAAGAAAACACAGATTTATAAGATAGCTCTGCAAAGTGTCCAGTCACTGAAGGCCAAAAGATTACAACTGACCTGCAAGAAGTCTGACATTTCCACTCCCAGTTATTATGTAGTCCACTTCCCTCTTCCCCATTCCCACCCTCCATCTCATATTCAATCCTCTGATTAACTTCAGAATAGTCTGCAGAATGGTTGGTTCTACAGCCAGCTGGTCGGCTAGCTGATGCTAGCTTTAATTAAGCTACAGCATTAAAACTAGCCAGCTAGCCAAGGCCAGCTAATCTGTCAACTACCAGCTGGCCTAGCATGCTAGCCACTACCATATCAAAGCTGGCTTACGCTTTATGCTGACGCAAACTGTTCATAATTAATAGATTTATAGTTACAGATGCACAGCCACTGAATAATTAACATCGTGATAATATTGCAGTGTGTAAAGGATGGGACCGGCAGGCAGGCAGGCAGGCCGGCGGGCGCCGGCGACATTTTAACCTGCCGATGTGTTTGTGGCTTTGTTGAATGACAGCTCGCTAGCAATGACAGGACAACCGCGAATGGTGACATTTTTATGACAACAGCAACTGTGCTGCGTTTCTGAAATGTAGAATTAAACGCTGCCGTAATCTGTATACGAACTGAAAGCCGAATACGTGACACGTTAAATGTGAGCCACTGAATAGTGGCACCAGCCGAGGGCCAGTGAAACAACGCACCCGTGAGCAGGTTAGCTCTGATGGCTAACAAGCTAAGGTGCTAGCTACCGTAACTAAAAGACAATCAGAAATGGCGTACGGATACCAGCCGGGGGGCTCTGTCAAACAGGTAGACGGTCAACACAAATCAACTCACCGCGATAACAACAGTATCTTCCCCTTGAAACTTGGGAATGTACTTGTCGCCCCTGACCACCTCGGAGCTGTTCAGGGGCCTAAAACGGCACATCACTTTGATGGTGCACTCCGCCGGGTCGGCCATCTTCCACGGTTCACGAATGGAAATTCACGACAAGAATTAAAGTATATCCTGGATCTCAGGGGCGGCCGCGGGAGGCGAAAAGGGAGGCCGAGCCCCTCTGTCCCAATCTCAGGTTCTAGAAAGGGCGATGGTCAGTCGGGCATTCAACAAAAATCCTTGTTTTTCCTCTCAGTCACTTCCACCCGTCCTGTTAGGAAGCCATGATACCGGTGGATCAGCGGCTGGCCACCTCACCCCTCCTGCTGCCGTGGATGTGGATCACAATGACGTCACCCCAACAGGCGCTCCCCTCCTCACTGTGTCAATGTAATAAAATCCTCAGCAAACACACACAAACTCACGCAGCAGCATCCGAAAGCATGCAAAGTATTTGTACTTTGCTGTTACTCTTTACTTGTGCTTCATCATTTCAAATAACTACTTGTGGTTATTAGATATTCTTTACTGTCAAATTGCGGTTCTCTCCAGGTGCTCTGGCTTCCTCGTGCAGTCCAAACACATACATGTTATTTGGTGACTGAGCATTAGCTGATGCGCAAACACAAACAACAGTGTGTAAAATCAAAATATACAGTAATTAGCACCGGTTCAAGGTAAATGGATTGGTACTTGTATAGTGCTTTTCTACTCTATTTGTGCATTCAAAGCACTTTCTTATAACAGGCCTCATTCACCCATTCATACAAGCACCTTTTTCTGTGCTTAATTGGTTTTAATCTAACATTCACACTTGACTGGATGCATATGGGGCAACTCGGTGTTCAGTATCTTGCCCAAGAATACTTCAACATGTGAACTGGAGGAGCCAGGGAGCGAGCCATTGACCTTCTGATTGGTAGACAACCCACTCTACCTCCTGAGCCACAGCCACCCCATCAGTCTGTTGTTTATATTGTAATGTTATATTGTGACATTACAATAAAGACACATAGTAAATTATCTAAAAGACCAGTTATATTTGTGTTTTGAGTTTAAGCAAATTAAATACTTGATAATTCAAAGTAGGCTACTTGTATCATAATGATCCAAAAAGCATTTAGTCTTGTGTGCTGCCATAAAGCAGATTCTCTTATGCACTAATAACACTGCCTAAAATTTAACTTACGCCTCTGAAGGATTAAAAAAGGATGTGGAAAATGTGCCTATATAATTATCTGTCATGCATTTAAACATCTGTAACCTATTTACATAACCTATAAATACAAATGCATCATTTGTGGACTAAAGGCTAAAAACCTTAAAGCTCCTGAGGATTGCAGGCTTTTTGGAATACCAAATATGTCGTGTTGTCTTATTGGAAAATGTGTTAAATTAAGCACCAAAACATTAGACTTCTTCTCCATTCTTAGATCTGAATGTTTCACTCAATATATATCCGCTTCAATAAAACAGACTAAATTTATTTTTTGTTCCTCAGTGTGGGAGACTTGTTTGTCTAATCCGCCAGGGAAATATTAGGAACAGTAGTGCTATTGTTACTCCTGAAAGAGGACAGAACTATGGCATGCTGTGGAGGCTGCAGCTGTGAGACCTCCTTGAAACTAAAAATTCATCATGCCTGACTTCATTCAGCGGATGCCATATAATGGAGCAAAAGCCATGGCAGACTGCTAGTGGCTGGACACATTTTCAGGCCCCTCCCTGAAACACTGAGTGATATCCTTTTTCATGTTAGAGTGCTTAGCTAATCCAAATACCAGTTCTACTGGCCCACTTGTGTGTTCACAGAGTGAAAGGGTGTGGTGCCGCTGTGTGAGCTAACAGGGTAGTCTGGCTATAACTGAGCAACAAGTCCCCAAAGACCACATTGTCTACTGTCTACTGGACTGGTAATAATAACAGGAAAGGTTATTCAGTCATATGAGCTCTTATTATGTTCCTCTTTATTCAGCTAAATCTCAGCAAAGTCTGGCCTTTCATGGCCTTTATAAAGACATGCCTTTACATCTAGATTTGATTGAAAAGTGAAAGCTCAACAGTCGTCTTTTGATGCTATTAAAAAGACTTGAATTCAGCCTAATGTCAAAATGAATTCATGTTTACACACTGTTCACTGTCCTTCTGTTGACTGGAGGTATAAATAATTCATAGCCTTAATGCTAAAATCAGGTTAAATTTGACTTAAAACTGCAAGTTTAGTAGATATGTAAATCACAGCTAGCCATTGTTTCAAAAACGCACATTTTTGTTTGTTTGTTTTTTTTTGTTATATGAAATTTGATTGTCATTTAATCTCATTATAATGGTATCTATGTTATCAGACAGCCTCCCAACTCTGACTCCAGGCACACAGATAATATTACCAGATGATATTTTTTAAAATATGGAAACCATGATTATTCCATTTATAAGCATCTACGTACATGCATGTACACGCATAGTATCATGAGAGCTGCATGGTGAGGCTATTGTATTAGCCTTTGTACAGCAAAATGTATTGTTCCCATAAATTAAGGTGGTGCAGAGGTTAGCACTGAGTTTTTATCTGCTATTTGAGAAGTTTCCAGAAGTGTTCATGTCCTTTCACGTTTCAAATTAAATTTAGGATCATTATCTAGACATCTTTTCAATGACCTGACGCCCTTTCACGTATCACATTATCTAACCAGGAAGTGAAGCTCTTGAAATCAACAGTCTCTTTTGTGAGTGTCCTGGGCTCACAAAGACCCACAGGCATTTTTTTTTTTTTTTTTTTAAGTAGGAGAAACCAGAGCTCCTGAACACATCCCACATAAGCGTGAAGAGAACATGCAAACTCCACAAAGAAGGGCCCTGCTCGGGTTTGAACCCAGGACCCTCCTGCGCTGAGGTAACACTGAACCACCGTGTTGCCAAATGCTTTTCAGGGTGGGACTGTACTACACATTTATTTGAGCCCCTTCCTCTCACATCGCATGTGTACCAAAGGGCTCAGCATCCAGCTAAGCCTATTAGTTGACAGCTGTGTCTTAATTATTATAGTCATGTAGTGTTGTAGGTTTAGTTTCACTGTAAATGCATTAGCCTGCAGGCATAAATGTGTTTATGAGTGTTTACAAATTAGAAAACAATGACACCGTCATTCATTTAATCTCCACTTTTACATTCATTCATTTTAGGGGAAACACAGTAATTCAAAATGGGAAATAGGAAGTCTGTCAAAGAACTATCTCATCATCATGTTGTGAAGCTGAAAACAAGAGAAACAGTCTTGGAGTTGTGGTGGAAGAATTTCTCAGCTCTGTATTCAGCTGAAACGAGACATATTGCAGTGTAGAAATGACATTTGCAGGTAAACACATTAAACATTTTACTTAAGTATATAAGAAGACACACTGAGGAAAACAGACACAAGAGACTCTACACAAAAGGGAGGAACACAAAAGGAAAACACAGGGAGAACTAAACCCTAAAGCCACTGGGAACTTGAGGTCACAATAAAATCATGAAGTATTTTCTGTCATTTCAACGCTGGTTCCCCCTCCTCCAGCTTCCCTGCTCCTCCCAGCTGGGCCATCAGCAGAATGACGAAGGGTGGAGCACTGCTAAATCAGAAAAAGTAATGAGTGAGTAAGACTAAACACTTCAAAGGATCTGCAACTGGTTAAGAACACAGTTTTCTCAGTAAATGATTCATTATTTTATTGTAACACTAACCTGTCTGTCAAGCTGCCAACAGTGGCACCATAAGAACAGAGGACAGGGTCATGGTCCACCCAATCGTGTACATGGGTCGTTTTATCTTGAGGTGTTGGTAACTGACCAGGTACAGGATCAAAAAGGTTTGAAAGTTTGCATAAGTTGAAGAATAAACCAAATTGCATGTGTGCCGTGTTAATTTATCTAAAGTTATTATTTATTTTGTATTACAAATACTTTTAATACTGTACTTGCTTCCCTCAGGCAATATTATTAGAAAGCACTGCATACATTTCCAATACCATGCAGTTGATACAGTTATAAACAGTTATGCCTATCTATAAAACCAGATCACACACAATTAGTTAAACTACAGGCAGGTCTTCAAGACACAGAGCTCTGTAATTTTCTATTTCTAAATTCTGACAATAGTTAAATTACTGCAGACCCAAACATTCAGCAAGCGCCATGAAATTACAACACACTGTAGAAGTGCTCTAGTGATCAATTAGCCTAGATCAGAAAGAGACAAGATATTAAACATGATTTTAAGATGTGAATAAGTAAATGTTATAGCCTGGAAATGGTTAATGTGCATAATGCATCCACTAATACTCAACATGTAATGCCCAACATCTTGCATTAGCATCTACTATCAGAAGAATGAGCCTGAGGAAAAAGCAGACAGTTCAGATCTGAGGTAAAAGCACCATCTTGAGGGTAAGCAGTGAAGGTCAAACCTGTTCCTATGTCAAATTAGAGAGTTAAAATTGATGCGCTATGTGATCAGTTCTTGTATATTAACTTGGCCACAATGTCCACAGTAAGACCCTGTTTCTTTGCCATGAATCCAAGTACAGATAAGACGACAAAGCCAGCAACAAACCGGATCGCACTGTTCAGCAGAGAGAGCCAAAAGCAGTCCCTAGAGGTTCAGAAAACACTGATGAAACAACCTCGTTCCAACACAAGTAATGCTTGATGATTTTTTTATTTATTCTCCAGCACTGAACCTGTTAACAATAAAGAACTTGCTTACTTTAATAGTCACTGTATTTAGACTTCCTGAAGTCACATTGTAGGAGAAGAGGATTTGAGACCCGGCTTCTAACCAGACCTGTAATGTAAAAAAAATAATTTGATACTATATTATCATCTCTTTCATCCAAGTCCTTGCCATATTAGTTCATTCGATACTAATTAAGCCTATCTCTACCACATAACTCATTCTGTCTGTGCTGACATCCCCACGCTGGTGCACATACATAAGCCAGCATGGGCTGAAGGAAAAACAACTGTAGCAACTGAGATATTGTAAACTCAATATAAAAGAAACATACCAGACATTCTGGGTCTGAAATATCAAGCCAATGTAGAAGTGCCATGAATTTTCATTCTTATAATGGCCAGCAGAGGGTGACTCCTCTGGTTGCAAAATGAATTCCAGTTATATAGAAGTCTATAGGAAAATATGCCACAGCTCCCTTTATCTAAGACCTCAGTAAACACTTTCCAAATAAGATTATTAGTCCCCAGTTTTAAGCTCCATTGACTACAACATGACATCTATTTTGTACCCATTGTGTACAAAAGGGCAGTAAAGCAGGGTATGCTTTAGGGAAGGCTTTGTGCTTGACAAGTTGCACTGTATGAGTATGTACAGTCCACTGGTTTCAGATCCACCCCTTCCTCTTCATGCCTGATTTCAGAACAGCAAATGGGGTAAAATGCAGAACATTCGGGTTCATAACGGGGCATTGCTGACCAGTGGGTGACATCATGATGGCCACGCCCATCTCTTATGCACAGTCTGTGAATGGAATAGGCTTCATCAACTGGGAGTATGGCAGAGAAACCTACATAATTTTAAGTTCAAAAAGAAACTGCATTTGGACAAAAGATTACAGTCTTAAAAAAAGAGAACAGCAGTGCAGACAGGCCCAGATTACCGTTGGTGTGATTTTTCCTTTTCAAGGACATGTCAACAGTGTTTATGTAAATTACTCCCACCGCTAAAGGAGGGAGATAAAAACTCAGGTTTGAACTACCTGAAGCTTAGCCAGGTGGTTCGAATCTGGATACAGGTAGAAGTAAATCTCTTGCCAAGCTCCAGGTAGAGCTAAGCCCCCAATGAGTAGTATCAGGAGCATCACATAGGGAAATATGGTACCTTCACAGAAAAACATTTAGACAATATTTTAGTGACGTTTTCTTTTGTTGAAATCACAAGTGTAATTGTGCTATGCAACCACAAAAGCTTTCCAGAGGACCTTACACTTTTCTAGACATTGAAGTAACAGAGAATCCAGCAGACCTGAAGACACAGTGTCAGCTCCCACGTCACAGCTCCTCAGTGCATGGCCAGTACATGCTTTCTGAGGAGAAATTTGTAGCTAAGTTCAAGAAATTTGGACTTGTTCTCACAGCTCAGTAGCAGCAGAGGTGGTGTTGGTGATGGTGGTTTGATTTGCAGTAAAATCTGGAAAAGAATCTGAAATCAGAAGACCCTTATAGCTGGCTGGTTTAGTGATGAATTTAAATAGATTTGAGAAAGACTTAAAATAAAAATTATAAACGTGGGGAATTACCATTTTAGAAAATAAGAGAAAGCTGTTAGCTCTGCAGTGAATGTTCAGGAAATAATAGCTTGCTGCCCACTATGGAGTTTTATTGGACTACTGGTAACGCATAAATCATGGAAACTTCCTGCTTTGTGCAGCTGTTCATTACTGGCAACTGCAGCCAGATCCAGAATGTGTGCGCTTAGTGTGATGCTTCCTTTACTTTGCTTTGGCTATGAACACCGAAACTCGTCATCACAGCAAAAGAACGATAGCAATGTGCTATTTAGAAAAAAGAAATCTCTTCCTCTGGCTTTGCACATTTCTTTCACTACATGCTGCTGATCTCTGAACCCCCACACAGCTTGAAACAGCACTAGTGTTAGTACTTCAAATGATAACCATATTAAAATGCAGTGGAAGGTATTTGTGATTAATTTAGACACCGTTGGATGTTTACTGCCTTCTTCGTGGTATACTTCAAGGCTTTTAATTTTAAGAAAATCCCATAGTCTAACCTTACCTGTGTTCCAGGTGTTTTCACAGCTGGCCCACGGGAGCTGGGATCTGAGGGACAACACCAAGCAGACAAGAGCCTAGACTTCAAACTCATTGAGTTTTACCATCATTTGTGCATACCCTAAAATGTAAATGTAAAGTAAAAATTATTTATCATGTTGTGCTTTTTGAGCATACACAATAAATAGTAATATTTTATGGTGTTCTTTCTTCAGCTGGCTACATCTTTAGCTCCAGCTAATCAACTCAACTTGTGCCAGTGGACACAGCTTCCTCCAGCAGGTGCACAGCTCAAGTCTCCAGTAGGACCAATAGCATCCCACACATCACAGCTAAGAGGCTGTATGGCATACCTTGGCATAACCAAGGTATGTTATTTTAAAACATGAATAGGCTTTGAAAACTGAAAGGTTCTGATTTCAGTACATCTAAAATTGGCTATTTAAATCAGAGATTCTGATTCACCTCCACCATTCTTGTAGCAGAGATAAGGAAATCTCCACATGTTGCCGAAACCAACCACATTTCGTGAGAAAACCAGAATAAATTGTTTTGCTGGCCCACCGTCCTCTGTCTCCAATTATTATTATGTTCTGACTTTCCATCCTTCTTCCTCTCTTCATTTCAAGATCAAAGACTTCACCTGTTGCTGCCACACAACATCCAAGCTCGTTCTTCATTTACCTATCAAATCAAGTTGGGGGATGTGTGACATGATCAGACTCACACCAGGCAGTAACAGTTACTGCCTGTTGCATATTTTGATAAGCACTTGGATACACAGTCAGGCTGACCTGCTGACTGACCACAGTCTTACAACATCACATACAAAAGAACCACAGTGAAAACTAAAAAAAAATCTGTGCATGAACAGGTGGAAGAACCTTCATTTTCATATATATTGGTAGTATACAGTGCACAAGCACCCGTATCTCACATCAAACTTGCAAAACACAACTTCATGGGAGAGTAAACTGACAACATGCATTTAATGCACTCAGTGCACGAGTCTGCTCACTTGTGTGTGCAACCCCAGGTAACATTTGCAGTGACTGAGCTAAAAGGTGGCTCCAAGCTCCTGATAAACAATTTGCTATGACTTCAAGAATACAGCTGAAAAATATTCTATTTGTGTAGTCTAGTTTTTGTTGCTGTTGTTGTGAGTATGCTTTGATTCAAGGTTATTATAGTTAACTAAAACTAAAATAAAACTAAAACTAAGTGTGAACAAACAATTTAGTTTGCCTTTTAAATTCAGTTACACTTTCAAAGAAAATGAAAACTGTGACTATATTGTAAAATGTAACTAAAATTATATTGGAAATTTCTTTACATTTAGTTTGTTAATTTGGTCAAATTTCCTAAAATATTGTAACAGTGATTCGGAACTTCTTAAATCTTTTCCCAGACAAATATTCCTTTTATTATCATAAATAAAAACTACAATTAAACCTGAAGATTTTAAAAACGAGACTTAAAATTAGCAAAAGCATGGAAACTTATATGAAACTAGTTTCAGATAATTGCAAACACACACACGCACACACAAATAAAAAATAGCTTGGACAGAATCGAGGTGAAGACTGAATGGTATTTAATTGTGATGAGGGCTAAATTGTTCTCAATAACATACAAGGGCCTACAATCAGCAGAGACAGGTGTGGTCATGATATGGCAGAAAAAAGACACGGAAAAGACAGAGAAGACTTTCAGGTCACTTTAAGCTTAAACACGTGCCATCAAAAAAAATTTAAAAAGAGGAGCATCTCAAAACCGGGCCAATCACTTAACAAGCAGGTAAGAAAAGTAGATATTACAAACTTAAAGTTTTTTTCTTCTTGTGTGTGAGTGTGCATGTGTTTAATATTCCGTGTCTGTATTTATAATAGGTGCTTTTTTGGTGTTCAAGCAGAAAATATTTGCACATCTGCAAACCTTACCTACAAATTCTAATTAATGCTTTCAAGAAAATTGTTCTAATGTTCAAAGGCCGTTTATCTTTTCAAATAATGATTCTGTAAAGTTAAACATTTAACTGAGACAGTTCTTCTGAGGATTCTGAGGATGTTTTGAGAACATTGTTGAGAAGCAGCTTTAAAATTGTGTACAATATTTCAGCAATGTTATATGAAAGCATCAACAAAAAGAACTCTCACTGCCAAATCCTGAAAAATAGTTTCAGAAAGTTGCACTGAGCATAGTTTTCGTTCATCCTCCCATCCATACCTGTCAGCACTCACGTTTTTTCCGAGTTTGTTCCTTTTTCAAGAGCATATACTGTACCTTTTTTCCATTTCTCCCTGAAAACTTGGAATTTGCCAAAAAAGCACTTGAATACAGGAATTAAGCTTTGTGCGCTCGTCTGTTACCCGCGTTGCCATATTAACTGTGTAATGCAGTCTCCACACACAGAGTCAACGGGTTTGTGCAGCTGATCTCTGCGCAGATACGCTGCCTGCTCTCTCAGCAGCTGTTTAACCTCTTCGGTTCTCTTTACTGCAAAGACGACGTAAAGATGTGTTGTTGCCCTTTTCTTCTAGATACTACGGTACGGGTGCCGAGTGGCACGCAAACACAGCAGATTTGACTATTTTCAAAAGTGTTAGTTCTTCTGATTACATTTTCCCACAGTTCTTCATTTTTAAAGCTGTAATTTTTCAAAGTTCTCATATTTTAAAAAAAATGCACCTTATATGTTATTATTAGCAGAGGTGGAAAGTAACGAAGTAAAAATTCTTTGTTACTGTACTTAAGTAGATTTTTCAGGTATCTGTACTTTACTTGAGTATTTATTTTTCTGACTACTTTTTAC
>JAVDPK010001254.1:50878-62033 GCA_034780415.1 Cichlasoma orientale | reverse complement strand
TGGGATTATATGGAGAGCAAGAGATTTAGTTTCACGGAAATCTAACAAAGTCTTTACAGACATTCTGTACGTGATGCTGATTAACAAAATAGCCACGGGTCGGGGGTGCTTCGGGCCCGATCATCACTGCTTGCAGTTTTAATTTGGAGACTTGTTTTTTCTCTTCAGGTCCTGTTGCACTTTATTCGGCAGCTCCATCATCTGCTATCAAAAGCTAAATGATAATGATCAAAGTGTTGGGCTGAACTTATCTTTATTAATGAGAGCAGGTCTCCTGAAATGAAATCATAGCCCTTTAATTTAGTTTCTGACATTGTAACCACGAAGGTTGATAATAATTTTACAGAGAAATCGTTAAATGCAATATATACAGTTTTGGTCAAATGTTTTACGCTACTCAAGGTTGCTTTCACTCTTTTGAATTTGTGCAATCATCCTTTATGGTAATGAGAGAGAACTGGGTCTAATATCAAAAATGAGGTTGCTCATCTTATGCTTTCTTTAGACTATTTGAACCATTTTTAAATATTTGCTTTCACTGTGATCGACAGGATCGTCAGCTGAAGATCAAAGACTTGGTTCTCCCCACTCATGAACGTGCAGTCAGGAACTGCCCCTGGACCATGGGTCTGTGGAAGAGCTACCTGCTCGCTCTGGAGAGGCACGGAGCCGACCATCAGACTGTGTCAGGTAACAAGAGTGCAGCGTGAACATCTTGAGAAAACTGGAGTTTGCCCACTTTATGATGTTCTCCTGTTGGGGGTCCTCTTTCCAAACCAAGGTAGCTGATAGATACTGTCCCTGCCCCTCCTTGGTGGCTTCTCCCTGAGGCTTTGATCTTTACCAGACAGCTGCTGCTAGTAGATACTGCTACTACCTGCTGGGACATTTCTCAGCTGGTCAGCACAGTCTCAGATCTTTTTTCAGCCAATACAGTTTCTGGGTGCATACTTTGACTCTAGTTAGAGGTGAATGGATGTGCTGTCTGTGCTAATCTTAAATACAAACTCCCTTTTACTGGCCTTAATTATCACTTGATGATCTTGAAAGGAGATTAGGCGTGTTGGCTTTTCTGGTGTAGGAAAACTCAGTGTAGAAAAAAGGAGAAACAAAAGTCTTTAAATGTCTTTAAAAATTTACACAGGGAAGCAATTTAATTTCATATGTTTAAGGTTTTAGAAGTGTGAGTGGAAAAAAACTGTCACACCTCCAGTTGGAATACACCTCTCTTCTTTGTTCGGGAGAGAATATACAAAACTTTCATTATCCTAAACCGATTTATTATAGCTTTTATAGTTAATGTCTATCACCGTGGCTCATAAACAGTCATAAAATATGTAATAGATATAACTAAACACAACCTGAATTCTACCCTGATATTAAATCATTAGTAGTATAAATAGTAATTAAAGACGTGCTTGTTTTTCATTCACTTTAAAACTATCTTGAGTATATTTAAAATGCTGGTGACCTTATGGAGAAATGTTGTTGGCCGTTATAGTTGTGTGTTGAATTTTGATGTGCATTATTTTATTTTGTCTTCCACGCAGATGTTTTTGAGAAGGCACTAAATGCAGGCTTCATTCAGGCTACGGATTACGTGGAAATTTGGCAGGCGTACCTCGACTACCTGAGGAGGCGTGTGGATTTCAGTAAAGGTGAGGGCAGTCGTGTGTTATGAACAGTCTGTAATGTAAGAAAAAAAATATGCAATTCAGATCATTTCTTTGCTCATTTGTTACGTTGGCTTTTTTTTTTGTTGTTGTTTTGCAGAATCGAGTAAAGAGTTGGAGGAATTACGAGCAGCTTTCTCTCGATCTCTGGACTACATGAAGCACGACGTTGAAGAGAGTAAGCAGACGTCACTGAGATCTTTTCTTGTGGCGTTCTTGGTTTAGTTTTCATATTTATTCACCTCCTTTTGTCACCGCAGGGTTTGGTGAAAGTGGTGATCCTTCTTGTATCATAATGCAGATCTGGGCACGGATAGAGGTGAGTGGTGTTACTATGACAACCATTTTCGAGAGCACACATTGTGTAGCAGTGTTGTTGAATTGTGGTGAGTAAATCATAGAATGAGCGAGGAAATCACGACAAAAGCAATAAGCTTCTTTATTTAAAGCTTTTTCTAAACCAAGAGTTAATACAGCGCTACAGACACGTTTGAGGCACAGTGAAAATCACCTGTACCCTCTAATGAGATAGAGGGTACAGGTGTTCTCAGTTCAGTTCAGTTCAGTTCAGTTTTATTCATGCAGTGCCAAATCGTGACAGTCACTTCAAGACCCCGCAATGTAATTCTCAGTGACAGCGTGGATATACTGGGTAGTGTGTTTGTCATATAATTATATTTGCCCAAGAATGCTATCATATCTCATATTTCCTTTTCTTCTCCCTACCAGGCTCTTCACTGCAAGAACATGCAAAAGGCCAGAGAGCTGTGGGATAAAATCATGACAAAAGGAAACGCCAAATATGCCAACATGTGGCTCGAGTACTACAACCTGGAAAGGTCTGTGATGTTGTCTCAGTTCAAACACTTGTTCATATGCTTCCATGTAGTAGGCTATACATGTATAATGTATATACTACAGTAATGTGTAAAAGTCTTGAGCCACCCCTGATTTCTTTCAGTTTTAAATTGTATTGTTAGTCACTTTGTTACTAGCAGTCTGTTGAAGAAACACATCGTTTGTTCCCGTTTCTTTAGTGGAATCAATGAAAAACACCAAAGATAACAGTTTGAAAGATATAAAATAGTATTTTTGCACAAACAGGGTGATTACCAAAGAGCTTTTAGCTGAAAACCTGGCATATCTCAGCATGGTGTGCAGCATGTCCTTAATGAAACTGGACAAGTGGAGGACAAAAGGCAAAGTGGCAGGCGTGAAAAAGCATCTACAGCAGATGAACAGCATCTGAAAGTCACGTCCTTAAGAAACCGAAAAACATGAAGCCTCATCAGAAATGGTCCCAGTGGAGGGATGGCTGTCAAGAAGCCATTCTTAAAGAAGGGAGAAACGGCTGAGGCATCCCAAATTACCCAAGAACAGGACTGAAAATCAGTGGCAACGGGTCTTATGAATCCAAATTAGAAATTTTTGGTTTAAATCATTGTCGGTATGTACACAGGAGGTCAGGAGAGAGGTACTACAGTGGGTGTCTACAGCCATCAGTAAAACACATGTAAATTCACAGGTTAATCTTTTCTTAAACAGAAAGTTGTGAATTTATCAGAAAGCATGTGACACATGTCAGTGCGAATGCACTTTTTCACTCAAAACTCTGATTTTCAGTATGCAATTTGATAGACATGACATGCCTGACTGGGAAAAATTAAAGGGCTGATGACTTTGTGACTAACTACAAAACTTGGTGTGCTTGATGATTGTATTTTTTATCTCCAGGTCATGTGGTGACTCAACTCACTGTCGAAAAGCTCTCCACAGAGCAGTTCAGTGCACCTCAGACTACCCAGAGCATGTGTGTGAAGTCCTGCTCACCTTTGAGAGGGTGGAAGGTGAGTCTCAAACTAAAAAAAAAAACAAAGTCACTATAAAAATAAGAGAGAATTTCATGAATTACAGTGCGCCTCTGTGTTTTGTGTTCTCACCCACAGGTTCTCTGGAGGACTGGGACGTGGCAGTGCAGAAGACGGAGACTAGGCTGAACAGGATTAATGAACAGCGAGCGAAGGCAGGAGCACTTGTCAGCACTGCACTGGGCAGGTGTATCGTTTGGCTGCTTTTGACTAATGTTACCATGTTCTGTCCATCTGTTAGGCAGCTGAGAAAGAAGCCAATCTGGCTCGGCAAGACGAGGAGAGAGCTGAGCAGCGGCGGAAAGCCAAGACAGAAAAGAAGAATCAGAAGAAGGTCCAGAAGGGAACTCGAGCTGGAGAGAAGAGGAAAGCTGAACAGGATGATTATCAAGATGAATGGAATGAAGATGCAGGTAATATACACAACTTAGCTGGAGAAATGGACTTGTCATTTTTTTAAACAAAACTAATTGTGATTATAACTTTCTGTTTCTCTGTGACACAACAAGGTCCTAAAAGGCACCGAGGAAACGGTGACCAAACCACAGATGAGTACATGGAGACAGAAACCGGACTCTTTGGGAAGACCGCTCCCCCTGGATATAAGCCCGGTCCACCTGCCACTAAAAAACCCCCGCAGGGAGCAGCAGCTCCCGCCCACAGGCAGAATGACGACAACCCGGAGCTACGAAATGACAACTCCAGCGTGTTCGTCAGCAATCTGGCCTACACACTGGAAGAGCCAGAAGCGAAGCTCAGGACACTTTTTGACACCTGTGGTCCAATCAAGCAGGTTCGCCCCATCTTCACTAATAAAGGAAGCTTCAAAGGCTACGGCTATGTACAGTTTGAATCCCAAGTGTCAGTCCCTGAAGCCCTGAAGCTGGACAGACAGGACGTGGAGGGCAGGCCCATGTTTGTGTCACCGTGTGTTGATAAAAACAGAAATCCTGACTTTAAGGTAAGTGTGGGTCAGTTCCTTCATTTGTTGTATTGAACTTAAATGCCGTCATCATTTTTATTTAGTTAATCTGGCTGCTTATGCCACTTCACCAGGTCCGAGATTATTATTTAAGGTACTGAAATATTGTGATGTAGTATTCATTAATCCAAGTTTGTATTCTATGAGGTTTACATCCAATTTGGCTAAGATGATTGGAGCATGCAGTACAGGTGATATCGTCACGTTCATGTCCTTGTAGGTGTTTAAATACAACACGATGATGGAGAAACACAAAATTTTCATCTCTGGTCTACCGTTCTCGTGCACTAAAGAGCAGCTGGAGGAAATCTCCGGAAATCACGGCACCGTCAAAGATGTTCGTCTGGTCACATATCGCTCAGGAAAACCCAAGGTGAGGAATCAAGACCTTTGACTCACACACAGGGTGAAGATGCTGTTGTTGATGTATTTACCCTCTTTTGCTTTGTGGCTCTGCAGGGTCTGGCATATGTTGAGTTTGCAGATGAAACGCAGGCCTCTCAGGCAGTGATGAAAATGGATGGCATAGATGTGGAGGGCAACAAAATCTCCGTTGCTATAAGTAATCCTCCTCGCAGAAGCATGCCAGAAAAACCTGGGTCAAGCAGGTCCACGGGAGACATGATGCCTCGCCAGGTCTACGGATCGTAAGTTTACCAACACATTTCTCTCACTTGATGCGTGTCCGAAAATGTTTGCAGACATTCTTTTTCTTAAATAATCCTTAATATTCTCCATTTTGTAAAGTTTATTTCCTTTCCTTTCCCAGGAGAGGGAAAGGACGGACCCAGCTCTCCATGCTCCCTCGTTCCCTGCACCGACAAAACGCGCCCGTCTGCAAAGTGGAGAACGGGACTGCGGCGGAGCAAGTGCCAGCCAGCACAGCAGCAAATGCAGCCGGAGAGCCGAAACAGCTGTCAAATTCAGACTTTGCCAAGATGCTTCTAAATAAGTGAGAAGACGGGCAAGAGCGTAACGACCGCCTTCACACTGAAAGCCATCTTGTGTCCTTACAAATGGGTGTTGGTGATTATTATTATAATTTTTTTTTTTTTTTTTGTAACTGGTTACCTGATGTCCCTTTAATCCCAGTCATGCTCTCATCATCCGTTCTGCGAGATTGCCTTAAATCCCCATCACGAACCCTTTTCAAACAGTGCGTTAGATTGTTTTTGTTGGGTGTGTTTTGAAGGTGGCAGCCAGGATGTTTTATTAAAAGTGTATCATATGTGTGTAAATATACTGTATCTAAAATTGTAAGCCTCATGTTGCAAGGTCTTTTTTTTTTTTTTTCTTTTGGTTGTTGTTGTGCACTGTAAGGGATTTTGACAGAAGCATATGGGAGAGTATTTTTTTAAATATTCAAAACAGCCAAACTTGTGAATGTTGTTTTAAATAGGTATATGCAAAAGTTTGGATGTGGTGTAATATAGTTGGTGTGTGTACATAATGTTGGATGTGCTAGTGATGAAAAGACTCTCCAGATGTTTTTAAGGAGCCGAAATTCTTTAATTTCCTGACTGTATAGTACAGCTACTTCATTATTTTTTACATAACACCATCTCTGAGTCACTGTCTACTACTAATCTTTAGTATTATTATTATTATTATGCTATAGAGTACCTCTAAAGGTTCCATCAAAAAAAAAAAAAGTATGACCCTTGTGTTTGAGGGCATTTTAATACAATGTGAAAGCTGCCCTCCTGTCATGTCACACAGCTGATGCTTGACTTGAAGTATCTACAGAACTGTTGCAACTAATACCCACTTATATTTTCTTCCATTTTCAAGCTAAGAAAATCACATTTAACCCCCCATAATGTCCTGGGGTCATTTTTGACCCCAAATTAAATCTTGCCATTAAAATGTTTATTCATCAGATGATCTGAAAATAATAGGGGTTGTTCCGTACTGTGCTCTTCATGATTAAAATATGGGATTTTATTGAATTTAATAACATCTGTTGTCAGAAGATGGTCAAACCACGTGGGGTCATTTTGACCCCAGAGGACAAAAGTTGTGTGGCAATTAAGAGGACATCACTAGTGAATTTAATTGGCTTTCAGAGTTTTTGGTAATAAAAAGACACTTGTAGCCCTGCAACACTCAGTACTGGAGAAGACACTGATTATTTTAAGGTTGTAACAAATCAAACATGACATCAGTGTGAGTTGAAATTCAAGCAGTTTTGTATTTATTTTTCTTGACAGTTGATGTCACCCTCTGGAAAAAAAATGGTCAGAATCTATGCAGTTTCCATTTCAGTTTTCTCCTCTCGGCTGTCCACCTGTCTTGTTTGCATATAATTAAAATTATGTTTGTGTACATAATATTCAGTAAACACATTTTAAAAAAAAAAAGGAAAAAAAAGGTCAGCATAGTTTGTGATAAATTTAAATTTTCAAACAAATGGAATACAAGCTGTATGTATTGCTCTCACCGCAGTGGCCTAATCTTAAAAAAAATATGTTGAAGTTGTAGAAGTCACCTTCTGTTTATGTCTAATACTAAAAAGGTATGTGCATTGCTGTTTGTATAATTTCTATAGACAATGTTTTACATTTGGAATAGAGGTAAATAATAAAAGGCTAAATTTTTTTTGTTTAATCTCAGTATTTATTTTTGTGCTTTTGGATTTTGTCTCTTTTCTTCCCTTGTTTTGTTTTTGAGGTCCTGTAAAACAAATGAAGTCATGTCATGTTTCTTTCCTCCCCTTCTTTTCTGGTCTAAAACTGGTTTTAATAAAGTCATATAAATGATGCCCAGCTCTGTTCATTATAGACTACTTTTATTTTAAAATAAATAAGAAAATACAGGAAAGTGCATCGCAGTGTCTGGAGACATCATCTTCATCTTCATCTCAAAGAACCAAATGTTCAGGGTGCACATCCGCAGTTGAAATCAAGGAGACACAAAGTCAGACACCATCATGGTTAGTTTCCTCCTCCTGTCAGCAGTGTAGACGAAATTCATGTATTACGATGGAGAATTATAATGCCTGAACTCTTCCATAACAACTTCTTTTCATTGTGTAGGAAAATTGCTTGTGTTAAAACAAGTTTGACACAAAAAGCACATTTCACTTCAACGTCCTGAAGCAGAATCAAGAATTCAGCATGCATAGAATCTCAACTGTGAGGAGGGAATGATGGGTAGGATGTGGCCAAGGGACAAAGTAGTTCACATTTTATGATGGAGCTTTTAAATCAACTTACATCTATCTTTGCATGCTAGTGTCTCATGCTCATTTTCCCCTCAGTTGTGGAATGGGATGGTCTGCTTGCAGTCAAAACAAGTCTGGTCCTGGCCTGCTCCCGGCAGCCCTACGGCGTGCTCCGTTGTAGAAATCAACAACGTGTCCAATGTTATTTCTGTACATTTGGCTATAAAGCGGATGAATGGCCGCACATCGCCCTCGTTGGCTGTGTCCAGAGCGGCGTAATATTCAGCCCTTTGTTCTTTGCGGATAGTAATCGGCGGGTATCTCGCTTGCATGAGCACGAGGTTCATGAGCAGCCGTGATGTGCGCCCGTTGCCGTCGACGAACGGGTGTATGTACACCAGTTTGTAGTGGGCGAGCGCGGCGTACTCCACGGGGTGCAGCTGCAGTGCCTCGTCAGAGTTAAGCCACTGAACCAGCTCCTCCATGTGTCTCTGCAAGTCTCGAGGGTGAGGAGGGATGTGGTGACCCACAAACACCTGGCTGGTGCGAAGCCTCCCTCCCTCAACGGGGTCCACATAGCCAAGCACCCGCCGGTGGATTTCCAGGATGTTGTTGACGGTGATGGCTCCTGATCTGGACAACAGCGTGGTGTTAATGTACTTCATGGCTGCATCCACTCCAATGGCCTCATTCTGCTCCTGAAGGCTCTTTCCGGGGACGGCGTAACGCGTCTCGATGATGTGACGAATCTCAGACAGAGTGAGTGTGCTGCCTTCAATGGCCACCGTGTGGTAGATGTGGTGGTAGTAGGTCTCCTCCATCACTCGGCGGAATGCGGAGTTCCCTTTAGGAATGGACATAAGTTGGCGCACTTTACTGTCGATGATGCTGAAGTAACGCTGGTCGATCTCTTCTACCAGGGGAAGGGTCCGGTCTCGGCTGACCAGAGCTCTCTCATTGCATGGTGAGATGGCCAGGGCCTTGGTGTAGAGGTGATCTGCCTGGACAACATCCTTCTCCTCCTCTAAAATGGTCCCCAGCTCTGTCAGGGCATCCACAAACTCTGGGTTCATGCTAAGTGCATGCACCAGCAGCTTGTGAGCCTTCTCCCTCTTTCCAAGTTTCTTCATCTCCTGAGCCAGCTGTAGAGCAGCTTTGGCCTCCAGCTCCATCTCTGCAATCAGAGCATGATGGACAAGGTCAACAGTGTAGAGGCACTAAAAACAGCAGCTTATCCAGAGGACCTTCCAGTCATGTCATGATAAAAATCACCTGTTAAGAACTTCAGAAATCATTCAGAAAATTAATTAGGCCTGCAGCTATTGATTATTTTAGTAATTGAGTATTCTATCAATCGATTATTCAGATTAGAAATACTTCTGTCTTATTAATGAGCAATAATAAATATTCAAAAGAGAAGAAACACTGGCCTTTTAAAATGAACTGCTCATTGGTTTCCATGTTAGAAATTGCAGTATTTTTAAGTTTAACTGCAAGTGCAGTAACGTCAAATACAATAAAGTATACATACAACCCAACCTAAAGCATAAAATAAAATACTCTGTCCTCTTGGAAGGCTTTCTTCAGTAGTTCTGACAGTATTGTATTTCATGGATGAAGTAAATTTGGTGTGTTCACGTATGTGTTTTTGTGCATGTGTCCTCATGTTTATGTGTGCTAGTGACTGAGTCAGTATGTGTGTCTGTAAGCCTTTAAAGGAGCATAAAGAAAAGCGAACATATCGGCCTTCTCAGAACTGAGGTTTGCCCTGTGCTTTGATGCAACGTTTCCTGCTGCAGAGAACAGACGTTCTGATGGTGCACATGTTAAAAATTAATGTTAATAATCCATCCATCTTTTTCTGCTTATCCAGGGCCAGGTTGTGGGGGCAGCAGCCTAAGCAGAGAAACCCAGACCTCCCTCTCCCCAGCCACCTCCTCCAGCTCATCCGGGGGAACACCGAGGCATTCCCTGGCCAGCCCAGAGATATAATCTCTCCAGGGTGTCCTGGACAAGCAATACTTTTTATTCACACATACATTTCTGCAGGTCTGTTTTTAGTCGCAAATGTGGGTGAAACGTGCGCGCTTCGTTGGCGACACCTGAGCCCTGCACAGTTTACACGAAGCATCGAAGCAAAGAATTTAAGTCGAGGATATTGTTTATAATCGAGTTATTCATGTTACTCGATGAATCGTTGCACCCCCAAAATGAGCATCCAACATCAAAAACAGTTAAGTTGACATCTTCACACTGCTGTAACTCTGAAATCCCAGCATAAGAACCTGAAAACAATTAAGGGCACACGATTTTCTCTAGAAGTTGTGTGAGTAAAAAACGTGTATGTACCTTTGCTCGGCTTGGACCTCTGAGGCAGGAGATCAAGAGCAGTGAAGGGGACAGTGAGGCTGGTGGACTGCACAGCTGGATGCTGCTGTGGACTTCCCCACAGCTGGCAGCGTAGCTGCGCGATACCTCTCAGGGAGGCACAGCACTGATCCTCCACCCCAACCATGGGCATCAGGAGCGCCACCAGCGAGCCGAGGGCGATGCACAGCAGCGGGCCCCACCCTCCGAGGACACGGGTGCTGTAGTAACTCCACACCTTCACAGCAGCCATGAGGACCCCTGGTTAAATCCTCCATCATCTGGTGTAATGGCCCCCATCTAATGTTCACTCCAGCCCGGAGATCCGAAAGGTGGTGAAGAGGAGGGAAACGAGAAGCATAGTAGCTGCCGTGACACAAGTTTTAGCGCTCGGAAGTTACACAGCTGTATCACTTCAGCTTTTATGTGACTATAAGCGGAGGCTCGAAAACTCAAACTCACTTAATGACCAAACAGCAGCTGGGTTTTTGTCGGAGTCGGCATTGTATACATAGCATACACATCATCAACTTCCTCGGGCTTAACGTGTGAACATCCTCGAATGTCATTGGTCAGAGGTGTATTGAAGGGCAGTGCTGATTGGGTGAAAATGTAGCAATACAACTCACGGTTCGTAACCGTCTCTGATTGGCTGAATTACGGAAACGTTTTCCCTGAGTTTTACCCTTCAGGCAGCAGAACAACACGTAATCAGTAGCAATCTTAAAAAAGTTAATAAATAAAAAAATATTCACTGCAAACAACCAGCTGAGGACAAAAAGAGTATTTGAATTTGTGAATGTTTTTTCTGTCCATAAATTGTAATTTTAAAAAAACTTTAAATTGTGGTTTAAAAAAAAATAACTACTACAACACTCGAAAGCAATCTTAAAATACGTCTGGGCAATTATTTAGGTAGTTATTTTGAAGCCTTATATATATATTTTTTAAAATTTATGTGATCAGTGGAACATAAAAGCTCCATTTATATAATCACCAGGCAAATCTGATTTAAACAACCTTGCTAAACACCACAATCTTGAATCTCTCCCATAATAATTCATTCCATTCCATTCCATTCATTCACTTCCGCTTATCTTTT
>JAVDPK010001254.1:26553-50778 GCA_034780415.1 Cichlasoma orientale | reverse complement strand
ATCCCAGCTGACATAGGGCGAGAGGCAGGGTACACCCGGACAGGTCGCCAGTCTGTCGCAGGGCTAACATTTAATTTAATATTATGAATGAACGAAATCATTCCATTCATTCATTCATTCATTCATTGATAATATTAAATTAAATTAAATTAAATTAAATTAAATTAAATTAAATTAAATTAAATTAAATTAAATTAAATTCAGGATTCTTTGAGTGCAATGTTTATCTCTTATAATATCTCCTTTACTTTGACCTATAATTGTCTGATGTGATTTTTGTTTTCCTTGAAGAAAAACTTCACTTGCGATGTTATCTGTGCCTCCTCCTCTCTTCAGAAGATCCAGAGCCTATTAATATGCAAATATTTTTAATTTCAAAAGCCTGTGAGAATGGATGACTCACCTACTGCAGACCAAATCAACCTACAGGGATAAGCAGAGTAACGTAAACCTCCAAACATGTAGCGATTTCACAAATCATTGTTTACAGGGTTTTAGGTGAGCACAGAGAAATGTTCAAAAGATAATTTTAAAAACAGCCTTCCAGGGTCAAACTCTTTGCACAGCCTAGATCCTTCTGTACAGTCAAGCTCCAACATCAAACATTAAATAAAAAAAAAATCAGTTAATATTCATTTATTGTTTTTAAAACTAGTATCTGAGATAACCAAATAACATTCTTAGAGGTCTTTTGGTGCATGCACATAACAAAAGTTATATCATTTAGATTTGACAGGTCTGGATAAACAGTATACAGTCCTGTGAAAAAATAAGTACACCTTATAATTCAGTAGCTCATAGAACCAGCAATAACTGAAGAAATCATTTTCTGTATGACTTTATCAGTCTCACATTGTTGTGGGGGGATTTTGGCCCACTCTTCTTTACAACTTTGCTTCTGTTAATTGAAGTTTGCGGGCATTCATTTATTAACAGCTCTTTTAAGGTCCTGCCAAAGCATTTCAATCAGGATGAGGTCTGGACTTTGACTGAGCCATTGCAACATCTCATTTTTTTTCTTTTTCAGCCGTTCTGTTGTAGATTTGCTGGTCTCCTTGTGATCATTGTTCTGTTGCATGACTCAGTTTCAACCATGCTTTAGGTGTGGAATGACCTGACTCGACATCTGCCTCACAGATGAGCCCAAATCATCACCCCTCCACCACCGTGCTGACAGTTGTTTGTGGTGATATGCTGTGTTTGGTTTTCACCAAACATGGTGCTGGCTCAAGCCCATCACCCACAGTCCCCACTGCTTTTGTTTTCTCTGATAATTACACAGGGTTTATTTTGTAGATTAGCCACTGGATTTGTCTGTTTCAATCCAATCTTGCACCGCTGCTGGTCATAACAGGAAGCTACTTTCAATTCCACCATCTGTGACCATAAACTGAAATTAACTGGCTCTAGGAAATAAATAGACCCATATTTTAAACATATACTTCACCTCCATTTGACCTTCTGCCAACAGAATGTAAATTCGCTAACAAACAGATGAGGGCAGCATCACTCTGTTATGCAAACATCTGAGTCTCAGTGCAGCATATCCTCTGAAGACTGCAGCAGCACTCTTGGCCTCAGAATCGCTATGATCAGGATTCAAAGCGCATGCTCTCTAGTCTTTGAATATAACAAAAAAGGAACCTGTGCTTGTATGAAACGTGATTAATATCCTCATCCTCAGCTTCTTTTTTAATGACATTTAGTAATCCTTCTCACCTGTTTATCTCTTTGTCCTTCACATCACTGCTATTCTATTAGGCTTTATGCATTTCTTTTTTTAAAGCTTTATAGTTGAGTGAATCCTCTGTTTATAGTAAAATGGCTTTTAGAGAGATTACCACCTGCTGTGGACAGCTTGAGGTGATGAGGATATATTTCTGGTTGCATGCCAAAACCAACACTATTAGACATATCTTCAGCAGATGGCCATTGCGGGCTATCAGCTCTAAATAGCTGGTATTCACACACAGCCTGTAACGCACTCTCACCACAGGTATCTCAGGGGAAGTTATGAATTAGCAACCATCCTAAGGTCTGTCTAGAATCTGAGGTTTTTGAATTTGCTGCACTCGCTACTCCTAGTGAGCTCTGGAGCTGCACACTAACATTATTTACCACCACAGAGCCTTTGTTGTTCTGACCCACAGCAATTTCACCTTGGAGGATAATGGAGGTGCGGGTATGAGCTTGCTTGAGCTGCGTTATTTCTTTATGCTCTATACTCTATTCATGCAGACTTTCAAATAGGAGGATATAGTGGCCAGTGATATATTTATGCTGATATGTTGTTCTCTGAGAGTCTGACTGGAGGAAAGGGAGGAAAAAAGATTGGGGAAGTATCAGCATGCTGCCAGTGATTAACTGTGTTAGGTGCACCTGCTGCCTGTTGGATATAGGTATCTTTATGGGTATCTGTGGCTCTTTTTTTTTTTTTTTTTACTGCTCCCAATTTATTATTGGTATTTGGTTCGATAGCAGCTTTCAACCATAATGTATGAACTATAGCTGTGGAGAAGCACACACAGTCCCTCCAAACATTTTCCATTCATTGTCAAATAGTGCATCACAGCCAAACTCTAAAGCACTAAAGCATAATCATCACTAGAGCCAAAATCACAGCCTGCCTCAATCAGCCTTGGCAGCAATCAGTGCGAGTTAAGTGAACCAGCTTCCCTAGTTATCTGGCTTCAAAGTGTGCTTCTGAGCAGTAACATATCACTGAGGGGTGAGTCACTTTTTCTGCGGCCACAGTCACCAGCTGCTTACTACATAATATGTAACAGTATATACTTTTAACAGACATGGACGTAGTGATATAGCTGATATAACTCTGTGGTTTGTCAACTCCTTTTTTCGATACCTCACGCTTGGTGTTTTGGCCATCACCTGCTTGGTTTTGAGAAACAAGACCTCGCAAGTGAGGGGTGGCCCTGACTGAGAAAAGGATGCCGTTCACTCATCTACAGTTGTGGTAAGAGGTTCTCTAATCCACAGAGGGGCAAAAGTATACATACAGGCCCAAATATATACATACAATCAGTTATATATTTTAATTAGTGATACTGAAGGTTCTACAATGTCTTTTAACTGAACAAGGACAAATATTAACTTCTTGTTAGTGATCACGATTCACTTCAGCTGGTAGTTCCTCATATAAAGGATTTGTTTGTCAGCACTCGCTGGGTTTACCAATACTCAGAACAATGGGAAAGTCCAAGGAACTCAGTGAAAATCTAAGAACTGTAGATTTACACAAGTTGGGAAGGTCTCTTGGAGTCATTTCTAAACTACTGTATGTTTCCAAATGATTCATCAGTTCAAACAACTGTACGTAAATACAAGTCATTCTGATGTGTTACCGCTTTGCCAACGTCTGGAAGAAGACCCAAACTGTCGCCCTCAGATGAGAAGAAATTGGTTAGGATGTTCAGGAACAACCAAGAACCACCCAGGCTCAAGCCTGCCGGGAACTGGAAACTGCTGGACCACCAGCATCACTGTCCACAGTGAAGGGAGTTTTACATCGCCATGGACTAAGAGGGTGCTGACCAAGAAAGAAGGCCCTGCTCCAAAATCAACACCTTCAAGCTGTCCACATGGACAACCTAAATGCCTTCTGGAGAAAAGTTTTATGGTCAGACAAGACAAAGATTGTGCTGTCTGGCCACAATGACAAGAGGTAGTGAAGGTGAAGGTGAGGCTTTTAAACTATCACTATATCAACTATCAAGCACGGTGGTGGTAGCATCATGTTCTGGGGTTGTTTTGCTGCCAGTGGAATACATTTCACAAAGTGGATGGAATAATGAAGGAGGACTACCTCCAAATTCTTCAACTTCACCTTAAATCAACAGCTGGTTGAAACTTGGACACTGTTGTGTATTATAATGATTTTGAAATGGATAAAGCAGGCTAATATTAAGCTTAAACTGCTACTGAAAATTTAAATGAATTTCCAAGAAGAGTTGTCAGATTTGCAGCCAGAATTATGGCAGAAGCTTGTTGATGGCTACCAAAATGCATTTGGTCAAGGTGCAACTTGCTAAGTGACATTTAACTAAATATTAGTGGGGGTGTATGTAAATTTTTGAGGCTGTATGTATACTTTTGACCCTGACTTGTGCACCAAATTTGTAAATGACCCTGTTAATGAACAGATTGTTTGTCTACAAAGGAAAATTCAGGATCACAAAGACCAGCTTCAAAATGCAACTGAAAAAACAAGGCAGGAAATAAAAGAAACGATCGAATCTAAAGAGAAAATGCTGGCAGATCTGCATTCTAAAGTCCGAAGCACTACAAATGAACCCCGCCGCTCTGAACGCACCAGAATACCAACAGAAAAAAATGCTTGCTTATCAGATAGAAGAAGTAAGTAAAAAAACAAAAAAGACTTATTACCTTATATGAACAGCGGAAAATACAAGTGCGTGAAGCAAGAGAAAAACTAAAATCAGACATACCCAAAGAACACCTGTCATCACGTGTAGACATTTTAGAGAAGGGAAAGGATGACATGATGAAACTCTACACTGACATAAGAGGTCATGTAGCTCCAACAGTCATATTGAGACAAAAAATTGATGCATGTGAAGCTGTAACTGGTGACATTATCAAAATCATATATAAAAGACTAACGGGTGTTGATGGAGATTTTGATGCTGAATATGAAAGATGTCGTCTACGTGAGCTGCTGGATCGCGACTGTGCACTCTCCATTTATGGTTCTACTGCAGCACAATCCAGTAGCACCCATTACTCCTCTACTTCATATATTGCATCAAGATGGGCTGATGCAGCAGCAGAACTGGCAGCAAAAGAAGCTGAATACAACATTGCACAAGAGGAAATAAAGCAAAGAGAAAAGATAAAAGCTCTAGAAGAGCAACGCAAGAAATAACTTGAAATCCAAAGATCCGAACTGGAGCGTCTCCAGGCAGAAAAAGAAGCGGAAGCAGCTCGAGCGAGATTGGAAGCTTATGACAGAGAAATACTGCAAATTAGTGATGTCCGGTCAGCCAAAGGTGAGCAGAGGAGCCCTGATTCTGTCCCTCAGCCTTCTGCACCACACCCATCTAACACATCCATGTCATCTGTACCTCCTGCTTTTGCTCAGCTAGCACAAGCTGTTCAGGACAGTATAAAACTGAGCAGACTTCCCATGCCAGAACCGACAGTATTCAGTGGTGAGCCAATCCATTTTATTGAATGGAAAACCTCCTTTATGTCACTGATAGACTAAAGGGGCATCTCTGCTGCTGATAAACTTTATTACTTGAAAAAATATGTTAGTGGCCCTGCTCACAAGTGCTTAGAAGGCGCCTTCTTTAGAAATGACAAAGACGCTTACCAAGATGCCTGGCAAAAATCAACAATATGGTCAAGCATTTGTTATTCAAAGAGAATTTAGAGAGAAGCTATCCAACTGGCCAAAGTTGCAATCCAAAGATCACGAGGGATTAAGGAACTTTGCAGACTTTGCAAATGCCTGCCTGCTAGCCATGCCTCATGTAAAAGGTTTGGAAATACTGAACGACTGAGAGGAAAATCAAAAACTGACAGAAACTTCCTGACTGGGCAGCTGCCAGATGGAACCACCATCTTACAAAGGCCTTGATGGAAGGCAAAGAGTTTCCCAGCTTTAGTGACTTTGCTACATTTCTGTTGCTGGAAGCAGAAGTTGCCTGCAACCCAGTCACCTCCAAATGTGCTCTCCATTCATCTGAGTCACGCAGTGATAAAGGGAATGGAGAGCTGGAGTCACCTATTACCAATCATAGACGAAGTCCCACCACTCCTCAGTTGTGAAGTGGGACTCCTGATAGGCTATAACTGCCCCAGAGCCCCAGGCAAGTGATACTAGGCCAAGACAATGAGCCCTATGCTGTTCAAACAGATTTGGGGTGGAGCATAGTTGGTGGTCTAGCTTCGCACTCTGAGACAGACATGATGAACAGCCTCTGCCATCATGTTGCTATAAAGGAGATCCCTCCTATAACTCCCTTGGATGCAATACGTGCATTAGAAGGTGATTTCAGGGAAGTCAATGGAAATGATAAAACAGTGTCTCAAACAGAACTCATTTTCCTTGACAAACTCAAAGGGGCATTATGAAATGCCGCTACCCTTTAAGGAAAGACCATACATGCCTGACAACAGACAACTCGCAGAAGTCCGACTCAACCACCTCAAAAGGAAATTCTCCCGAGATGAAAAATACAAGACTGATTACGTCAAGTGCATGAATGACATCATCAAGAGAGGCGAGGCAGAAGAAGTTCAGGATGATGGACTTTCTGGTGAGAAGTGGTACATACCACATCACGGTATTTATCACCCAAAGAAACCTGAAAAATTGCGGGTTGTGTTTGACTGCTCAGTCAAGTATAAAGAAACCAGTCTTGATGAGCACCTTCTGTCCAGACCAGACATGATGAACAATCTAACTGGTGTCCTTGTACGCTTCAGACAGCATCAAACAGCATTAATGTGTGACACAGAGAAAATGTACCACCAATTTCAGGTCCAAAACAATGATCGCAACTACCTCCGCTTTTTGTGGTGGAAAAATGGAGACCTAAGTACACAACCACAAGAGTACAGGATGACAGTACGTCTCTTCGGTGCTGTATCTTCCCCAGGATGTGCAAACTATGGGTTAAAACACCTGGCCAAAGAGAACAGCCTTGTGTATCCACTAGGTTCTCAGTTCATAGCCAGAGACTTTTACGTAGATAACGGAGTCACGATTGTACAGACAGTGGAAGGGGGCACACAGCTGGCACAGGAGGCACGCAAACTATGTGCTAAAGGTGACTCAGGCTTCACAAGTTTGTGTCAAACAGCAGTTCTGTCTGAAACAGCATACCAGCATCGGAGTGCGCAACAGACATAAGAACAAAGGATCTTGCCTTAAGTGAGACACAAACAGAGAGAGCATTAGGTATTCACTGGTTCATAGAAAAGGATTGCTTCATATTCAGCATTACACAGAAGAACCAACCTGCTACACGGCGTGGGATATTATCCACTGTAGCATCCACATATGACCCACTAGGATTTATCGCCCCCTATCTTCTCAGTGGAAAAAGAATTATGCAAGACGTGCTGTCAGCGCACAGGATGGGATAAAGACTCTATTGTATGAAGCTATGACAATCGTAAACAGCCATCCTCTTACAACAGACAATCTGAGTAATCCAAACAGCTTGGAACCACTCACCCCTAATCATCTCATCACTATCCATAGAGATCCACTATGGGAGGATCTCTATGGATGAAAACGATGGCGCCAAGTGCAGTATTTAGCAGAACAATTTTGGAGCAAAGAGTATCTCCACAACATTATGGTCAGACAGCGATGGCACGCACCCAAGAGAAACATTCAAGTAGGCGACATAGTGATGGACACAGATGAAATGCAGTCAAGATCTGCGTGGAAGCTTGGAAGAGTTTTAGAGACTATAGTAGACAAGGATGGACTTGTAAGGAAAGTCAAGATGTTGGTAGGCGATAGAAATCTGAACAAAGGAGGTGAGCGCATAAAGATAATGTCATAAACTGGTTCTCGTACTGGGGGGCTCTTAAAGAATGTTTACTGTTCTGTAAATGGTCATTTCATGAAGAAATCATTTGTGTTTAAGTTAATTTGTATACAAACACCAAATGATTTGGTGGGAGTGTAAATGACCTCAGTGCATAATGTCATAGTAATGTAAGCTAAAAGATTACCGGGAGAGGAACGCAAAATAAGGAGAAATCGGGAGATTAACCAAAGAGTTTAGTTTCAGCTGAGATGGCAACAAGGTAAAATTTATGCATTATATGTGTCAATTTTTTTTAGTTTGTCATATTCACGGTATTTGCTAAATTTTGTTGCTAATAGTTTAATATGCTGTGCTTTTGTTGTTTGTCCTTCATTCAGCTCTTACTGTAAGCTGACGAATAAAGAACAGAGACCATCAGTTCAGGCTTACGTTTTCTTCAGCTAGAAGCTACAAAATTCTTGTTTTTAAAGTCATAAAAGATGTACAATCATTCCACCCTGGAAAAAGAACAGTTCAAAGAACTCATTAAAAGCCCCAAATTAGCATGACATTCACGTCAATGATGAGTGCATGTAAACGTCTGACCACATGTGTAACTTGTCAATTACCGGGTGGCTATGTTCTTATTTTACCATGTTTTGTTTTCAATTTTATTCTAAACCTGACAATAATTTACAAATTGAACAAAATACTGTATTAAATAAGGCATGAAACAAGTAGCAGAGGTCATAAACTAATAAAGAAAGTATTCATTTAGGGGGAAAATCAAAAGACAAGGGAGGTCATCCTTCTCATAGACTTGTATAATCAGACTTCTTTCTACATTCAGATGAGTCGCCCCCTGCTGGCCATTGAAAAAAAATTACCTTCACTTTTCAGACCCGAAGGGTTCCTCCGTCTTTCATACACATTCTGTGATGATAATAGAGCTGTGCCTCCCTCTGTGGATTAAAATTAATAGGACATTAGCTCTGGAATAATTCCATCGGATAACATTCTTCTTTTCCAAATGGTCCGTGAAATGAGTTGTATCTAGTTATTCTCATTTATCTCTGAAGCAACTCTTACCCCTTGCTTTGCTGACCAATCTGTGGTCTGTCTGTGTCTGCCTTTTGTTGCCAGTCACAGGTCCTAATTTATTTATTTAATTGCTGATAATATTCCCAGTAGTGCAGGATATAGGATTGAGTGTTTTTTCTATTCTGATGAAGGGAGTGGGGTGTGGAGGGGGGCGTCCCTTCAATCATTTACTTATCCAGTGGAAGTGCATCTCTGGGTATGACAGTAACTAAGACTATTGTCGCTGACCTAGCATAGTGATGTTTCTTATGAATCTATGTATGCAAAATGTTATTCAGGGTCTTCAAAGTCAACAGTCAGGGTGGAATTAACCATCATTTCCTTTCCTTAAATCGAGACTTAACAGAATGTAGAGACAGCAAACAGACTTCAGTATAGCTCCATTCTTGAATTCTATCTTCTGGCTGCTCTTCAGCTGGCTACAACACAGACAGGCATCAAAGCAGTGACATCTTGGCCCCTTCTCCGTTTAAAGTTTAGAAAAATAAAATTTTTTTTGACTCCCCTTTAGCTCAAAAGTCAGTCCAAATATGGCAGAATGAGTAACTGATGAAGGATAAACGATGGCATGAGATGAATGCGCTTCAGGTCACATTGTGGACTTGCTCAATGCCCATCTGGCACATGCTGACATGGGCTAACCCTCTCAGCTGTGGGAGCAAATAAAACCACGCTTCTGCAGTTCAAATCATTGATGAGTGCTAATTCTGTTATTGAATGCCTTAAATGCCTTGTGCCACTTTGGGATTAGTCAGGCATCTCTCATCTTTAATGCATTCCTATCGTATGCTTTTATCTCTTACATCAGTGCTTTAATTCATGTTTAATGCCTACAAAACATTATTTTAGAAGCTTCCTCATTATTCTCTGCGCAGAAAAAAGTTGTTTACTTACAGGTTTCTATTTACGAGCATGATTTTCACACCACACCAGCTGACACGTTAACTTAAAACACACTCCAGAGATGACCTGTCATACACTATTAAAATAACATGCTGTCTTTCTGCTGCTGGCTGGAACTGTGCTTCTAGAGGTAGAAAATCCATCTGCCCACCTAGAAAAAAAGCAACCTGTCAGGGCCGGAAATAAATCCCTCTGGCACAGACACTATGCCTCTTTCCCTACTGACTTGCACTTCTCCATCCAGCCTCCGTGGAGCAGTCAGTCTGCTTGCCTTTCTGTCTGAGGCGAGGCTTTGTTCTGGGTGACAGAGCTGGGTGTCAGAGATAGAACATCTCGTTAGAGAGTCAGAGGGATAGAGCAATGGTGGCTCTCTTTACACTCTCTGGAGTATGGATGCTTCAGCAGGCAGGGACGAGGGGGTCTCAATATGTATGAGAGTATGCAGGAGAACCACACTGAGAGCAACAACTACCCTTAGATGTCAGCATCCCAAATACCTATATCACTGCAGGATTGTCTCTCAGCAGCAGAATGACAAGTGCTTCTGCAGGACGATTTGGGAGGTCAGGATGTGTCTGTTTTTCCCCTCAGGTGACAAGAGAAAAGACAGAGAGCTGTGTTTGGCTGCCTTTAACATGTCCGCGAACACCTCCACGAAATCAAGGGAATCGGACTAATACATGTGCATAAAATGAGGTTTACAGAACCCCCAGACTTCACCGTTTCAAACAGATATCTCACCTCTGTCACTGCTGAGGTTTTAATGGAGACGTTTCACCAAGAAGACATGATACAAATGATGACATTCTTAAAACTACGCTTTAATTTGTTGATTTTTGTTTACCTGGGTGTGCATAAAGTTGTAATCATGGCAACAATGATTGTTTCTGTTTATGATGTTTTTTTTTTGACATGCAAAGCGCATACTCTACAGAAATCAGCTGCATTGTCATTATTGTTTATTCAGTATTTTATTGTAATTTTATTATGCTTGTCTGAAACAGGTCTCTCTTGCAAATGAGACACTGAGTCTCAGTGAGACTACCTGTATAAACAAAGGTTAAGAATTCGACCCAGCCTTCTACAATACTAAATGCAACTGGAAATAGAGCAACAAACCAGATAACAAAAAATACAATATGTCAGAAATGTAAAAGAGTCGTTTTTCCATTCATTGGTAGCTTTATTGCATGAGATCATTCTCTTTTTGTCCTTGATACTTTTTGATGCTTTTGTTTCTTAATCCAGCAAAGCCTGTTTTGTAGTTCAGCCACACTCACACATGAAAAAAACATACATTAAATCAATGTTGCACCATTAGTAGAAAGGTTGCCCATTTAAGGTGTTATTCCTCCACCCAGCACTTTTCTTCTGTGTGATTGTTAACTCTGCTGCAAATACTATAAACACTTCCTGCTATCATACCGCTGCTCATATGACCTTTTCTGAATACGCTGCCCCACCAACAGTCTTTCAGTTAACTGACTGAACTTGCATGGCACCAAAACAGGAGCCGAGGGAATTGTAGATGATTCATGTTACTGAATAACAGTATGGTAAATACAACAGTGAAGGGTGCGTATGCTTCTTGCTCGTGACATTTTGCCCAAAGCGGCACTCATGATTTATTCAGTTTGCATTCCTGTCTGTCTGTAATGTTTCTCACAGTCACAAAGAATTTCACAAAGAAGACCCCTTTGTAAATGCCTGAACAAAACAGATAATGTGCTATGTTGGAGGTAAAACATTGTAGCATTTTCTTTCTTTTTTTTTTTTTTGCATCTGATTGATGGTCTTGCTGGTATGTTTGATTGTGTTAAACATTGTCATATTTGTTTGCTTGTCAGTAGCATATGCCCGTGGATAACAGCCGCTCTCCCTCAGGCCCAGTCTCATGTACCAGCATGTCAAGTCCCTGCACCAGCTTGAGGAACTCAGCAGAGCCAATAGGTGAGTAAATGATGTGGCGGAAAGACAGGGGACCAAAATAATTGGGTCTCCATTGAGGGGCAGCCATTATGGAGGACCTCCCTCAGGCACTTCTTGGTGTTTTACTTATTATTGCACTTCCACACTAGCCTGTGTTGTTCAGAGGCGTGGGTGTGTGAGCCGCGAGCTCTGTCGAATGCATTCAGTGATGACTCAGGAACCGTGAGCTGCTCATTATTTCCTTCACCCACCGAGAAATGACTGGCTGGTGACTTCTTTTGGTTTCATTGGTAATACACAGATGGATAAAAAATAAAATCAGAGCGCCTTATAACCTGATTAAATGAAAGACAATACTACTGGATGACAATGTTTTGATTTTGTGCCCTCACCTGAAGGTGCTTGCCTTTAGCTGCTTTCCTAGTTACAGTGTTACAAGACTTTTCAAATGCAGGCTGATGATTTTGTGACAGGAGAAACTAAATCAGATATTTGGAGGAGATGCTTACACAGCTCCAGCTGGGATTGTTTTTTTTGTTTTTTTAACCATGTGTAATTTTAAATGTCTGTTTGGGACACATTTTGTCTTTAAGTAATAGACCCATTAATAGCAGCACCCAAGGAAAGCCCTCTGGTTTCACCATTAATGATTTGAGTTACAAGTCAGCAATCAAAGTTGTCAGTGTACTTCATGGGGTTATAGTCTGAGTTTGATCCAACTGTTAGGTCATGTCCTAAAGTTATTTGTATAATATACACTATATGGACAAAAGTCCTAACCTGTGTTAATGAGTATCACTGAAATGATGTCAGCAGGTACTTCTGTGGCAGGTTTGAAATGATTTATTTTCATTGCAAAGAGGGACTTTGCAAATTATTTGCATCATCTGATCGCTCTTCATAACATTGTGGAATATATGCAAATCCCCATCATAAAAACTGAAGCAGCAAACTGTGAAGTGCTTGTGTCATTCTCAAAACTTCTGGCCACGACTGTGCAGTTTTTGTACTGATGCTAGTGCCAGAGGAGGTTGGGAACTCTACAGTTAATGAGTCAGCAGAGCAACATTTACGCAATATGTACTTCAGCGGTCGGTGACCCCACTCTGTAACTTTACGTGGTCTGACACTTCACGGCTGAGTTGCTGCGGTTCCGAAATGCTTCCACTTTGCAATGATGCGTCTCACAGCTGATTGTGGAATATCTGGGACGGAAGAAATTTCACAAACTGAACAGTTGCGTCAACAATATCCTATTACAGCGCCACGCTTGAGTTCAGTGAGCTCTTTGGAAAGACCAATTGTTTCACAAATGTTTGTAAAGGCAGACTGCACGGCTCAGTGCTTCAGTTTTATACACCTGAATTCAAAGATTAAGAAGTGTGGCCCAAAACTTTTGTCCATGAAGTGTTTGTACTGCGGAAAACTTTGGATTTTAAATAAAATCCACATGTAGATTTCTGGCTAACTGCATGGAAGGCTACAGATGACTGTTATTGTTAACTGTTATTAACAGTTAATTTAGCACAATTTTAGTCAGAAATTTAATTGGCCCTTTTAATTTGTATCTGCTTGTATGGTTATGTCCAAGATTCTTAGAAAAGTACAGTCATGCCCCTCAGCCAGCATCGTTTGCATATTAATATAATAAAAACATTGAATACACACTGCTGCGTCATTACACCCTCACGGAAAACATTTCACGTTTCCATGTAGATAAAATATTTGTGATTAAGGTTTATTTCACTTTAACATACCCTTAAAGTGAAACATCTCAAAGAGACTGAAAACCCTCCATACACCTTGCTTCACATCACAGAGTGATCACTCTCTGTTGATGGCAGGTGGAATTTGAGCTATCGAGGCATCCAACGCCAGCAAGTCCCATAAATCACTGTGGGCCCATATGGTAATCATTCTAGGATCCCATCTGGAGGCTGATTTCCCACATTAAACAAAAACAAACAGCCGACGGCATCTTCCTCTCCATCCATTTCCCGCCAGCTTCGCATTTTGAAGTCCTGCGTGTCGGAGTCGGAGTGCCAGAGCTTCATTTTCTGCACGCTTCATTACACAAACAGACTTGAACCCAGCTGCAAACCGAAGAAAGTTTAGTAGAACTTGCAAGTGATTATATAGCTGACCTTAAGTGAAAAAAAAAAATTACATTATCTCACAAATATATCGATTACTATAATGTGCCTCGTGTACTCTTGTAATTTGTGTACCATAATGTTGTGACACTGAGATTACAAGCATCATTACTGTGAGGAAAAGAGTCACTAACTGAGCTGCACACAGATTTCATTGTGAAATAAATAAAAACATTTCTGACAGGGTAAACGGGTGGGTGGGGGTGAGGGGTGGGGTGGCAGTTAAACTCAGCAGTGTTGCAGAGGTGTATTTGTTTCCTGTTTAGATGTGTTAAATTCAAGGCCTGCGGGCCAAAAAGTCACTAGGTGAACCCGGTGGGAAAGGTGTTGCACCAAAAACCACCGTGCGATTGCTTCGACTGCTGTGGTTGCTCGTAGCTTGCACAGGTGACGCGGACGTGTTTGGAGTTGTTTTTTGGTTCTTTCTTTTCAAAGAGAAACAACTCAAATGCATTTCCTGGACATTTTTTATTTGACTTAGTTTTTATAAGTACACAACTGTTATTGTTTCTAGTTTCTAGTAAAATCCATCCACCCCCTAAAATCTCTGCTTTATGTCTCCCAGGAATTATAATATTTTTGGAGTTAGGAGAAGCCAAAGAAGAAGTCCCTGAGGCGGCAGATAGCCAGATTTTATCCTTTGGCAGACACCATGCCAAATTCCGCTTTAGAATCACAAGCTAAGCATCATCATCTTGATCTGTCTCATCATCATTTACACATCAAGGTATACACTGAAGAAAACAAACGTGTCTCTGATTTGTGGGTATGCGGGAGCCAAGGTTCTGAGACTTCAGAGACACACTGGCCCAAAGGAAACGGTGAAAAGCCGTGGTGCCAAGTGTTGTACTGGCTATATTCCTTCATGGCCCACAGGAGATTGATCCAAGTAAGAATTACACAGTTTGTACCACAGGATTTAAAGTGATATAACATGGAGAAACAAACAGCTTCCATTTATAAATTCTCCAGAGTATAATAATTAATTTTCTTTCCCCAGGGAAACTCGTCATTACAAACAGGGAAATGCTGGCCCCTGGCAGGCCAGAGCGGACATTTCTTCACCTCCCTGTCCGTTCTGGTCTCGCTGGTGTGACACTGGGGCATCTACCAATGAGCCAGCACCCATATCGAAACCTCAGAAGACAATTTTTCTTTTGTTATTCTGAAGATTTCCAGTTTACTTGTGTTAAAACTCCCACAATGCACCACCACCTGCTCAAACAATCCCTCTGTCTCTTTATCTTGAAGGGAATGGCGACGAAGGAACAGGAAGGCAACTTTTGGGAACCTTCTTGTGGGAGAAAGCTTTCAAACCTTCAACTTGCCAGTGAGTACAGCATGATCGACACAGAGCTCTTCCAGTCATGCTGTTTTTAACCGCCTCAATTTATAACCAAATAAGATAAAATTGGTGGGCTCAAAGCTGGACCCACTGACAGCTGGTCTGGGAAGGGCTACCACTTCATAATGTTATACAACATTGGTTCTTTTCATCATATTTCTTTCTCACTTCTCACCAGAAACCAACAAGTGATCTCTTGAGGTACACGAAGCTGAAGGTTGAGAACAGCTGGGGCCAGGAAGACCTCGCATGCATCTATAACTTCGGGGTCCATGGCAAGCTCTCCACCCTTTCGGTGGAGCAGAGTTCCCTCACGCACGGGAGCTATGCAGAGGAGGAGAGACCGAGTAAATTATGGTTCAAAAATAGGGTGTGATTTGTAGATTGGATTATAGAAACTGGAAATGGTCTTACTTGAGTGGGAGGTGAGTTCAGCCTCAGGAGATGCTCTAGGGCAGCAGGAAAGTTTCCAGAGGTGGGTGAGCAGAACCGATGGAGAGTCGGCAAGCAGGTGAGACACACTCACCCTTTTTGACCAAACTTTTGACTGGTACTGTATATTCTGTACTACTTCTGCTGAATTACTACTTCTGCCTCCTCCACCTGCTCCCTACTCTCCCTAAAGATCACAGTGTCATTTGCTGTCAAAAAACTTCTTTAATTATCAAATAGTCAGGCCCACTCGACCAGCTCTTGTAGTAAGTGTTTAATTCTTGCAAGAGGAGCAGTCGCTCTCAGCTCAGGCATCAGCGAATGCACACCGGGCCGTCCCAGCAAGTCACTCTTTATCCACATAGAATACATACAATAAAACTGCCAAGCCTGAGAGCCAGGTAAAGACAGAAAACAGGCTCCGTGACTTCCCACGGAACTGGAATGTGATGTTTATGTCTCTGAAATCCCCATCAGTGGAAAGTCTATGGAGACGGGAACAATTTAAAGGTTGTTTACAGCTCACTAGCCCCCGTCTCCAACAGGTTCAATAGTTCACACTCATGCTTACTCTGAGATTAGGACAAAACACCTCCTGAGAAGTCACACAAAGGTTTCCTCTTTACATAGACACATCTCTGTTCATACAACAATTCATATAAGCATGATCATTATAATCAGCACAGAAACTATTTTTCTAACATCTGCAAACATCATAGTCCACAGAGACTCCTGCCTCATCTGTCAGCCTGTCCATCACCACTGCAAACAAGGAGGACCTCAGAACGGATCCCTGATGTTACCCCACCCTAACACATAACTCACCACTGTCTCCCTCTCTTCATACATGTCCTGCACCACCCTCACATACTTCTCTGCCACTCCTGACCTCCAGCACCACAGTTCCTCTCTTGGCACCCTATCATATGCTTTCTCTAAACCCACAAGGGCACAGTGCAACTTCTGACCATTTATATACTTCTTCATCAACTCTCTTCTCTTCTTCATCAACATCACATCTGTAGTGCTCTTTCTTGGCTCTGCTGCTCACTGATCATCATCTCCCTTCTTAGCCTAGCTTAACAACTCTTTCCCATAGCTTCATCTCATGGCTCATCAACTTTATCCCTCTGATTACAGCTCTGCACATCACCCTTGTTCTTGAAAACTGGTACCAATACATGTATTCTTCATTCCTCAGGTGTCCTCTCACCCTCCAAGACTGTGTTAAACAGTCTGGTCAAAAACTCCACTGTGCTCTCTCCTAGACATCTCCATACTGCCACAGGTATGTCATCTGGACCAACTGCTTTTCCACTCTTCATCCTCTTCATAGCTGCCCTCCACTTCCTTCCTTTCCTCTGCACTTCCTGATTCACTAACCTTCCTCCATCCATCCTCCTCATCCTCTCTTTTTCTACATTCATCAGCTCCTCAAAGTACTCCTTCCATCTTCTCAACACATTCTCTTGACTTGTTAGCACATTCCCATCCCTATCTTTAATCACCCTAACCTGCTGCACATCCTGTCCAAATCAATCTCTCTGCCTAGCTAAGTGGTACAAGTTCTTTCTCCTTCCTTAGTGTCCTAAGTGTCCTTCCTTAGCATACAACTCTCTCACTCTTTACCTCCCAGTACTCCTGTCTACTTTCTTCATTTCCCTATCTATCCCACTTTTTTCCTGTATTTCCTCATTACATTATCCTATGTTCCTCTCTTTTCTTGAAATACATACCTACCCAACATGTCCTCATTACCTCTGCTTCCTTCACCTACAGGTCCACTGAAGTCTGCTCCAATCAGCACTCTCTCGCTCCCCTTGGGGAAACTCTGTCACTTCATCCAACTTACTCCACAATTTCTCTTTCTCTTCTAACTGACGTCCAACCTCTGGGGCATATGCACCGCCAACATTCAACATCATCCCTTCGATTTCCAGCTTCATACTCATGATCCTGTCTGACACTCTCTTCACCTTCACACACAACACATATTCTTCCTTCAAGATCCCCTACTCCATTTTTCTTCCTATCTACACTATGGTAGAATAGCTTGAATCCATCTACAGAGCTCCTGGTCTTTTTTTTCTTCCACTTTGTCTCCTGCACACACAATATATCTACCTTCCTTCTCTCCATCGTATCAGCCAGCTCTCTTCCTTTACCAGTCAAAGTCTCTACATGTAGAGTCCCTACTCTCACCTCCACACTGCTGCCTTTCGTCTCCTCTCGCTGCCCAGTCGTTGTCAACCAGGACACAACCCATCACTTCTGGAAATAACTATTCAAAAAAGAAAGGATAAACGAATCTGTTTATCCTGCACTAAACACTAACGTTTTTTCATGCAACCTTTAATAACACAAACGTACGTTTGTTTTACAGGATGTTTCACAATTTGAAAAAAACGTCACATCATATACAGATCCGATATCTGAATAAAAAATGAGGGCATTACATTTAGGCTGATGTAAAATAAAGACTTCCCCCAAATGTGTTCAACCTAAAGTAACGAGCCTGTTTTGAAAATGTAAGGAGTAGAAAGTGCAGATATTTGCTTAAAAATGTAGGGGGTAAAAGTAAAAAGTATTCAGAAAAATAAATACTCGAGTATTTGTACATTGTTACTTCCCACCTCTGGCTAATACTTGCCATTTACTCAAGGAGTGTTTACAGGCCACTCAGCATTTTCCATGCAAATTACTGGTGGCAACCTGCTACATACCTGATTGCTAGTAATTTCAATCTAGCGACTGCCAGCATCCACCCATTTTCTTCCACTTATCCTTTTCAGGGGGAGAGGCAGGGTACACCACATCTCCAGCAAATGTGCATTCCCCCCCCCTCACAACCTGAGGTTGCCAGCTGGTCGCCAACTGGTCTCTAGGCTTGTGTGGCTGAAACACAAGGCCTGTGGGACTACTTCTTTACTGAGTGGAGAAATGAGCCCCTGGTTTCTTTTGCCACAAGGTGATCTCCTTTTTAAAGAATATAATTTGTCTTGCTATTTTTAGGTTTTTATGTGCCACCAGTTTTATCATAGCAGGCTAGGCTATATCGTGTATGTACATTTATTTTTTATTAATTTTTTTGCTTGTAGGATGTATTTTGCTTTATTAAATTTCCCATACTAAAAGTAACCGTCATACTTGGGATTGTGAAATGGATCATTGTGATTTAGCGATCTAGCTGAGAACTTGTTGTTGACCAATATGTACATGAGATGTAATTAAAGCATGGAAATAAATTGCATACTGATGTTATCATTTTCCAGTGCGACCTTTAGTGAAAGTAGCTCGACATCCCTGGTTTAGAGTAACAATAACACCAACAAAAATCAGCATCTATATTGCCATGATGAGTATGCTCTATTATCACTGAATATCAGGCGATGCAACTCAAAAATGGTCCAGTCCTGAACTCGGGCTCTCTGTATTTTGCACTTTTCCTGAAGCTGTTTATTGGGCTGATGGTCCACTTCTGGTCACATAGAGACTGACCTGCAAAGTGGCTTCAGCTCAGCTTGAAAGGTGTATTTTCCTCTAAAAACAAAGAGGTCAGAGCAGCAGGTCAGTAACGTGGGTACAGTCTTCTCTTTTGATGCCTTTTAAGCATTTTTTTCTCCTTTATGGCTGAAAAACATATACACAGAATAATAATGTAGGGAAGGTTGTACAGTCTCGTGTCTGAAAGACAGACAGATGTGCGATTTCTTCTGCGGTCTGCATGAACAAAGAAAGATTTAAAGATTTACCATTCGTCCATGTTGGTCCATCTGTGCATAGTAGGCTACAGTTGGTAAGCTGCCAGTTGTAATCCTCCTGAGGGCAGTGTGTACGTATGTTTATTGTCTAATGTCTGCTCTGGATCATTTCCACTTTCATAACTGCTGAAGGATTGAAGCTAATCAATAAATTAATCATTTTAATGATTTAATGCCCATGTGAACTCTAACCTATATATTTCCCCATGTAAGCTCAAGTTGTTTAGAATCACCAAGGTTGGTGCCATCTGCAATGTCTTGTTTTTATCTGTCTGCCTGATAGTTTCTGTCTCTTGCACATTGTTATGGATAATACTGATATATTTGACTATATGAAACCTCACTTGCAGAGAAGAAGTGTGTGCACTCCATACATGTCATGCAGCAGCATGCTGGCCTGTAAATCTGTTTGAATAATGGCTAATTAAATTGAAAAGACTCCTCATCCCCGTGTCTTGTTTGTCATTCCTTGTCTTGATTAAAGAACACGCAAAACCTAAAAGAATACACTCGGTTTGTAATATTACAATTTAAATTGCTTCAAATAGGTAAAAAACAATTCAACCTTACTTTAAGAAATAATATTAATTTCCTGCACTGGTGTATTTAAAAAATAAAGTCGTTTGTCTGGATTTATTTCATCAGTTTAAACGATAAAAAGACAAATATACACCCTGCACTGGCATGGGAAGTTTAGTACTTCACTGCTGAACTCATTTTTTGGTGACTTCTTCTTTCCCCTTGTGCTTAGTATTGTTTGAATTTATGTGTCTTTATAAAATGAATTACAATAGGAGGAAGATGACGAAAAGGCCAGAGAAGAGTTTTAAGGGTATAATGAAACATTAAATAATCATTAACACTCATTATAAAAATCATACATCACACATATGGTAATAAGTACATTTGAACATTTGAATAAAAGGTCGAATAAATAGCACATTTAAAAACAACATTTCAGGGCTACAATTACATTTAAATCTAATATTTTTCCAGACGGGTAACAGCTGGGTTTTAAGCAAGATTTAGGGTGAGATTTCCTAATGCTCTGTGCCAGCACAAAACCTTCTTTTGGTGTTGGATTTACAAAAGAAGAAGTGGCATGCCTACAAAAACTATCGACAGCAGATGAACAGTATCTGAAAGTCATGTGCTTAAGAAATAGGAAAGAATCCAGCAAAGACCTGACACAGGACTTGAGAGAAACATCTGTGAGTGTCTGCATCTGTAAAACACGGTGGAGGCTCTATCACGGTTTGGGGTTGCCGTTCAGCCAGTGCTTTTTGGGGATTTTGTCAGAATTGATGGAATTATAAAGGCGGAACAGTACCATCAGATTTTGATCCACCATGAAACACCATCTGGAAAAACATCTGATTGGGAACAGCTTTATTTTTCAGCAAGGCAGTGATTGCAGACACACTGCCAACGCAGTAAAAGCATGCCTGGATAGAAACACACACTAGGAACTCTATCAGTCGTGGATTGGAATCATAATGATCAGTCTTTCTTTTTTGTTTTGTGTAAATATAAAAATAAAAACGGAACATTTCCACTGAGTGGATGAATAAATGGACCCCTTAAATTTGCTTCTATTTTTAAAATGATTTTCAACCAGGATGCATAATGAGCAGTGCACCTTACAGTGACAGTACTGCTGTCATGTTCCTCATTATATAATGAGGAACATGACAGCAGTTTTCCCATGTGTCTCACGATGGTTTTAGATCCTGCTTTTGTTCCTTACCCTCCTTTCCTGATTGCCCCAGTTAACATGTAGCCACCCATGTTTTGTTTCCCAATTAGAATCTCTGTGAAGAGTCCAGGCTTTTCTCATTCCACTAATTGTTACTCTTACTCTCCTCCGTCCTCCATCCTCTTCCCTGTGACGTAGAGATCTACTCTTAGTATGCCATAGGATGTCTCAATTCCTAAAATGCATCTGGAGGACAGTGAAGGCAACTCAGGGGTGAAGTAAGAGCTTGAGAGAGAGGTACTACTGTGAAGCTGTGTCCACACAGGAAGCAACTAGAAGTGTAGGAGTGACTAGAGACTAGGGGAAGTCAGTGACATTTGGTGACTTCAGGCAACTATAGGCAAAAAACCTTCTGGTGGTCATAGCAAATACTGACTTTCAAGCTTGTTAGAATTGTACAAACGCTGTTTGTGCCGTGTATACTGCATTTCCATATATGTTTGCATCTGTTCATGTAATAAATCTCTAGTGTTTTGCACAGTGCTATTTGCAACTGGCCTTTTTGCATTCGTATATGTTGAAGTTTCCTTTTCAGAACACAAAATTTGGAGAGGTAAGTATTTAAATGACTCACACAAACATGATTTGCTAAGGTTTCCGGCAGGCAATTTACTGCAAATTGCATCATTATTTTGCACCTGATATGGTTGAGAAAGTTGCTGCCAGGAGCACAATTCATTTGAATAGCCGTGCAGTGGGAGAGGTTGGCATAACCAACACATTATTGGTGTGGTGTTGATGGCTCAAAGCTCAAAATGTGTGCTGCCAAAGCTTTGGCTCTGTCCTGCAGTCATGACTGAGTTCTTAGCCCAAAGGTTTGGAGCCCAGCCCTGCATATTTCTGCTATTTAATACAACTATTTTAATGGAATAGAGTGGAATTTAACATGGAGCTTTGGTGGGAGGGATAGAATAAGTTGCCCAATACAAGACTCACGCACGCCACAGAGTCAGGCATACAGCAATACTGCACACCCACACGACAAAACACAGTACGCCTAGTACGGCCTTAACAACCATAAATTTCGCAACAGTCCAAACAGATATTTTAATGACAACCACACATGTCGATCAGCTGGTGCGGCAAAGAAAAAGTCAGCATTTTTTTTTTAACCAGTGGTAACAGGATGTAGCTGCAGGGATCGCATCAATCAAAAAACAAAAAACAACCAATGCACTGTAACTTCTTTTATTTTTTTAAAGAATAACAATAATGCTGCATAAAGGGGGAATAAATTCTGTTTGCTTTTATTTACACAGCCCCGCTTCCCCACAGCAGTAACCTCGTGGTAGTTTACACTGAAAGTAAATATCCTCTGTAATATCGCAGAGAGAAGCCCAACAGTGGGAAGACAAAAGCTCCATCTTTACAGGAAGAGTCAATCAATGGTTCTGCAGCCAGCAATGAGCTCTAATCAGGTGATTGACTGGACTACTTAACGTGCAGCTGTGTTGATGATGGGCTCTAATGAGCCACAGGGGCAGTCAGTCAGACACAAGAACACTAATATATGCATGCAAATAAATCTTTGACATTTGCTCGTCCCTGCTTGGTGTGCAGGGAATGTGGGTAAGGGGTTCACCACGTCAGAAAGCTTCCTGTGATTCATCAAATTCTGTCTGACTCATTTGCCATGTTAAAGGGCTTCAAAACAACCATGTTTAAAAAAAAAAAAAAAAATGTCTCTGTCACATCCATGAATGAAATGGTCCATTTGACAAGTATCTAACTCCAGTCTCACCTGTTTATGCAACATGCAGGTTCTAGTGGTAGCTATTCTTAGCAGCAGCGCCAGTTGGTGAAGTTGAGACTGAAAACAAAGGTCCATTATTAATTATTTCCTGCCTGATAGACCGTTCTAATAATAGGCTTAACAGGTATCTGAGGACATGCTGTATGAACTGACAAAGTCACTTCCTGAGGTTAATGGCGCGCTTTATTCTACAGATAATTTTACCACATGATCTATTTGTGGTACTCCGACTCTGACCACATCCCGCTTTAATCCAAGGAAAGTAGATTTATGCCAGTGACAGGTGCATCTCTGCTAGACTCTAATGTGTAAAATGGATTTCAAGCAGTAGACAGTAAAGTAGCAATAACACTCAAGTTACTTCAAAATAAAATTCAAATGGCACGCCGGCAAGCAGGAGTGAAAGCTGACACTGTTCAGAAGAGGACCCTCCAACAATGTGAAGAGGAGAGACGGGTGCGGGAATATGGGTCGATTTAGTTCAGGGTTTGAAAGCTTAAAATCAGCACTGTGAGTAATCTATGCTGTTAATCATATTCATTGGTAGAGCATAACTGGATTGTATTAGTATTGTTGGAATCCATGGCAATTGGGATGCAATGGAGGAAGTTTTTTTTTTAAGTATTGATGTCAGGAGATATGAAATTGTAACTTTCATTTCCTCAAAAGATTGATCATGTTCATCACTTGACTGCTGAATTAGGAAACTGCAGGGTTTTTCTGTTTTATTTTGTTTTAGAGGAACACACACCCACAGGTTGGATCGCATAAATTGCCATCAGATTAATATCAAATTAACTCTCCAGCAACCTTTCAGAGGGAGCTGTTGTTGAACTGTCAGGCTCCACAACAAAAACCAGTGAGTCTGACAAACACGGAAGAAGTCTGAGCAAATAGCTGCTCCGTTACTCACTGCAGTGGTTACATTCTGTGGATGAAAATTTCCACTTGTGGTTCACTTCCAGAGCTACGCACGACCACTTTGTTCATCTGTATTTCCTCTCGAAATGACAGCAACAATTGCGCAATGAAAACCTCTCCTTAAAATACCAGCTCTGAAAACGCACAATCTCTGTGCATGTATTTCAAATTCAGTTCTGAATGCACATTTTTATGGCTTTCAGGTCTTACATTTTACAGTAAATAAATAAATAAGATTGAGTAAAGACATTTTTCTGTAGATGTTTTGTAGAAAATGTGACATACAAGGAAAAAGCAAAAAAAAAGTGTTTTCATTGAAAACACCACACACACACACGCACACACACACACACGCACACACACACACACACACACACACACATTAGTTAGTTAGCTTTAGTGATGTCAGTAACGTGTTACTCTAATCTGACTACTTTTTATCGGTAACGAGTAATCTTCCCCTCCAATCAAGAGGGTTAAGCAAAATGTCAAAAAAGTAACTTAAAGGGTCACATTGTATGTTATTTTTGACATACAATATTGTGCAAAAGTCTTGAGCCATCCCGAATTTCTTCCTATTTTGCTAGCAACAATGGGAATGATTGCAGCAATTTATTGAAACATGTACAAACTTAAATGGAA
>JAVDPK010001254.1:0-26453 GCA_034780415.1 Cichlasoma orientale | reverse complement strand
GAAAAGCAGCCACTATCTAAAGACAAACTTTGCAAGACCTTCGGAAAACCTGAAGAACTATTGCTCAAGAGCACTTTTAAAAAGTACAGGAAGTCTGGCTGCTTGGAATCAGTATATAAAGGTATAGGGTGTGGCTTAAGACTTTTGCACAATACTGCGGAAGTAGGGGGCGGGGCCGGAAGTTTGGACACCCCTGAATATAAACAAATACATTACATATAAAAGCACACAGAAACATTGGAATCACTTTATGGCAGACCATCACTTTTTGGCACAACACCAGCAGCTGTTGAAACACCAGCAGCTGTTGAAAGTAACTAATAAAGTTACTTTTAATCTAATTTAGTTACTTCTAAAATTAAGTAATCCGTAAAGTAACTAAGTTACTTTTTAAAGGAGTAATCAGTAGTTGGACTACTTTTTCAAGGTAACTATACCATCACTGGTTAGCTTATTGCAGATACAGTGTCTTCCATTACAGACTCTGCAGACCAAGGCCAAGTATATTGCAGTACCTTATTTCATCTACAGATGCTTCATGAGGATGGACCTACCAAAGGTGCTTTTAAGAGAAAGGCTCATTTCGATCTTCCTGAACTGAGTGCGTAACTGCAGCCCATTTAGCTTTGATGCCACTGAGAAAAACAACTCTCTCTCCCCTTTCTGTAAAATGCAGAATGGAAGGCACCCACGGTATTATATTTCTTTAACCAATATCAGATATTTTTTGCAAGACTCCTTATTCCTCAAATGCTCTCACCCTTATCAAAATCCCCTCTTAACTCCTTAAATGTTGATCAAAAAAAGGAGCTAACATCTCCCGTCCTTTGTTAAATATAGGTCAACTTCTAAAACATACAGCAAGAAGCTCAGTGCATGGTGCAGCAAATGGCAAAATGTGGTTATTGTGTGTGTGCTGGTGTGTGCCTTCAATAAGAGATCTAACCCGCAGGTCTGAGTAAAAAGCGGTTTCACTGAAATCCATAATTAGGTCAGCTGTTAATGTTGCATGCAATATCTCTTAAATTATCAAAGTTCTGCAAGCAGTTCAGAAGTTGCAAACTAAAAATGATGTGAGTTTTTTTTTCATCAATTAAGAAACTCAAGATTTTTATTTGTGATTGTTTAGAGTTTAGAAACTGATCAGTTACTGTGTGAGATACTTAACTGTTTTTTCAATTTCTGTTTCTGTTTTTTCTGTTTTAATTTGAAATTTAAAAGTACTATGATAATAATAATCGCATATACTGTGTTCAAAAAAAGTTGTAGTTTTTAAGATCTCATTTCCAGTGCCTGGTCATTTGGCAGAATCACAACCCTGAATGCACTCACCCCAAACCATACAAAAAATAAATGCAAACTACAAGCAACTGGATTTCTTCAGTTAGCTAGAAAGTTTAAACCAACTTCACATTACTGGGTAGCATCACTTCTCTCCCTGATTACCTAATCAGTAAATTATCTTGTAGAAATGTGGGAGTTTGAGATGTAATAAGGAGTCCAGCATCACGTCTGAAAGTGCTGCTGACCTCCTCACTCATTACATTTCCACACTGAGCAACATTGCCATCTGTGTTTCTTCTTCTTGCAGCTGTTTCCTCTCGGTCAGGAAAAGCCCAGAACATTAAGGAATGGCTGCATCTGCCTCTGTGATTATGGCTTCATGCAGCAGGACTACCATTGAGGGCTAATTCAGTCATGAAATGATAGCAGGCGTGTGTTTACAACAGCTGGTGCACTTTGTGTGCATTAGCTGAATCATCTGCATCAGAAGTTGGCGTTGCAATATCAAATTAAAATCATGTTGACCAAAGCTTAAATAAACAATGTGGTCTGGCTTGCTTTCCTTCCACATCTGGCCGAACACGTGCAGCTGTCAGAGACAGAAACACGAAAGCCAATTCACAAAACTCACACTAGGGAGCACATATGTGACAAATTCAATACCTCTGTTTGTCGCATACCAGTGGAAGAGAATGATGGACCTTTGCTGAAGTGGGACATTAATATTTAAACCATCCTAGTAACCATATGGGTAATAGCTAAGAACAGCTGTGGTTGCTGGGAATATGATCAAAGAAGGACTTAAGTAATAACACTTTTGAGCTTGAGCTCTAACTGAACTCATCAGTCTGCTATCAATGATTTTTTTTATATAAACAACAGAAAATTGCCTAGCATGTTTACAAAAAACATCCATAAAAAGAAATAAAATGCCCCAGAGCGATTGCAGCGCAAGACCACAAAATGCAGTACTGAAAATAGGAGATGGAAGTGTTGAGAAACCACCCAGTCAGCTGACCTTGGTTACGTGCAGTTTATTACACTTCTGAAAGCATTATCTCAGCTCAGTTGGTACTCAGCTCTGGACACGATCATCAGCAGCAGAGAACAGTATTTGTTGCAGGTATGGTGTTGTTTAATAATATGCAGTTATACATAGAGGAGATTGTTCACATTTAATAATTTAATATACCTTAGTGGAAAAACATGTTTGATGAAATGAAATTGGGTTTTTTTTTCACAGAAATTTGAGACACACTTTCTCACTTACAGGAAATGGATTTTGATTATGACGCTGATTATGGATACACGAACTACACTTATGATGGTCCGTCCAATTCCACTCCACACGAAGAGGCGGTTATTCAGCACCGCTCAACGTGTGAAGGCTTCTGTGTGGCTTTAGTTGTAGTCAATATGACCATTTTCCTGCTAGGCTTCTGTGGGAACGCTTTGGTCATCTGGATTGCTGGCTTCAAGATGAACAAAACAGTCAACACCGTATGGTACCTGAGCCTAGCAATCTCTGACTTCATGTTCTGCGCCTTCATCCCAATCACCGTTGCCCACACGGTGACCGAGGAGTGGATTTTTGGCCGCTTCTTGTGCAAGTTAGTCCCTTCACTTATGTTCCTCAACATGTTCAGCAGCATCTTCCTCCTTGTCATCATCAGTGTTGACCGCTGTGTCTCAGTCATCTTTCCAGTTTGGGCTCAGAACCAGCGCACTGTTAAAAAAGCATCAGTTGCCGTTCTCCTGGCCTGGTTTCTCGCCATTGCACTGAGCGTTCCCTCTATGCTCTCTCGGGATGTAACCAATCATCTAGGTAGGCCCATTTGCTTCAACAATTACACAGTGCAGCACAGTCACAAGACTGTTGCACTGAGCCGTTTCCTCGCCAGCTTTGTTATCCCTTTCTTCATTATTACCATCTGCTACGTTATCATCATCCTCAAGCTTCAAACCAACAGGATGGCAAAAAACACCAAACCATTCAAGGTGATGACTGCTCTAATTGTTGCTTTCTTCATCTGCTGGCTACCCTACCATGTGTTCATCCTACTTGAGCTGAACGTCCACCACCACGGCCACAACATTGTATACATTGGACTCAAAGTAGGCACTTCTATGGCAACAGCAAACAGTTTTCTCAATCCTGTGTTGTACGTTTTCATGGGCAATGACTTCAGGCGGAAGTTTAAGAGCTCTCTGCTCTCAAAGATGGAGAATGCAATGGGAGATGAAGGTCGTACCACCAGCCGATACCTGTCCAGGTCCACCTCCATGGACGGCAGAGCATCTACGCACATCTAGAGGTGTAGAAATCACCCACAAACTATTTCAGTCAGTGGGCTCCCTGGCCAACAAAAATACTGTTTTAAAATGTGCAATCAATCAATCAATTGATACAAGATGTAAAATAAAACACACCTGTTTGTAAAAAACACACCTGTGAATCAAATATGTATATTTACACTGTAAAAAATGATGAATGTTTAATTGAGATTTACAACATATCTATATATAAACGTATACACATATAAGAAACTGAGCCAGCATGTAAACATACTCATCAGTGAGTTTTCAAAGAAGTATGGAACATTTTAGCGGCACATTTAACTAATGCATGTAAAAGAGTTTTCTTTGTAAATTTAAAATGTTGTGTGAACTATTCTTTTCGGATATTGAGCACATAAAATGTATCATCTGTATATTAAGTGTTTTATGTAAATAAAATGAAAAAAAAATCAAATGATCAAATCAAATGGCATGCTTTCAAAACAAAAGCATCACGAAGAGGTGCATAGACAAATGAGTCTTGCATAAATGGTACGTAGAAAGTCTATTTTGACTGGCGAAACGCTAAAAAAAGAAGAAGAAGGAAATTATTTCAGATGTGGTGGGACAGACCCCAGTTTTGACTTGTTTCCGTGACATTTTAATTAAAAGTTAAATAAACAAAGAGCACTCGGTACAAGACAGAAGCGTTAGCATTTCCCTTTAATCCACATAAAACCTGGACAGCTCTTTATAAGAGAGGTTCCTATGGTTCTAATTATAACGCGACAATGCACAGCTAGTTTCATGCTGCAACACTCTTTTATGTGTGACTGTCCAAATATAGGGTCGCAGTAGCGCTTTGTAGATATTGTGCAGCAATATAATGGACCTATATTTTGTTATTTCTTGTATGAGAGCTGCAAATGAAGTTTGTGCAATAAATGTTTGAATTTTGTTTGCTGCTCTTCTTTTTTCTCAAATTTAACGAGCTCTGTTACAATTAGCTCTTTGATACGCTCTCTAACTTTTCAATATTGAGGCATAATTTGCATTTGGAGGCTGTGCTTTCCAACTAAACAATCACTTACTGAAAATGTACTCATTTCTGATCTGTAACGAGCTATAAATTGTGATAAATCTACAGGGAACATTGACGTTAGTTAAAGCTGGGATAGCAACGTGTTTTTGGTGACGAAAAATCCATGTATTTAAATCACATAGTTTATGAGGGAACTAAGAACTTCCTTCTCTGGGCTTGTTTTGATTATTTGGAAAATGTACTCTGTGAAGCAAGAGATCAAGTATCAAGTATTATAAAGGGCAAAAAAGGAACTAAGTTAATATTAAGCAGAGAATTTTGACCTGGGAGAGCGAGGTTTGAATAATATGTAAGGCCAAAAGTCAGCATCTGCGTCTTTCAGCCCACAGGAAGCCCATGCTGCCTGGTCTGGTGAGAGGGGAGTAACATGAAATTAAATTCAAATTTTAATCTTTTTTTTTTTACTGCTTTAAGAAACTTTTGTACTGTGATTGAAACAATTGAAATGTCTGTAGTTTACTGCATGCAAAAAACCGCCACAAAACATCAGCATTTCACTGACAATTCCCTTTATTTCATTAATAGTTTACTTGCATATATTGTATATGATGAAACGAAGTCATGTTAGAGTGCACACCACCAGAAGGGCAAGGCATCTTTGCACATTACGTTCGAGGCTATTTTTTGCAAACGTTTGAAACCACAAAGGCTGAGTGAATGATGCAAAGTTACAACACTCAGTGCTGCAACAAGCGTAGCCACCTAAGAAGAACCTGAGAGTCATTTATGAGCTTATCTGATGAGGACCATCATCCATTTGTCCACAATTCACAAGAATCACTGCTCCTATAAAAGTGGTCAGAATTTAATCAACCTCACACACCTAATGATCACCTAATGAGTCTCACCCAAACTGTGCTTGAAGTCAAGGTCGCATTTGTCATTTTAAGGACACTTTTTGTGTATTCACTAATTTCTATGCTTTCTACTGGCCATGTAGTTATAATAATACAAACTCTTTCATTTGGTGGTGAATTAGATTCATTTGTCCTGGATATGACTGTTTGCGAGTCTCACCGACTTCTCAGTGGAGTTTAATTGCCATTAATTTGTGCAGTACAGCTAATCAGAGGCAAAAAAAATTTAACACCTTCTTCCTGTATTCCACACATTACAATAAGCTGTGAATCGTAGTGGATTGTGAGCCAGATTAGCTGCTATATGTCTAGTTTACTCTATATACTGTTTTTTATGTTGAAGCAGTGTAGGGCCGTGGGAAGACCCATAAAGCACAGATTACTTGGAACACTGGCAGTGAGTCACAATGAAATATTGGTCACAGATTTAGTCTTTAATGAGTCATAATCAATATGCCTAGTGTGGTAGAAGGGGAAAGCTGCAGGCCACAGAAAGTTTTAAAATGAATTGAAATTCTTTTTTTTTTCTTTCTAAACCTTCTGCGTACTGCAGAAAACATTTGCACTGTGAAAAATCTGCAGTTTACAGCAGACAAAAAAATGCTGCTAAACATCAGTATTTCACTAACAACTCCAGTTATTTCATCAATATTTTACATATTATATATTGTATGTGGTGCAGTAGGATCACGTCGGTCACTGCATAGCAGTAGAGTAGCATCTTTGCATAGCACGTTTGAGGCAATTTCTTTTGAACTTTTGAAACCACAAAGACTGAAATAGATACATAAGCTTAAGACTTAAAAAAAGAAAAAAAAGAAGTACATCTCAAAGAAGTGGAACAAATGTAACACCTTAACAGGAACCGTAAAAGGAATTTGAGTATCTGGTGATTTTTTTTTTAAATGTTGAAACAGTGTAGGGCCGTGGGAAGCTACATTCAGCATAGATTACTTGAAACACTGGCAGTGAGTCACAGTGAAATGTTGGTCTGAGATAACCTTTAAAACTAAAAGTTTCTTTTTTATAGCAGCTGGTCCACATGTAAATGAATGAGTTTACTTAAAGTAAACTACAGGCAGCATGTATTGCTCAACTCTGCAGTTCCCAGCAGCTCTGCAAAATGTTTCGGAGACTTTCTGGACATGTTTTCTCAGCATAATGGTTTCTCTTCACATTCACACCCACTTTCAAATATGTTTTCAGAATTTTAACACGATTGAAAATGCCACAGGAAATGCTAAGCTGCTGTCAAAAACCACAAGCAAGCATCGGAGTCATCTTAAAAAAAAGTGTCACATTCAGTTCACAATGAGATCTTCTCATTATATTAACATAAACCTAAGGCTACATCCCACAGTCCAACCACAAACCAATCATAATGAGGACATTTAAGATCAGAGTGAATCCTGAAAAAAATAATTTTGGTGTATCATCAATAGATAAGACCAGTTTTTCATGCTGTGCCAAAATACAGTCAGTTATTAAGTTATTAAGTGAAGTAAGCGATAATCCGATGCCTTTGCTTTGCCTGTGATATCAGGAACTTCTGCTCATCAAGATCTCTTGTAAATGTGGCTTTCATAACAGCCAGTGCAGAGCTGCTTTGGGCAATTTTTGTGTACATGTAAATTGTGGCTTGGTGTCAGATCATTGTTGGTTTCTTCAGGAAGTGTTTATGGGTGACATGATAAAGAGTGAGGTGCAGATGCAGTGTTGTCTGTGCTGCCGGCTTTGACAGTAAATCGGTCTCTTGCTGTTACCAGAAGTTGACTGCAGCTTTTGTTGGGGCCGTGGATGGTGTCAACATATTAGAAAACATGCATAACCAATGTATACTTTACAACATATATAATTTATATTGCGCTTATTTAGCTTTAGTGCTCAGGATGCTACCCACAACTCACAGCGCCAATCCCCACAGCACCCACTACATGAAGCACTTTTCCCACTGAAATTCTCTATAAAAACGTGACAGCGGAGCAACGGAGGCTACAGTGTTACAAGCCTGCTCATCACTGCTTTTGCTACATGATGGAGATCGGGCTCTGGCTGCTGGGCTGGGGTTGGCATGCACTCGATTTTAACATCACTGGGTTCTTGCTGCTAGCTATGTGTTAGCATGCTGTCTTTGCAGATGTCATTTTAGCAGCGCTGGACAGTTTTTTCTGTCCTGGAAACTTGTTTGTTTGTCTTTTTGTTCCTTACCATCACGTTATTGTCCTGTGGTGCAATAAAAAATAAAAGTAATGTTCATATCTTCACTCCTGGAAAGTTGCAGACTCTTCCAAAATTGTCTTCTTTCCTACAAAACTGGAATTAACTCATTTAATTTTTATTTCCTAACAACTCACCTTAAAAATAACTGAAGGACATTTATAAGTAATGACAAAATACTTGTAACTGTAATGCGATTACCCACTTTAGTACAATAATGCATTATAGTATTACTGCATTACAGAAAAATATAATGTGCTTTGCGGTGCATTACACCCCAACAGTGGATATAACATTTTAGCTTCAGTGCCGTAGAGGGGAAAAAGTGCTGTTAGGCTGGGAAGAGACAATAAAAGAAAAATGATCTCACTTACATCAGTCTGGCAGAGGTCACCAGAGGTTGAATCCTGATATCTTTGGTAATCCTTTCAATTTTCCTCCAGCCACCAGGAGGTCAACGTTTTGGCTTTTTCTAGTAGACCGCCAGTAACTTCAGTACAGATATCCACAACCCTCAGGTAAATTCTCATGACTTTTTTATTGCCCTTACTTTTCCTCTTGGACAACCCAGCCACGGAGGGCAACTCCTAATGCCAGTCCCAGTCCGGGATAAACGGGGAGGGATCGTGGCTATACTGGAGAAAGGATGTTGTATATTGAGCTACAAAGTAGGAGAAAAAGAGGAAGACCACAAAGAAGATTTATGGATGTAGTGAAGGAGGCTATGCAGAGGGTAGGTGTGACAGAGGATAAGGTGAGATGGAGGAAAATGATCGACTATAGCAACCCCTAAAGGAAGCAGCCAGAAGAGGAAGAAGAAGACTTTTCCTCCAGAAGCTGCCATTTGAGATTTTTTGTACAAACCTTTAAGGTCCCTCAGGATCGCTGCATCTTTTTCCATATTAGTGTAAAACTTGATTCTGTCCAAAACCTTGGTTTAGAGTCTATAATGCAAAATAGCCTCTAAAGTATATTTACTGCTGATTAAGAAACACTGACATCCCATGTTCTTATAAGGTGATGAACGTGGTCAACAGACAGCAACCTTTACAGGGCTGAAAAAAGAAGTTGAGGTGGAAGTGCCACAAACTGCATGCATGGGGGAGAATGAATCCTCACAGAGTGAAAAGGCCCGGCTCTATAGCAGAAACAAGCACATTTACATAAACACTGCACAGGAGAGCAATAATTTTATCACACTTTTACTCTAATAAAGTTAGATTCTACAGTTCCTCCAGGGAACAGACCACATTTTTGTGTAACCCTGTTTTCTGCTAGCAAAAAAGAAAGAAAAAATTCTATTTACTATCACAGTGAATTAAATGAACCACCAGCTGTGTTGTTTGAAAGGTGCATTCCTGTCTCAAGTAGAAATGGAGAAACCTTCTGCTTTCTGTATTGCAGCAGTCTGATTTCTCAGTTCTAAAACATGTACAGTGTTGCTAAAAGAAGAGGTGACAACAGAGTGGACATCCCTGTTTCTGTAAATGTGTTTCTGGTGTCAAATTCAAAACGTGCTTGAAAAACGTGGTTAAATTTTCTTAATTGTAGCATTTATTGCGTTACGTTTTTCAGAAACGGGGACTTAAAACACACTCTAGGATTTACAGAGAGTGGTCTGAAAAAGAGAGAATATCCAAAGAGCCGCAGCTGTCTGGGGGAAAAAATGCCTCGTTGATGCCAGAGCTTCAAGCCAATAGGAAGGCAACAGTAACTCAAATAGCCACTGGCTACAACCAGAGTATTCAGAAGAGCATCTCTGAATGCACAACACTTCAAATCTTGAAGCAGATGGGCTTCAGAAGCAGAAGACAACACTAAGAGCCACAGGAACAGGAAACTGAAACTACAGTTCATGCATTATAAGATTGGAAAACCCTGCTTGGTCTGAAGAGTCTCGAATTCTGCTTCGGGTTTGGGTTGGTAGGGTCAGAATTTGGCATAAACAACATAAAATCATGGATCCATCCTGCCTTCTGTCAACGATTCAGGCTGCTGCTGGTGTAATGATATGGGGGATATTTTCTTGGCACACTTTGGGACCCTCAGTACCAGCTGAGCATTGTTTAAACAGCCCTTTATCCCTTTATGACCACAGTGCACCCATCTTCTGATGGACAGTGAGCCATGTCATAAAGCTCAGATGATCTCAAACTGGTTTCTTGAACATGACAATGAGTTCACTGTTGGGCTGGCGGTAGCTCAGGAGGTAGAGAAGCTCCTTTACACCTTTAGGATGGGGTGGAACAGGATATTCACATCATGGATGTGCAGCGACTGTGTGCTGCTATCATGTCAATATGGATCAAAATCTCTGAGGAATGTTTCCAGCATCTCGTTGAATCTGTGCCACAAAGAATTAAAGCAGATCTGAAGGCAAAAGGAGGTACAACCCAATACTAAAGAAGGTGGAACGAATGAATATGCCTCTGTCTTTATCCAGCTTTCATTTAAATGGTTAGACCTGTTAAAATTAGCATGTTAGTATTTTGACTGCGAACACGTTAGGATCACATGACATTAGTATTTACAGCTTATTTAACCAAGCAGTACGCTCGTACAGGTAGATGCTTGTTTTTCTCTTGGCCGCCCTCTCAGTGGTTTACAGGAAAGCCTTGTCGTGCACACTGAACCATAAAAGTATGGAGCCTCTATGGTTCACAGGAGGAAAATACTTTTTCTCATATTGTGATATGTGTGGTAGATGACAGTCGGCACATGGCGGTCAAAGGTGGGTCAGGTATGTGAGCTATTAATGAAAACGCTGAAGACTACCTCTATTTATTGTAGCTGAATGCATTTGCACAAACAGCAGACCGCAGCACATTATTTAATTCAGTCATGAGTCACTCGTTGAATTCACTCATTTATTGGGCCGTATTACATTACATTCATTCCATAGAAAATACATTCAAATGTGACACCTGTTCAATAAGTGCCATCTTGTCAATAAATGCAAGAGCCAATAAAGTTTAAAGCATGTGTTAAAAATAGAAACAACCTCTCCTGTTTGCTTGTTGCAATACAAATATTTTGGACGTGTCAGCATACACTATAAAAATATATTTTTTTTATCATACTTAAAATGGAAGTCAGTTAATGCTCTCTGGTTCTCAGTCACCGGTGTTTTTTTTTTTTTTTAAATATAATTCCTGTATTTATTAATCTGTATATTTGTTTTTAAGCATGTGGCAGAGGAGATCGAGTACCGTTTAAAGACGTGCTGCAGAATGTTTGCTGGAGATTTTTTTTTTTTCAACAAGGAAGAGGAAAATGATTACGAGCTTTAACAGTTTCAAAGCTTTTCTTACAACAAAGCAAAAAAAAAAAAAAAAAAAAAAAAAAAAGACAGTTTTCACATTCAGCATGATTTGCTCTCATAAATAAATCTACAATAGTCACTACTACTAAGGTAAACTCCGGTCTATTACACGAGTGTAATGCCTAACTCCTCAGTGATCTTTGGGGAAGGTGTTGCACACCGAAGTGCTTTTTGGATTTCTGCATCGAGTCCAGTGTTAAGAAAACATATTCACATCCAAATGAATTAACATGTGCGCCGCTCACCAGAGATAAATAAATGCTGAAGACATTAATCCTCTTCTCTCCCCGAGTCATTCCCTTCGAGAGGGATAACTCATCTTCTTGAATACGAGGAATTAAGAATTGAGTTCTCTTAACCTCTTGATTTCTCGTACTTACAGTAAGTTAAATACCTTACAAAAACTTGGAAACGCACAGTATCATCATCAGGTAGTTATACCCTGCATATTGCATTTTCCCCCCCTAACAAAGAGAAACAGCTTTCAATGAGCTTCTCATAGAAAATAGTTCTATAACTGTAATAGCAGCAGGAAAATTAATGTTTTGACTTCTCTTTTTTTTCACATAGTAAGCTCATTGAACACACTTTGCAGTGTTGTATCATATCTACTGTCAGCACAGTCAGATGAGCCTCTCTGTATTCACAGCTACTGTAGCTTCTTTGTGTTAAGGCATGTGCACATGCCTACATAGCACATGTGCATAGAGCAGGATAAGGAGTGCTTTTCATTCAGCAAATGGGGGAAACGCAAACCTTCCCCATTAAAACTGTCATGTCTACTCTATGAATGCACAAAGCTGCTTAAGTTTAATTTTAAAAAAAAGGTGAATAAAAAATGAAATGTGTCAACATATATGACTTAACAGAAATCTAACAGAGATAAAAATCAATTTCAATCATGAAATTCTACAAGATATGTAGAAATAAAAAGTAAAATTAATGAAATAAAAAGGAAAACAAAGTCTTCACATTTATCATCTTGGCATATAGTCCTCTGGGACCCCAGACATGTTTCTTTTCTTCAAGGCAGAGTCAACTGTTCTGATCAGTTCATTGATGTTCGAACGCATCACAGGAGTATACGGGTCGTACTCGAGCTTACGTAACCCCGACCGTTTGAAGTTCCCGTCCTTCTGGCCCTCGACGCAGAGCAGGCGATCCTCAGAAACCTTCAGACCCAGAAACTGGACCATTCCTTTGAGCTGGGAGAACAGGTCCCTCTTCAGATCCTCAAAATGGACCACATGCACGTTTCTCCCATAATGCAGCCAGTCCATTGTGTGGGACGCCCACCAAGGAGCATAGTTCTTGACAAACTCTGGCCACTCTGAAGGACAAAGATCACAGAAAATAAATAAATGAGGAATTGTTGGTACCAGTGCACAAGATAAAGGACATTATATAGTACAAGTTGAAATATGGCAAAAAGAACATTTAAAAATCATCTAAGACACATTTAAATATTAGTTTGGTGTTATTTCGTGTGAAACCCAAAATATAAACTAGAACCTAACATGTAAAATTAATAACAATGCAACACTTTGCTAAGTTGTCTGTTATGTGTAGGCACAACACTGGTTCATCCCTTGAGTTAGGTGCTTTGTTTTATTCTTGAATGATTCATAGGTCAGTGATTCAACAAAGAATCAAAACCAGGACTGGACTGAAAATGAGTGAAAAAGCAGCCAATGTCCAAAGACCTTCAAAAAGCCTGGAGAACTATTGCTCAAGACAAGAAATTCTGGCTCCTTGGAAGCAAAATATAAAAAAAATTAAGGGTGGCCCAAGACTTTTGCACAGTACTATAAATAAGGATGAAGGAATTGGCAACCAAAAGTGTAAGTGAAAGAAAGAGAATAAAGAAATTACAGAACTGACACACACAGAAACTACCTGCAAAAAAAAAAGAAAATCTATTCTCACTTTTATTTTTGTTGCTGTCTCTGCTAATAATGGAAAATTTGCACTTTGAGATTTCAGGGACTGCTTATTAAGTTATTAAGTTATAATATAATCATCAGAGCGCTTACATTGCAAAGCACATGTGATTGAAATTGCACTTTTGCCTGCTCTAAAGTTCTCAGTAAAATAAAAGTCAACGTGTCAGCGTGGGCTTTGAGTTAAGGGGGAAGTGAGAGGCGCAAATCAATGATGTCATTTGACTCAGGAGGTCTGAAGCAATTCATGGCAGGGAGGGCACATTAAGTAATTTCTGAAATGTTTGGACATTTTTGGTTGTCATTCAAACTGCACATTTACTGCAGGAAAATCCTGTTCTTGCAACTTTGACTCATTCATAATCTAGTGGCCCATAAAAGTAAAAGCAGGAGGCGTGCTGCATAGGGACAAATCTTTACTGCTGGGAGAGGGTGTCGATAAAGTTTAAAGTCTGCTGAGTTTGCAATGTGTCAGAAACCAATAATAGAGGAAACTTTAATGCCAGAGTGCACAGAATCAAAAACTTGTAGAAATACTAAGAAACTGTATCTATGACCACACTCTGTTCTGCTCCCCCCCCCCCCAGCCCTTCAAGAACAAAAAACACAACTTCAAATATAAAAGATGAAAGTATTTTTACTCTTCCTCTAAAAGCCTGTTCTCGTAATCTTAGACTGATGATACAGAAAGTACGTTATTAACAGATAACCCAAAAAAGAGCACTTACGTAGGCGCTAGATCCACCAGATAATACTGGAAAATAGCTCAGTGTGCTTTGTAAAATGACATGCCCTCCAAAATAAACTGCACTTGCCCCTGAGTTGACTTTATGGGGCCACGCTGGAAGGCATCAGTGTCTGTAACATCATCTGAGCCCCAGTCTCCCTCTGCGGAGGTGAATGCATTGAATCGTACATGTGGGGCCCTGCGCGCAATGTCACGCTGACCCACTCTCTCTGTATTCGAAGTGGCAGCTGTCAAAAAGCCTTTCTCTTTAGTGATGTCACTGCATCATTTCCCAAACAACAGAGGGAATAAACATTCATTGGAAAAGGCAGGCCAAATGTGCTGATGTTTTCACAAAGAGAGGCAACTGCTGGGTCGGCAACTCTCCAGCCTCCGGAAAAATCGATAAAACCTCGCATAAAGTCAGGCAGACGATACGCGGGCAGAAGTGGTTGCCACGGTTACTAAGACAGCATGGTTGGTGAATGTAATAGGAAGAGCAAAATTTGAATGAAATATGAAGACATCTTAGTAAGCAGTCACCCATATTTTTTAGATAGTTGCTGGCCCCCAGAAGACACATTACATCAAAGTGGAAGTTGTTAATCACTTATTTTAATCATCAAGTGGACATAAGAGGAATTAAACATGACTAAACTGTGCTGACTCGTCATTAAAGAGTTTCACAATGCTGAGTGACACCCCGAAATGGAAAGAAAATGTAATCTGCGACTTGTAATAAATTTTGAGCCTCTAAATCAAGCATCACGTAAACCTCAGCATGATGTGTCTGCGCTGATGGGTCTCAATTTCTGCTGTGACATTTGGATGGTAGGGTCAGAATTTGGTATAAACCACATAAAAGCATGGCTCCATCATGCTCCGTATCAGCGTTCGGGCAGTTGCTGGTGGCCTAACAACACTTCAAACCTTGAAGCAGATGGGCTACAGAAGCAGAAGACAGCACTGAGTGCCACTCTTGTCATCTAAGAACAGGAAACTAAAACTGCAGTTCACACAAGTTCACCAAAATTGGACAGCAAAAGATTGGAAATCTTCTGATCACTGCTTCCGGCATGTCACGAAGCTCAAATCATCTCGAACTGGTTTCTTGAGCATGACGATGAATTCGCTGTCCTCAAATAACCTCCACAGTCACCAGATCTCAATCCAGCAGAGCGCCTTTGGGATGTGGTGGAACAGGAGGTTCACATCATGTGCAGCTAACAAATCTGCAACAACTGTGTGATGCTGTCATGTCAATATGGAGCAAAACCTCTGAGGAATGTTTCCAGCTCCTTCTTGAATCTATGCCATGGAGAATGAAGGCAAAACTGGGTATAACCCTGTGTTAGCAAGGTGTACGTAATAACGTGTGTGTTGAATGTATGTTGCTACATTGCTTTTTTAACTGTATATTTTGACATCCTGGAATTACATAGCTTTCCGATGAAGACCAGACTGTTAATCTCACATCTGCACATCTGCAGCTAAAAGCATGAAAACAGAAAACAAAGTAAGCTGCTTAGTATTCAGAGCACGAGCACTTCCTATATTCACAGTCTATACCAGTGTACATACATTACCCAAATTAAAAAGGGAATGAAAATCAGACTTGACATAAGGCATTAATTAATTCATCTGAATGCGCAACACTGTGGCTAAATGGTGGAAATGGTTTTCAAAAGGCTTCAAGTACAAAATGCTGCACTCAGCCACACTGGCTTAGGTCAAACCGCTGAACAAGGCCAGAGTTTGTTTGCATTTCCTCAATTTCCTCACAGTCCGTATCGCAGCGGAACATTTCCCAGGTCGTTCCTTCTCTCCTATTTTGCAGCAATAAAGTTACTACTTACTTTGAAGCTTTACTCAAAGTTCAGCACATCACAATCGCATGTAATCAGTACAAAACAATGAAATATGCCTTTAGTGCCTCGGTTTAATGAAGTCTTTCATTTTGTTCATAGTACAATGAAGGAGAGACTTCTGTGCAATGTAATATTCACTGATCCAGAGATTTCACCAGCTTACCTTTGCCTCTCCAGTGGGCCTGGGAAGCAAATCCAATATGTCCGCCGTATTTGCGGTTAAATTCTGCCATCAGGGCTTTGTAGGGGTTTCGGATCATGAGGATGCTGGAGTCGAAGGCTTCGATTTCTTTCTTGCCGCTCTCGTGTGTCTTAATGCATATTGTCCTCCCACTCCGCCAGTGGTCGCGCTCCCCTTTAAATCCTGTGAAACAGCGACATGCCAGAGTGACTCCACAGCATCAACAGAAGTGCATTCATGACTGTCTATGAATCATTTGAGATACATGTTGAGGCCTACCTTTATTGTAAAGGGAGCCATCAAAGTAATAGCTGCCGGTGTAGAAACCAGTGGCGAGCTCTATAAGGTGGCGAGCCCAAGTGTTGCCAGCTCCAGGGAAACTGGCGAGGGCCACCAGCTGCTTAGCACGAGTGGGAAGGAAGTGCCGGTCCATGCACCGGTTATCTGACAGTGGACAAAGACCAACAGGCTAAATTACTGTTTTGCTGCATGTGAACTCAGAAAAAATGACCAGGCAAAATACTTGTCAAGTTGCCCGACCTCAAAGTTTTAAATTGATACTGAAAGTCATTCACTTGCTACATATTTACAGTTTTGCTATAACAGATGCAGTAATAGTAGTTTCAACTTTGGATGATTATTATAGAAAGAGGAAAGGTCAAGGTTTTTTTTTTTACATTCTTCTCCATAAAATGTCACCAAATAACATTCAGTTGCTGAAGTTAATATGCCAGTTTAAACCAGTTTTAAACCACTAGATACGATACAGTCACTACTGAACGCATCTCCCAGCCACCCAGTTCATCTGTTTCTATCCAGACGTAACCTTTACAGTTAAAATGTTGTCACTTCATCATTTGTGTACAGTTTTGTAATAATTAGTGTATTGAGTTACGGCTCAGTCACACTACAGTAAAAATAGGACGGCAACCTCCTTTCAACCAGGAAAAATTGGTGACTGCATTAATATTTTTTCAGTTCTTCCTCGATTCCTGCTGAAACCCTGTACCAACACGTTCGGGCATTCATGATATATTTTGGTTACAAAACACAATATCTGTTGAATAGACAGGTTCCTTTTTCTGTTTCCAATTTGCCAAGAATAATCACATGAAGTTCATCTCCCACAGCAGCTTATTGTCATTCTGCGGTGTTTGTTCACAGCAACCTCCGTTTCTGTTTACTGCAATGTGATTCTGCTGATCCAAACCACAGCTGTCTGAGAAATGACGGCCACAACAATGCCTATAGTAAAGACAGACCTAGTCTAAATTTTTGAGCTCAAAAACAATATTTGGAATAATGAAAAGAGAATCCACAAATCTGATGATTGCAGTGTTGAATCGGGTTGCGTGTCTGGAGCAGGAGATTTTACAGCTAAACATGCAGTTATCAAACAGGATGGTATTGTTTTAAGTAAACAAGTAAGTAAAAAAAAACACAAAATATTTAAAATTTGTACATTTTTAAAAATAGGAAAAAAACAAACAAAAATATAGTACTCTTAAATTAAGAAAAAATCTAAACAATCTATAAAAAACGTTAAGTTATAAAAAAGGTATGTGCAGATGATTTTCAACATATAGTGTGCATCATTACACGAACACAAGAATCAAAACGGGGTTTATGTCACGCAGTTTCTGCTTAAGAAGAACTCAGAAGTGTGACTTCCTCATATGCATGTCTGCGAAATCCAGACAATAACATTACACCCATGCTTTTGCTTCATGAACTCTGTTGCTGCTTAAACCTTGTTTGCGCGTACAAACAGAGATTTCTCTGTTTGTTCCTGGAATTGTCCACGCATTGTGGTTTTAAGCTTTGTATTTCTTTTCATTTTTGCAATTCATAACAAGCAAAAAAAAAAAAAAAAAAAAATTCAGAATTGGGAAAAAGAGCCAAAGTAAATAATTACACTTGTTGTGAAACAGAAGGTTATTATTTTTACTTCGTGGTGGAAATGGAGACTGGAACTAATTAAAGTGGAGCCAGTGCGCTCTGATGTATTGCACCTGGGCTTCCTAAGGTAGGGACCCTGCCCACTGCTCAGAGAATGAGTGGTTCATGTCTTCATTCCTGTGACAGTTCCATCTGTGTTTTGCAGCTTCGTACACAAAAGAAACCACAAAAAAACATTTTTTTTTTAGCACTACTGTAACAAGTTTTTTTATGGACACGGTTGTTTGTCTTAGTTTAGTTTGTTGCCATGGCATCGTGAGGAAAAAAAAGGCAGAAGCCATGTTACAATCAACAATATTTTTAAGCTTCATAATGTACCGATTTTGTGATTGTGGAAATGTATTTTCAATAATGGGGTCCTGATCACTTGCCATGTGTGATGTAAAACATTGATAAATGCTTTGAAAATGCGTCGGGTTAAGGTTTGAGAACAGTTATGGTTTACTGAAAGTAACTCAAAGGCTGTGATTTAGGCTGTTACGTGAGAACTGCTAACTGGTTGAACTGTACTGCATGATTGAAGGCGTGTAACCTGGGAGGCTCGATGCTCCTGAATGAATCTCGATGTTGAGCTGGTTTATACAGTTTGAAGCTGAGCATGAGTCATATCTGTCACCGAAATGCAGCAAGTGAAACAAACGATGGACACTGAAACAAAGAGACATGGTTGCACGAGGGAACATCTGCACATTTACTTCATGTTTATAAGTCTTTGGAATAACAGAGAGCATTTGGGAACAGAAATGAGTGGTTCACATCTTCATTCCTCTGACAGTTGCATCTGCGTTTTACAGGGGACCACAGGACACTGAACCCACCCACCAACCAACCCACCCACCCACCAACCTGTGATACAACCCGTCATGGGACCCGTTGTTCACTCTGGATCAAATTACTATATGAGTTTGCAAAATTGTAGCTTTTTTCCGTGGTTTGGTTTCTGTTCTCACGGAGAAAAATCCAAGTGGACTAAAATGCGTCACTGCAAACCACATGAGAACGTTCAGTCCGCTTATTGACCAGATGCACGTGTGGCAGAAGCAACAAAAGTAAATAAAGGAAGAGGGTGCTGTGCTCTGGACATTTAACTCCCTACATTCATATTTAACTCACAGCTAGCTGCTACAATCTGTGTACTCTGCACGTCTGCGGCATCCCAGAATGCAAAGCACACTTGACGACAGGACGGTGTTTTGCTCAGACTTTCAACATACACCTCTGAGTTGGATCAAGGTCAGATCGTGTTCTCACCATAAACAAACTGCCCTGGAGTTTACTTGCAACTAAAACTAAGACCACCTCCTACAAAAGGATCTCGGTGGTCTGGCCTGCAACAAAGTATGATTACCATGGTCACGTCTGTACAAATGAACCACACCAAGACTAAGACCACTCTACTCATTTCTCTATATCTGCAGCTAAAGTTAATGGTCTCTTCCTTTGGTTACATGAAGTTTCATAAAAACTGTGCTGGTAGCTTTTGGACAGCATGGAGGTACTGAAAACCAATCTCTAAGTTGGAAGTGCTTTAGCAGGGGAATTAAATAACTGACAGTATACTAAAACTGGGTTAGGTGACGCAGTTTTGGTGTCAGTGGACAAAAATCCATGATACCCTTTTGGCATGTTGTGATTCAGGTGATCTGAGAGGGAACTATAGAGCACTCTGGGCTCTCCTTCTACTCTGGGACTTTGGCCGATCGCAGATCAGTTTAGATGAGACCAGATGAGTAGTAACTTGAAGACAAATGTTTTCAAATGGGGCTGCTATTCCTTTCAATTTCAGCTTCTTGTTCACCTCTGGACCACTTTTCACTGCTTCTGCTACATTTGGATCACCGTCTGATATCCCCTTCTGACCACATGTACTTGCACATCTGCCCGGTCTGATCTGTTCTTATCACAAGTAATGATCATCACTGTGAAGGCTGGGGCCTCGGAAGCAGCGCGAGGTAGTAAAAGGAGACAACCACAAGCCAGCAAGCACTAAACTTTACCTTGAACCTGGGTCTGGTAGACGACAAAATACTTGTCGTTTCCACAGCTTTCAAATTCTTCCCCTTGGCACCGATTGAGACACATGCCCTCATCCTCCGGCTCATGTAGGGAGAAGAGTGGAGTTGGGAAGCCGCAATAACACAGATCTCCAGCGAGGACAGCCAGCGATTTCTCCTGAAATACAATAGCCGTTACACACCGAAGACACACTCACGCAACGTACAAATACCCAACACCCGCTCACCCTCTCTGTGCACATGTCCACGCACTTATCTACAGACATGTTTTGGATGACAGCGCTGAACGGGAGAGCCAGCGTGACGTTGTCTGGCCGGTGGAAGCACCCTTTGAAAATGGCACTGCCATCTGAAACAGACAGAGCAAGTCAGAGTGTTACTTACCAACACACAGTTTTATTGTTAATGAGCATAGCTTATATCACACTGTCAGACCAGCGCTGAGATTGAGGGCCTGACTTGTCAGGCGACTGAACCAGCAGCAGCGCTCGTGTCCCCGCAGTGCGATGATGGTCTGACGCCGCGGAAGGTAATACATCACAAAAGCAGCGCGAAGCTGCTCTTCGCGTGCAGTTGTAGGTTTATGCATTTGGTTTTTCTTTTAAGTGTGTTTAATTTGCTATTTACCATCTGTTTCCAGCCTCCTGAACCCAACTGAAAAGATAAATTAGTTTTCATTCATGACGGGAATGTTTCTGCCACAATTTTAAAGGTCGACACCCAGACTTAAGTCACAGCTGAAGGAAATCAAAACATCCATTTCACATTTATTGCAGGCTGTCAACCTGTCAGCAGAACAGATATACAGTACTTATGAAAATGTCTCTGTTGTCAACAAACTGTTAAGAATTAATAACAGAGGCAAGAAACCAAACAAGTGCTGCTTTTCACCGTGACAGACAGCATGATGAAGACACCTTGCTTGCTTAAACATAGCCAAGTAAAATATGCAAACCGGGCTGCGTGTCTCTGGTATTCCTTCCTCTCAGAATTTATGCTGTCAGTACCAGTAAACAAGACTATTGAGCTCATCTCGCCTTTCCTCTGCAGGAAGCATTAACGATCGGTGGTGTCAAACTTAAAAAAAAGACCCCCTCCCCCCCTTTATAAATTAGTTCTAGGTGTGTGTGTGTGTGTCTATGTGTATGTGTGTGTTAAATGTTTTATTTATGTTTGACCTTGTTCTCTGACTAAAAGTTGCATTTTTAATGCCGCGTTCTCTCCATTACAAGGAAGTCGACCTGCAGTGCATCCTTTTTGTGTTACCCTTCTTTGCTTGAACATGTTGTGGCTTTAAATCCATCCAGATATCACAAAATAATAAGGTCTTAATAGCAAAAGGTACATAAATAACACATCGGCGCATGGATATTATAGCTTTTGAGTGCTGCGTTTTATGTGGCGAAGCCCGCAAAACAGTCATCTCAACACATTTCCTGCATTTCCTCTTTGATGTTCTGAGGCGTTCTCACATGACAGAGGATCGGGGTTAGAGGTGAAAATGCCAACATGAAGCGCTTGCACAGCAGTTAAAAGCAGAAATGAGAAAAATAACAAACAAACAGCAAGGGGAACAGAGGGGTGCGCTGAGAAGCAAGTTCAGCATAGTCAACCTTTCTTTGTGTCAGTTGGCTCAACAAAATCTACCCCCCCCCCCCCCAGTCAGCGATAACGGAAATCACAACAGTTGCTATCAACCTCCTCTGTTAATCCAGGCTTCCTGTTGCTCACATAAAAGGAGGACTCAGGCACATTATTTGACTCTTCTTCCATTCAAAATTGATCTTTTGAGTGTTGCCTACTTCAGTCGGAGACATTGTGAGAGGAACAGGTGATAGAGATTGATAAAGAACAGGCTGTAACAATAAAACAGCAAAAGGCAACACTGGGGGGCTGAAAATAAAGCCAGAGAGAGATACTTCAGGACATCGTTAATCGTGTGAATTCATAACTATATTTATTAATAAAACAACCGCACACTGGAGCTTTAAAATTCATGCACTTTAACACCAGCGCATTCAGGTTTGACGCTGTCACGTACCCTAAAACAGAAATAAGATAAGATGATAAAAGATAAGTGAATTTGTTGGGAAATGTGGAAATTATATTTGTTTGTGGCCAGAAAAGTGAAATTATTTCCGCTGATTTAACATTCTCCGGCCTATGGATAGACCGATCAATTTCCCAATCTTTGTTTAGTAGCTGCAGTTCCAGCAGTGTAAAGAAAAAAAAAAGAAACTTGGCAGAAGATTAGGATCAAGCATAAAAGCCTTTATTTTATGCATGACCAACTGAACTGTGACTATATATGGCAAGTTTTGTGCTGCAGTCTTTTAACACTCTCAAAAGGTTGCATTTTTAAAATTCCTTCAGTGCAGAGAGCATGCTGTCAGGAAAAGAATTCCTGAAAATGTGGACATAACCTCCTCTGGACCAGGTTCTTCATTCAGCATAAGGTGACCTAACCAGGTAGAGCGATCTTGGTGACAATAAAAACTCTGATTTTAAGCTTGAAATAACTCACTTAACCCATTAATGTTGCTTTGTAGTATGCCCCTCTGGAGAGTCAAGTTGAGCTGTGCAAATATTCAGTACAGATATGCATGCTAAATCTCTCTTAGGGTATTTCCAAGAAGCAGGAGCCAGAAGTGAAAAAATGAAACGTAAAGGCAAGAAGGAAAGGGTAAGAATTACCCCACCGTGTGGTTGGGACATTTTTTGGATGTTATAGAAAAAAGTTACCACAAAAAAGGAACAAAGAAAGCCACAGTTTTATAGCCGGTACCTTAACGGGTATATTCTATATTACAACATCAGGACCACACTGTTTTATTCCTGATAAATCAGCTCCTTCTCCCAAGGTTGAAGCCGTTCTACTGGCAGGCAGTGAGTGTTTAGGATGCAGACCACGGGCGGCTGGGTTGTGTAGGTAGAACAGCTCTCCGGGGAAAGAGGTAAACACAGCAGAGCAGCCTGCTCCCAACTGTGGCAATAACCCAAAATAAAACAAATCTTTTCCCTTAAAGCAGCCGGGGGTGTTCCATTCCGGCATCAAAATCACATCTATGTGCCTAAGCACACACACACACACACACACACACACTCTCATCACACTCATGTCCAATCAGGTCCATCGTAGATATGGGACCCGAGTTTAACTTTTTTTTTTCAAATTTATAGTGAAATGAAAACGTGGAACAATTTTTCAAAGGTCGACAAGAAGATTTAAGTGACCGCTAAAGAAATTCTAAACATCCATTTCACATTTATTTCACTCTGTGGACCCGATATATAAAGTATTTATATCAGCAGTAGTAAACACTCGACATATTGTGTAATCTGATATGCTGAGTGCCAGACTTACAGCGGCGCGCTGACTCCTGACTCAGCTCCAGCCTATAGATGGACAATCTGTTGGGTCCTCCGCACACATTGGTCTTCTCTCCTTTGCACTCCATGTTGCATTCGCTGTCTGAAGCATTGGGCGCCTGGATCTTATGACCACAATAGCACTCTGCTCCAAACTCCAGGCCTGCATACATATATCCCCTGGAGAGAAGAGGAAAAAAGGGATTAGCATTGTTAGTGTAGGGAGACAGAGAGGTTTAAGTGATCGTTTTGAGCCGTCATTATGTTTCTTAATCCTTCACAGGCACAGTTCATCCATTGGAGCAGCTGGGAGAGCTGTAATCAATGGGAACAAACCACTAATGCATGAAAAGTGCATGAAAATATTATTCAAGAATAATACATCATTGTGAAAACAAGAAAAGTTATGTGCTCTGAAGCCTCTTAAGCAAAGCCAATTATAAATAAGTGTAGTATACTAAAATTCATCACACAGGGACTCTTCCCTCCTGACTGATGCCTCATGGAGGATCTGACTCCCAGAAGGCTTTTCAGGTGCAATTAGACGTTTAACGCACACACCTCACACGGGAGAAATCCCCCGGGATGCCAATCAAACCCAAACCTCTCCGCGCTGCTATGTGTTGCCCCACATTTGTTTGTCTGTTTTTATTAACCCGCCACTCCGGCAAACGCGGCTGCAAGAGGCAAGAACTAAGAGGAGAAGGAGCTGAAAACAGGCGTCTCTCCTCTGCTCCTATTCTCTGCTCTGTGAATCAGTCATGGATGTAATTCAATGCATTCGATGGAGCCGTCCCTGGTATTCCACAGGGAGGGGGGAAAAAAAAGAGGTGAGGGAAGGATGGCGAGGTAGCAGAGAGAGTGAGACGGGATGAGAGGATAACAGGAAACAAATGGAGGAGAAGCGGTGAGATAAATGGCTTGAAAACTGGAGCACGTATTTTTACTACACAACAACCACGGCAATGCAACCCCCCCCCCATATCTTTGGCAGTCAGAAAAACAACACTTGCACAAACTTAAAACACTCCAACTGATGTTTTTACTGTATATAAAATGATATAAATTTAGATAAATGCAAATGTCCAAAAGTGAATGGACCTCAAATTTGGTTAAATAAAGAGCCTGAGGGTGTGGACACCTGGGCAGCACACACATTAACATTTTTTTTTATATATATAAACCACCATCAGCATGACTCAAAATCACAGCGCTTCAACCAAACATCAATTACAGCACAGAACGAGCTAAAAGAGCTTCGAGATACGATCGGGTCTATTGCCTAATCTTAACGCCATGTCCTGAAGAGGCTGTTTCAAAATCTAGTTTTAAAACCTTTATTATTTCCCTTGTGTGATTTCATGTTGTACATTGTGTTCTGGCACCGTGTGCTGCTCCAGCACAGGAAAACTATTCACGTACACAGACAGGGGGGTTAATGGTCCAGCAGCTCATTTTGCCCTGGGCCCCAGTAACAGATTAATGTGGCCATAGCTGAATGGGGCTGAGGAAGGGGCGGCCCAGTCAAGTTCTTCCACAGAAACCTACAAAAAAAAAAGTTTGTTTGCCACAACCGCAATTAAATAGAAAAAGAGTATTTTTGAAACTGCAGCTCAGGACTGTGATGCCTAAAATATCGTGTGGTCTGTGGTGGAGCACTGGTCGTACTTTGGGCGATCTAGCCCAGTCCGAGAGGCTTTTCAAGCATTTTCACACCATCAGCGAATGTAGTCTGTCACTTTGAGTCAACACTGAACTTTAAAAGTCAAAAACTGTGAACGGCTTGTTTGGTGTGATATAAAAATGTGATATGATTGAGAGCCTGTGGACGGCCACAAAATGGGCCTCGAGGTTATCGTTCTTGCTCTGCTGTGTGCCTTTCCTCAAGAGTCATTTTACTTTTTTTTTTAGTTTTCTTAGCTCGATTACGATGGGAAAGTAACTTCTGATCTCAAACTGAGTTTTAATCTCCCCTTCAGCTCTTTTGCAGTGTAGGTTCTTTTTTTTAGTTCTCAGTGGGGATCAAAAGACAGCAAATTAAAACGGGGGTTAACTTGCTTAATGGATGAGTTTTCTGTTGTTTGCCGCTGTCATACCTTTCTGCACAGTTGTCCTGGCAACGAAATACAGTCATTTTTTTGTAGTCGAAAAAGGAAACTCCTCTCAGAGCTCTTTTCTGAGTGTCATCGATGTAGCAGCCAATGTACTTTGCTAAAAAAGGAGAGAAAACACAGTTAGTCATGTGTACTGAGAAAACATAACTTTAGCATATGCGCAGGCCTGCATTTCTAACACGACAGCTCATACACTACAATAAAAAAATCATTTGTCAGACACATCAGAGGTGAATATTAGCCACATCAGTATCCCCTCACACAGCCTCACGCTGCGGTAACAGAGCGCATAGGAGCCCAAACTGGGGCAGAAGCTTTATTTATTTATAAAGACACACATCCCCTTCTAGTGGCCTGTAACTGTAGTGGCAGTCATCTCTCTGCATTTTTCAGAAGTGTGTGGGGGCTGGGCTCTAGCGAACCTCTGCAGAGGCATACAGTGACCCTTTAACAGCTTCTTGCCTCTCATTAGAACGACGTTCTCCTGTTTAACCAGACAACACAGGCCCTACCATCTGTGCTCTGCCATTACCCCTCTGAGCCTCTGGTAATAACTAAATGGGAAAGCACAGAGTCCCCTGCATTATCTTAATTGTGCCGGTCCACAGGCCTGCATTTGAGCAGCATGCTGCGTAGTGCAGTGGACGGTAATCTACCTATTGTTGAGCTGGGAAATAATCTGCTTTTTGATGGAGGGAAATGCAGATTTGATGAAACTGCATCTCCTCTTTGGAAGAGTATACTTCTGCTTAGCATTACATGAAAGTAAATGATGAAACCGCAGATGCCACTGATATAATTATTGTTTTCAATCATTTTAGCATCTTCGGAAATGACCTCATTGCAGCTGGTGAATTATATTTTCCACGGTGCTCTGGGTCTATCCTTTCTCCAGCCGGCTCCCGTTGTCTCGTTTGTGCAGCATACATCTGTGCTATTGGCCCACACGGCAAAAAAGTGCTTATGCGCTGCAGTCTGCATCTTACTGCAATATTCCCCTTAAATTAAATTCGGAGCCAGGGTGAATTATTGCATTTGGAGTAAAAAGAGAAGGGGAAAAAAAAAAACCTCTTAACCCAAACAAAACCACCTTTGGAAGACAAAAGGCTGTTAAAGACTACATATTAATGAGCCGTGCTGGATGCATGAGAGCAAATGCACGCTTTGAAGTTATTAATTATTCTATCATCACGTACGGCCGCAATCCCGTGAAGCTAGAGT
>JAVDPK010001253.1:33385-47886 GCA_034780415.1 Cichlasoma orientale | reverse complement strand
TAAACAGAATCCTCTCATTCTGTTATTTACTTCACATTAGATAAGCTACACTAAGGACACCTGGTTGGGTATTATTATTATTATTATTATTATTATTATTATTATTATTTATTGTGTTTATTTATCCTAATACATGACCATGCTTCACTGTTGTTTGGCCTGTTTGTGCTGTTTGTAAAGGGATGTATTTAATCATATTGAGAAAAGTTTAAAAAAAGGGTATAGGGGTGTCAGATGGTTATATGCAAAAATGGGTCATTTTAGCCGCCTATTGCTACAGTATATCTGATATAGATAAGAATCTTCAGGTCACTAAGATGTGCCTGTGTGCCAAGGTTGATCTTATTTTCCTAAATTATTTCTTTCTTTTCCTATAGCCACTGTAAATATACTGGCCAGTGATGATGGACATGGAGTAATTTCTTTTAACACCACCAAGCATTTCCTGTTGAGAGAGCCCACATTTCTGTCAGGGCTGAGTGAGAGTGTGGCCAACCTGTATGTGGTTCGGAACCCAGAGGAAGGCACATTTGGCACCGTGTCTGTTCAGTTTACCGTTACTGATGCCAACGGCAGCCTAGCAGAGGGCGATTTGATGCCTACACAAGGGGTTGTGGTGCTGGAGGATGGAGTCAAATTAAAGGTGAAGAAAAGGAGATTTTTGCAGCATTTGAACACGTGATTAGAAAACATGCACACGCATTTAGCAGCTTTCCCTTTCTTTTTCACTCCAAGTTTTAAAATTGCACCTTACAGTACATATTTTAGTCATCAGTAATTACTTTTTCAGATAATAATTTTGTGATTGTTTTGTATGTGAGTTTTCTGGTTAATGAGAAGTCACATCTGTACTGTTTCAGATGCTGGAGATCAGGGCAGTGCTCGATGCTGAACCTGAAGGGAACGAAACCTTCAGAGTGACCCTGTCAAGCCCAACGGGGGGTGCACGGCTGGGCGACCAGTTCCAAACTCTCATCACCGTCCTGGAGAACGTAGCTCCTTCTGGCCTGTTCCGAATTGGACCTACTCTCAACAGGTCTCAGCACAGTTGAATTAAAAACATCAGAAATTTTGAAAATATGTTCCTGAGTGCACACGGACACACTCTTTCACATACTTAGTGTTATTAATTTTGTGTTTTCTGTACAGAACTAGCACTGAAGTTATTGCCGAGGAAGGAGGCAGAGCAGTCTTCCTCACTGTGTCTCGCAGTAATGGTCTGGAGTCAGCTGTCAGTGTGGAATGGGAGATTCAGTCTGGCACAGCTGTTGCCTCGGGTCAGACCAATAAAAAATTTAATTTAAAGTCACTCCGACCTAACACACTCTCATAAATTCCTCTCTTTTCTGTTTCTGTTCCTTAATTTGGCATTGTTTGTTATTTATTTATGATTCCTTTGTTTTCCCCCTCTTTTCTTTAAAGTGGGTCACGTACCAGTCATGGGTGTGTATCAGAACTTTAAAGGCAGTCCAACCTCTGCTTGGTGCTCGCTTCCTCAGGGGCCTTCCTTGATGGCTGTGAGGCTAGATATGAAGTCCACTGTTGGATCCTCTCACACCTCGGCCACTCTGTATCAGTGGCAGGGTGTTTTCGTGCCAATAGAGGTATGCTAGCAACACTGTATCTAAACCAGCATGGTGGTCCTGGTACAATATAGATGCATTCAATTAAGTAGAAACTGTGCTGAGTCCACTGTTAGCTCAACAAACTCGCTTTCTTTTTGTTATTACAGTCTGTTAAGATTCAGGACCCGGGCAAATGTGTTGGGTTTGCAGTAAATGGTTCTAACTATATAGGCATCACACATAGAGGCCCTCCTTTCACCCCTGCTGCCAACCTCAGCATCTTTAAATTGCAGAAGGACCTCAATATCACATTGGTAATTCTAAACCCAATTATGCTACAACATCTCTATCACGTTTTCTGACATCACTGTAACATTGTGGGTTTTTTTCTTGTATTATAACTGCATGGTTTGATTTCTTTAGGAACAAGTCCTGGGTGTTGAAGCCCTAGATGTGAAACACTTCTCCACTGAAGGCAGAGATTATCTAATAGCATCAAGCCAGGTGATAATGAGTATTGAAACAGACATTTAAATATTTATTTAACGTCAAAATCATTACAAACAGGCAGAGGCTCCTCGTGGGAGGACTTCTAAACCTTTGACTGAACTTAATCTCTCTGATTCTGCAGATTTTTGTTTGGACTGGAGGCTCTTTTATGCTCCACCAGACTCTTGACTTCAAAGAGGGCATCCTCAGTGTAACTCCGTTCACTCGTGCAAACACTCCCTACTTGTTGGTGTGCATAGATGGACAGAATGTGAGCTGCCTCCTGCTTCGGTGGACCAGCGGAAGATTTCAGGATCCGCAGCCTCTCTCACTTTCTGGCAGAGCCAGTCAGGTGGAGGCAATCAGCCGAAGACCTGAGGAGACTCTCCTGTTGGTTGCTACTGAAGGTGATCTTTCTAGCTTTGACATGTAAATTCATATTTGAACATGAGTGGCCAGAAGAATAAAGCAAAAAAAAAAAAAAAAGAAGCCTAAATTCCCAAAGGACTTGTGCATATTTAACGTATTTATTGAAGTGCTCTTAGTATGCAGGGTGCTAAGAGGATGGTTGGGTTTTTGCAGCAATGAGATGCTATTTTTCCTGGTTCTAGTGTTTGTGTGTATTGTGCAGTGGTTAGATCTTGGTTAGCTTAGTACAAACAAACTGCTTATACTCCAGAAGGAACACAGAAAAAAATCTGTTACAGAAAGAAAAAGGCTTGTTCTGTTGTCTCAGTTAAATTTGTAAAATTTACAGTGTAGCCCAGGTCATATATTTATACCGTGCTCTGTATATTTTGACGAGACATAATCCTTCTGAGTCTAAAAAAAGTGGTGAGTGTTTTTGGTTCAGACCCATTGTGGGTTTATGGGAAATGCCTCACTGTGGAGCGGAGCAGAGCCACACGTTGGCCCAGAGTTTGTAATTTGTCCGTCCTGGGTGTGTCAGCCAGGCCAGTGGTTTCTTTTTACACAAACATGCTATTCTAGTGTGAAAGAACTTAAGCCTGTGTGTTTTCATGTGCCTGTATTTTTTTCAGGTCTCTCTCCATCCTGTGAGGTGTTACAGTGGAGCTCAGCGCAGGCTGTGCCACAGCTTTACCAGTCCATTCCTCACCCAGGCCTCACCTCTATTCACGCCTTCCTTGCTCCTCCTGGAATCAGTAAGCACAACTGTCATGAACTGCTGTGGGGGAGATGATGCTGAGATTCAGCCATATGCATCGGTACTCATGGAATGACAGTTCCTGATTTACTAGCTAATGATCTTAAACGTACGGCCAAAGCAACCGGTTAGTTTTAAGGTAAAGCCTTAACTGGCTGACTCAAACATCTGATCTCAATTAATTATGTGTTTCACTGTTTGAAAATCAGACTGAAGAAAGACCACGCAGCATGCAAAGGTTAAAGGTGCATTGGAGCGTAGGGCTGGGCAAGCATCCGTATACCAGGAAAAGATGCAAAGCATCTGCTGAAGCTCAATTAATTTTAAATCTATAAACTATATCTATAGACACTAAGGTATTTTATGTATGCAGTCCTGTGAAAAACTAAGTACACCCTTATTGCATCCTTAGGAATTAATAGGGTAAGTAGCAGCCAGGTGCTGCTAATCAGATGCACTTGATTAATTGATCATCAGCAAGTGGTGCCACCTCTATAAAAGCAGAGGTTTTGGCAGTTTGCTGGTCTGGAGCAACCAGGTGTGTGTTAACACAATGCCGCAATCTTCCCAAAAGCGGACATCCCAGCAAATTCACCCCAAGGCAAGTCCATGAAATGATCAGAGAAACCGGGGGGAACCCCCCCCCCCCCCCAAAAAAAAAAAAAAACAAGAGCTACATTTCAGACTCTGCAGACCTCAGTTAACTTGTTAAATGCTAGTGTTCATGACAGCACAATTAGAAAACCTCTGAACAAGTATTTCTTGTTTGGAAGGGTTGCCAGCAGAAAGCCTCCTCATGCTAAAAAGAACATGGCAGCTCGGTGGTTTGTTCAGTTGCCTCTGAATAAACCACAACAATGTCCTTTGGACAAGTGAGACCAAAGTGGAGATGTTTGGCCATAACGTGTAGTGCCACATTTGAAATGCTGTGGTGGGACCTTAAGAGAGCCGTGCCCGCAAACCTCAATGAATTGATGCAACATCGTAAAGAAACGTGGGACAAGATTCCTCCACAATGATGCGAGAGACTGATAAAGTTGTGCAGAAAGTGATTGCTTAAAGTTATTGCTGTTTAAAGGTCATTCTACAAGCTACTGACTCGTGGGGTGTACTTAGTTTTTCCCAGCACTGCAGAGTCCTGTGAAAACTTTTTCAGTCTTTTTCAAATGACTGTATCCTGCATCTCCCACAGAGTTCTTTCAATAAAATCTAAGCCTGAGATTTGAAATTCACCATAGCATTAATTATTTCACGTTGCATGTGGTGTTCAAACACCTTAAATAAATCTTTCTCCTTTTCAACAGTTTATGCTCTTCTAGCTGGTGAAAATGCTTCATCGCTGTACTCCTGGAGGTCTGATGTAGACCTCTTCACTATGATCCTGAGGGCCCCTCGAGCCATTAGCTTCCTCTCTCTCATGGCCCCATACCTCAATACCACAAAGATCCTCTTGGCTTCTTCTGAGGACAATAGCTCCACTGTTTATGAATTTACTTCTGTCTCCAATCAATCTGATTTCATACCCAGGTATTCAGATTGTTTGAAGTTATACTTTGATTATATGGTACAAAGACAGACTAGTTTTCATTCAGAAAAGAAGAAACAAATCACCAAAGAAAGCTGTTATGTAATGCTTGTTGTGTTTTCTTGACTTTGTCGCATTCAGTTTTGGGGAGTTGCACTTTGCACCAGGTGACAGTGAGCTGGAGATAGCGGTGAACATCATAGATGATGACATCCCTGAGGTGCAGGAGCATTTTCTGGTCAAGCTGAAGAATCCAAAGGGTGGGGCTGAGATTGGATTTGGTGGTCAGGTGACAGTGATTGTCCCAACCAACGATGATGCCTATGGAGTCATCGGCTTTGCTCCGGTAAGAAGATAAACCTTTTGATATTAGGCAGCTTGTGCATTTGCCCAACATGTGTCTATTGTGTTAAGCCCCAAATGATTTATGTACCATATTTTGAATATAAAAATTGTATTTTAATTTGTACCACATGCATTGTAATCTATAATTATTTGCTATTACCTTTCTGCAGAGTTCTTTGTCTGTGGAGTTGGAGGAGTTGGAGCAAAATAATGAATTTTCTCTGAGTGTAGAGAGGAGAAGGGGGAGTTTTGGCAGACTCACTGTTCACTGGGCTGCCAATGGCAGTTTGGCAGACATTTATCCCACTTCAGGAGTGGTGAGCAACACTTCCTGTCCTGTTATACATAAGACACACGGTGTATTGACAACATTTTTGAAATTTAAATGCTTACTAATAATAGCAGAATTGTAATGGATCAGTGTAAAATGTTGTTTTCTATCACAGGTTATATTTTCAGAGAACCAAACAGTAGCTATCATCTCACTGGCTGTGATAGCAGATGGTGTCCCAGAGCTACGGGAGTATGTCACAATCACCCTACTTGATGTCACCACTGTGGGACTTCAAGACCTACGACAGGCTGCAGTCATTGACCAGCGATGGGCTAAAGCTCTACTCACCATCTTACCAAATGGTTCTCCCTATGGAGTGATTGGATGGCATCTGGACTCCCAGTTTACACTAACACAGGAACCACAGAGTGAGAATTTCTATGAAAAATAAATGGATGAATGGATTATTGAATGAGGCTTGGGCAGTAAATGTGAGTTTGTATTGGCTCACAATGAAAGAGGTCTCATATACTGTAATTAGCTTAAGATAAATTGTTGCTAATCTATTTAAGTACATTCCTCGGTTGCAGCTCCTGTTAGTGTAGCTTGCTAAGTGCGGTCAGTTTACAGTAATCACACTTTGAGATTTACCGTAAAAGAGATTTGCTGTGATTTCCAGGATTTAAAGTATCAACCTTTGCACTGTGCCAGCTTTGCCAGGGAAGTCTGAGTTGTAGAGTAAAATGCCGACAGACTGCCTTTGAAATATTCTTAGCTTACCTTTCTACTGTTCAGAGTTGTTATTGCCGTCTTTAATCATATGACACACACAAAAACAGCATAAAGAATGGATGTGTAATTATTTCTGTTGTGTTTTATCATCAACTTATTTTCTTTCCAACCTGCAGGGATTCCAATCAATGTGACTCTCTCCATAGTAAGGGAGCAGGGCTCCTCAGGTGAGGTGGCAATCCATTACCAGACCCGGCCAGCCCTGTACAAGCCCCCCTTCAACCAAGCAACAGCAGGAAAAGACTACCTTGCCAAAGATGACACCATTATTATGATAAATGGCACTGCTGTGGTCCTTGTCACTATTACAATCCTACCGGTAAGGATGTGCTGTTGAGTTATAGAGAAGTTTATTAAATCCACTTAAGTAGGGAATCGTGTAGGAAACGGGACACATTTTAGCTTCTACCAACAGTCACGTGGTATCAAAAAGGTTATTATAAAGAAAAGACTGTGAGCATGCAGACTAAATAGGTGAAGGTATTTAGTTGGATCCTTTATTTTACAATTCCCAGACTAAAAGTGACGATAGAGTCTGTCTAAAGACTGGACTTTCAATTCAGGGCAGCCACTAAAGGAATATCTTTTTTATCCTTGTTTTGTCCTGTTCCATTAGGGAAGAATTAACTATTAACCCTCTTATCCTTAGTTACTGCTGTTTTCAAGTCTTAAGATTTATTAAAAATGATCATTGTGAATCTGAAGAATGGTTATCTATTATTTATTGTTCATGTATGTGTTTTTTTTTTTCTAAGGATGATATCCCAGAGCTGGCAGAGAGTTTCCTGGTAAATGTCACTAAAGTGGAGCTAGTTAGCGGGTCAGTTGGAGCAGGGCAGCCTAGTGTGAAGAGACCTGGTATGGAAGTAGCAGAGGTCACAATCCAGGAGAATGATGATCCCCGAGGGATTCTCCAGTTCAATGTTTCTGAGGTGAGGTGAACACGGGACTTTGCATAGAAATAACCTTGATGGTGATTTAAAAATTGAATTATTGAGGTTATTTAGAAATCTCCAGCTTGTTACATAGAGGGTCTCATCAAAAAGCTTCCCTCAAAGAAATAAGTAAGTAATACAAAAACAAAACAAAAGACTAAATCAATCTTGAAATGTAATCTTATTAAGTAAATTTCATTCCAAAATAATATTTCTTAATAATTACAAATTTCTTATGAATTTCTTGTCTAGGATATTGCCTATGAGCAAGCAGACAGTGTTCTCCTGCTGTCAGTGGTGCGACTCGCTGGTACAACTGGAAGGCTAGTCGTCTACTGGGAAGCTCAGCCAGTCACTGCTGATCTTAATGACTTCAGCCCCCTTTCTGGAAACATCACCTTTCAGGATGGGCAAGTGAGTTAACAATTGTCCCAAGCTGAAATTAACTTACATTAAATATCACATCAAGCTACTATATGAGACGATCCACGGACTGCTGCTTTAAGTTTGTGTTGTGTTTCCCCTGTTTCCCCTGTTTCTAGAGAGAAGCCACAATTGCCATCACCATCATGGATGATGAACAAGTGGAGACTTCGGAGAACTTCACAGTGAATTTGCTGCGTGTGATTGGTGGCGCTCGACTTGGGCAAGTGACCTCGGTGACTATAAATATTCCATCAAATGACTCACCACTCGGACTATTTGGATTTCAGGAACGACAGGTGAAACTGGAATGTCTCTGTTGTCAACATTTTTAACTTAAACCTGCCCATGTTATTGTTCCACTGGGTGTACATTAAACACCATGTATAACCATATTACCTAATCCTCTCTAAGGTTGCTGTCAGTGAACCACAGTTTGTGGATGATCCTTCTGCTGTGGCAACACTAACGGTGCAGCGCAGTGCGGCAGGTGTGGGTGCAGTGACACTGGTGTGGCAACTGGACAGCCAGGCTGCAGAGGACCTCTCACCTATAAATGGAACTCTCATCTTCACTGAGGTACAGTAGAAAAAAGGGTGATATTGAGTGTCCACCAAATATTGTAATTTTAAATAAGTGACTGAGCTCATATAGTATTATTATTATTATTATTTGGAAATATCACTGATATTTTATCTGCACATACTGGATCACATGCTGCAAATTTCTTCCTGAATTCTTCTTTGTGTTTCATACTTTACAGACTCAATCCATGAAGTCATTTGTGATAAGAGCCCTTGCTGATAAAGTACTGGAAGGAGATGAGCATTTCACCGTACACTTGCTTCCTGCAGACAGTGGTGCTGTCATAGACCCCGTAAAAGGTTATTATTTGAAAATAAAATGTCAAAGTGGTGGTGTATAGATTGCTTAAAAATTACACAGTATTTTCAGGATATAGTAATCATTGATCTCTGTCTGTCTCCTGTCCTCTGCAGGTATGGTCACCATCACTATCAGGGGAGACAAGGCTGCCCTGGGAATTATTGGAATTGCAGAGTCCTCTAGGAACATACTGATAGGAGAACCTCAGGGGAATTACAATGGGAGTGCCATGGTCAGGTGGGATAAATGTCATGTTGTATCGCTAACCTGGGAAGACAAACAAGAGCTTTAAATTGGAATACTTGTAATGGGAAAATGATGTGCATTTGTTTGGCCCCCCCCCCCCCCAGCCTTGTGCGAGGGCCAGGTGTGTTTGGAGAGGTGCAGGTATACTGGAATATCACTCCAGCTGAAGTTTCTGAGTTTGAAGCGATCTCTGGCACTGTGACTATGAGAGACAGACAGTCTACTGCCACCATTCCTCTAAAGGTACTGAGTAATGTTCATTTGATTATCATAGCATTGTTGCTATCTGTTTATTTTCAGAGCAAAATACATCATAATAATGATGCAAGTAATTGCAAGTGATTTCCAGAAAATTGTCACATCTATTTTTGATGTTAGGTTCTGGATGATGAACTTCCTGAATTGCGCCGTGAGTACCAGCTTACACTGGCCTCTGCTACTGCAGGACTGGACATAAGTCCCACGGCCAGGCATGCCAGAATTATTATGGCAGCAAGTGACAACCCATATGGCCTTTTCTCTTTCACCCAGAACCAGATCAATGCAACAGAGAAGGAGGGAATGGTAAAGTCATTAAAAATTGGTACTGGTACATGCAGCTGTAGATCTGCTTTATGAGGGCAAATTATCAAATCAAGCTGTGCAGTGTTCCTTGATCTGGTGTAGTTACATAACCTACAGCGATATAATTGAATTTCTTTTCTTCAGGTGAATGTGAGTGTTATTCGCTCCTTTGGCAATGAGGGCAGTGTGTTGGTGACCTATGAGTCATCAAGTAACACAGCAGTCAGTGGACTGGACTTTGTTCCAGCTTCAGGGCAGCTGCTATTTACCCCTGGCCAGAACTTGCAACAATTTACCTTGCATATCCAGGATGACAGTCTTCCAGAGGAGCCTGAGGTGTTTTTTGTCAACATCACTAAAGTGGTACTAGTCAATATCAGGTAAGAAAGTTTAAGAATGCACATTAAATATATAACCTTATGGGAGGGTTCTGTTATTTCATAGATATTACTGATTGCAAGCATGCAAATGAACCTGGAGGATGATCCATAATAAAGGCTTTGCAGAGCCCTAACACATACTCTGTTGATGTGAAACAGTTCTTAAAAGTGACTCTTTATTCTATGTCTCCCTCTTGTGGCCAGCGATGTTGACTACACCGTGAGAGAGTCAGGTCTACAGCTGGACCAGCCTCCAGCTACAGGCAGCATCTCTTTTCTTGCTGTCATCATACTGAAGAATGATAATGTTGAGGGTGTCCTGGAGTTCAGGGAGGACTATGTTAACATTACAGGTAGCAAAAAGAAGCCAAAGTGGTGTGGTTTGATGTCTTATAAAACATCCAAGTTGCATAATTTTTGTACAAACTATTTGACAGAGAAGATATTAGAAGATTATTTATTATACGGATAATCCCTTTTTACCATGCCTTTCCTGCTTCCAGTTGAGGAGAATGTTGGCACCGTGTTGATCCCAGTGGTGAGAAGATTGGGCACATACGGGCGAGTCTCAGCTCGCTTTTTTTCTAGAGGCCTGACCGCAGCCCCTGATCTTGACTATATCCTGTATAATGGCTCACTGACATTTGTCCATGGACAGAATACCAGCTTCATTAATGTTACTGTCATAGATGACCTGATCAGGTGAGAAGAAAAATGTCTACATGTGCAGTTTAAGGTGTACAATATATATATTTAACACACAGAGATACACACATTTTCTGCCATCAAGTTAAAAAAATAACTAATATTTGAAACAGTTAACAGTAAATACATTATTTCATTCTACAACTACTGTAATTGTCTCCCCCAGTGAATATGCAGAGATATTTGAGATCGTGCTGTTTGGAGCTACAGACGGCGCGGTTCTAGGCTCCCGAAATGTTGCGAGGGTAACCATCGGCAAAAGTGACTCTCCAAGTGGGGTTATTCGTTTCCTCAATGAGAGCCTGATCAATGTGACCAATCCTAACTCCACTCTAAAACTCAGTCTGGTTCTGGAGAGATCAGGAGGCCTTGTAGGCAATGGAACGGTATGAGGAACGACGCCATGAACATAAGTCACATGATTGCTGTTTGTTAGATCTCCGTGGTTTTCCACGATCACGTCAAAATGTTCAAACTAGCCTTCCCTTTTCACAGGTTGCTTGGAGAATCCTTGGCCCTAACAGTAGAGAGCCCCTTCCCCTCATCAATACCGACATTAGAGAGCCTGTGAACGGGTCCTTCTTCTTCAAGGATGGAGAGTTAAGCACACACACCATCGAGCTACTGATTTATCCCCATGGGGAAGTAGAGGTGGAAGAGACATTTGTTATAGAGCTCAGTATTCTGTCTGGAGAGATGGATGTTGATCCTCAGGCTGGTTCCATAAAACTGAAGGTATTTCACTGTATAATGACTGCGAAGTTGATTCCACCATCATTAATCAGTTTGTTAATATTATTGGACAAGGCAGTTTCTGTTCCAAAGTACTTTTTGCCGAAAGCAAGCCTTATTGTATCTCACTCATTCCTACTCTCCTAATGTTTTTCTCTGTCAGATAGAGAAGTTTGGTGACCCCAATGGTATAGTCCAGTTTTCTAAGGATGCTCTTCGAGAGCGTGTCTACAATGAATCCACAGAAGCAGAGGGTCCATTAAACATTTCCTTTCTGATTACGCGTAGAGAGGGTGTCATGGGTAACATCACGGTAATAGATTCTAAACATACCTTTACTATTTACTAATAATATCCAGTATTACTGCTTAAACTAGCTAAAAATATCATTCTTTGTGTCCACTGTTAAATTGTAAACACAGCCGTATTGTATCCTCAGGTCCACTGGCAGATACAGAGTGACTCAGATACTGCAGGTGACTTTCTAGCCTTGACTGGGTCAGTGATGATTCAGGAAGGCCAAAGAGAAGCAGAAATTGTCCTTAATCTGAAGCCTGATACAGTGCCAGAGCTAGAGGAGCACTACGTTCTCCAACTCACATCTGTGGAGGGTGGGGGTACCCTAGATCCCAACCCTAATCTGATCAGAGCCCACATCAGGTTTGTCATTTCATGATTAGACAAAGGTAGGAGAAAAGTCAGAGAGTGAATGAACTTAAAATAAATTTTCCTCTCTCACCTATAGGGTGCCTGCTAACGACGATCCTCACGGTGTCTTTTCCTTGAACCCCGAGCAACAGTCTATAGTGGTCCTCGGCTTACGGTCTGAGATCAGCAGAGCTCTAGTTATAAATGTGACACGGCTTGCTGGGGTATTTGGCAACGCTAGTGTAGGGTATAGGATCACTGGTGGGATAGATGAAGGGATGGACATAGAGGAGATGCTGGGTGGAAAAGCTGAAGGACGACTGCTTTTATTAGAGGGACAGCGCTTCAGTGCTATCTCTCTGCCCATCAGCAGCCAGGTGAGAAAAACAATGTTGAGTGACGCTAGTGTAGAGAAATACATTTAGTAAATACTTAAAAGGGATTACAGTTTTTAAAATAGGATTTATAATATAGGTTTATAATATTTTTGAAGCCCTTGTTGATTTTGCTGGTTTCTTCCCACTGCAGGCGTTCTTGTCGGTGGGTGCAGGCATCACAGTAGAGCTGACTGATGTTAGACTTGTCAGTCCTGTCCTTGGCTCGTTGCCTCGCCTCCTTCATGAGGCCAGTGTTGCTCAACTGACTGTACCTGAAAAAGCTGCTAACTCAGAGGTGAGTTGTGTATATTTTTTTCTACATATAAATGACTAACCTGTGAGAAAGAAACCTTTGCCAATTATCGGTGCTATTACTCGGCACGGCTCCTTGTGTGCGTTTGCAGGCACTTGTTAAAGAACAGTTCCTTTAGTTGACCCTTCATCCATGATAAATATGGAGTTATATGTCATTTTTTGTTGAGTCATGGCAGAATAATTCATAGATACTGTCAGGAAATTGGTTCATAAACATCAGTTTATTTAAACATTTGTCAGTCACTTGATGACAAACTCTGACATACAGCACCGTATTCCTCCTCTCTCTGCAGGCTCTGAAATCATTTAGAACTTGCAGAAAATCTTTAAAAGTCAGGTGGTGCTGAGTCATTGACTACTTTGTGAACATTTATCTGTTTTTTGACACAAGTACTTAATCCTTGTGTTGCTAAATATCAAACTCACATGACATCTTACATATACCCCTTACTATACATGAGGGCAGCAAAGTAACACTGTTATTAACTGTCCTCCATCATTTATGTTCTGCAGATTGGCTTCGCCTCACTGGCTCTGCACGTGTCAAATGTAGAAAAGGGGATTTGTGAGGCAATCGTGACACGAACGGGGCTGTTTGGTAACGTCAGTGTGCAGTGGAAGGCTGGGTATCCTTCAGGACAGACTCTACCCGGCTTTAAAGCTGGAGTTATCGTCCCAGACTCAGGTGAGAGAGTGGGAGGGGGAAGATTTGAGCTCTGAAAAGATTCAGTTGTGTGGTATTCAAAATGTGTGTGTATATATATATTTGAAGGTTTAATGACATTCATATATGATATGTTTGCCTTTCTATACAAATTATTCATCCTTTGGTGGCAGTATGCCACACTGAGCTTCATCTGCCATCTGTGTACCAAACACTGCAAGTCTAACTGTTGGTTCTTTATACTTAGGTTCGCTAACCCTGGGCCATGGAGAGAGGACTAAAGCCATATCTCTAAGAGCTGTTGCTGATGCATTGGAGCCAGCTTCCTATGCCATACACCTCAGTGCTGCCTCCAGCACTCCTGGAATTGGTGCTGTCAAGTTCAGGTAGTTGTTCCAAAAGCGGTTGTAAGTTGTAGTAGAATCAAAACATTGACAGTTGGACTGCTACCTGCTCCTTTAATATCACGCGTGACCTCACTCTGATTTCTGTCTGCCCTGCACAGGTCAGGTTTTAGAGTGGCAGAGGTGGAGCCACTGGGGATCTACCAGTTTTCCCCTGATTCCCGTCAGATTGTTATTGCAGAGGACATCCAAACAATTACACTTTATGTTCAGAGACTTTACGGTTCTCGTAGCAATACCACCCACCTATCCTTTAGCATGGTAGCAGGCAGTGCATCAGCAGGAGAGGACTTTGCTGCCGTACCAGATGACCGTTTAGTCTTTAACTCACCTCACCAAACCAATGCTTCATTAAACATTTCAATAATTGATGACTCCCTTTCAGAACCTGATGAGTACTTCCATGTAAACCTAACAGATGTTCAGGTTCCTAATCAAGACTTAGCGTGGAGACATACCTCTCCTCGCCTTAACCCTCAGTACAGTGCCGCCACTGTAACCATCCTGGCTAGCGATGTGACTGGTGGAATACTGAGTATTGGACCTGATCTGCTCCAAGTACAAGAGGACAGGGATGAGGAAACCCAGCAGGAGCGCAGAGTGGTTCTGAGGGTGCGCAGGTCTGGCAGTGTAGATGGGGCTGTGAGGGTTCAAGTTCAAGCATATGGAGGTGTGTGTGTTTATTAGGCTGCATGGCTTTTATATCTACATTGTGGTACGTTGTATTGTGTAATTTAGTGTAATGTGTAAAATGTTTCTGGCTTCTTTTAAAATTTCAGATGGAAGTACAACACCGCTTCCCATCAATCTGCAACCTGTTGGCACCCTCGCAAAGGAAAAGCATGACTTCCGTTTGGAGTCCACTATAGTGTCCCTGCAGGCTGGTGAGAATGAGACAGAGGTTATCCTCTTCATCCTGGATGACTCAGAGCCTGAGGGGCAGGAAGTATTCTATGTTTACCTCAGTGATCCAGAGGGAGGGGCGCAGATCACAGACAGTTCATTCCAGGGATTTGGAGCTTTTGCCAAGATCACTATTCTTGGTAAACAAAAGATTGTTGTGTGTGT
>JAVDPK010001253.1:15593-33375 GCA_034780415.1 Cichlasoma orientale | reverse complement strand
CAGATTGAGGCCCCCCCCCCCCCCCCCACAAAACACAATGTAAGATATTTACAGTAGTTTAAGAAACTATTCAGACTCTTTTATTCTTTGCACACTTTATTGATATGTAGCTTGAAATTTATAAAAGTAAGATTTTTAAGCAGCACATATTCAATGACATCAAACAAAAAAAGTGAAACCATCATTTTGGACAGTTCTGCAAATGTAAAAATCTAAAAATCATTGATTAAGTTTTGAGGTTTCCTTTAATTCCTTGCTTTCTAAAAGCCATTTGGCAGTAATTATGGCTCAGTGTGTGCATGCTGTAGGTTGCTGGCAGATCTGTTCAGGTTCTGCCAGCTCAGATACGATCCGAGTCTTCTAGTGAGAATCTCAGTGGTTTAAGACCTGCAGCAGTTACAGTCCTTGAAGCCAGTGTGTGCTTTAGAAAGAGCCATGTACTCTTGCCCTGATTTGATCAATGTCTATGCACACTCGAGTTCCTTAGACCTCCTATTGTCCTGATCTGCGGTGTGAATGGTTGGTCCTGTACACACAGGTCACACATGGATATTCACAGCAAAGGGTGAAAAAACTTTTGTAACTGAGAAGTTTTTCATGCATTTGCAAAAAATGTCACGTTGACGTTTTCCTTTTTTATAGTGTTGATTGCTGTTCAAAGTGGAAATGCTATCAATTAAAAAATAATCCAGAGCACAGTAAAATATTCTAAAAAAAAAAAAAAAAAGAGGTCTGAATACTTTCTGAATTCACAGTATTTGCTGGTACTGTATGTGTTCATAACTCTGTCTTCTTTTGTTGATTGTGTAATGTCTTTTCAAAGGGGTCTGTTTGCTTGCCAAGGATTCATGGCATCACTTTTGCATCACAATTTATAGCGCACAAAATATTATTTACTGTGTATTCCCCTGTTTTAATAGTTTTCTTCCTTCCTTCCTTCCTTCCTTCCTTCCTTCCTTACCAGGGAGTGACTTCCATAATGGCATTGTAGGATTTAGCCTTAATTCTCTGATGGGCCAAGTTTTGGATGAAGATTCAGACAATAAAACTGCTCTGCTTTACCTGCAGAGACAGAGAAACAGGTAATGAAATAACACTTTTTTAAAAAAAAAAAAAAATCTGCTTAACAGTTGGTGTTGATTAAAAACCTGTCTCTTGGTAATAGTTTTGTTATCAATGTGATTTATTTATTTTTTTTCCCCCCTCTGCTCAGAGCCTTTGAGGATTTGAAGGTCTTCTGGAGAGCTACCTTCAACAAAGCATCTCTAAGTCTTGTCAATAATGGAGTCAACCTAACTACGCAGCTTGTTCAGACCTCAGGAACAGTGATCTGTAGGAGAGGAGAGATAATCTGTGCTTTAACTCTGGAGGTCCAAGATGATGAAGTAAGAGAGGCCGTGGATCCTGGCAAAGGCGATTATGCAGCATTTTTCTTTAGTTTCTAACCTTGAAATGTGTTTATCTGTTCCACTGTAGGAACCAGAATACCAGGCATGGTTCCTAGTGGAGATTTATCAAGTAGGTGCTGGAGCTGCCATTAATGAGACCACCCGTTTTGCCAACATCACCTTAGCAGAGAGTGACAATCCACATGATGTTGTGTACTTTGCTGTGGGCCACAGACTCCCTGTCGCCACCCTGAGGACCACAAGCCTCAGCCTCCAGGTGTACAGACAAGCAAGCACTGCTTCTGCCATGTCTGTACAGTATCGCACAGTGGTAAGAGACAGCCACATGCTGTATGTAGAAATTAAGCGCATATATAAGGTACAAGTGTCTGACACACACAAAAATATGTGTATATATACGTAGAGTTCAGAGAGACCAAAGTTTTCCCCCTCCCCTCACCGCTTTAATCTCATCGTCACCTTCTCTATGAGGGATTATGATTAAAGATATCTGCACATACCCCCAGGGCATAAAGTATCAGACTTTTTGAAACTGGAGATGAAAGATTGTTGAGTGCACTCCAAAAAAAAAAAAGAAAGAATCTAAATCAAAAACCTTCCATGGCTGCTTCAGCTGCTTTCATCTCAAAGCATTGTGAGACGCCAGGTTTGCTGAATAATAAAAGCCCAACCTTTTTGTTGCTTTCACCCTAATGATCAGCTTCATTGTTCTACATGTGCTTTATTTGCAGTTTAGATTATTGTATACCAAATGGAAAATGGGCCTTTAAGAGTCTGATGATATATGATTTGTTCACTGTTTTCAGCTGAGTTGTGTCACTTTTAATCTTTTTTTTAGTATGTTTGTGGTTACGTAACTCTATTATTATTTCCTTTATTCCTCTACTTGCTGCTTTAATTAAGTCAAGCAGAGTTTACTGTGTTTTTCTTTCTTTTTGTAGGAGCTTCCCAGAGAAGAGGTGGTAGGTCCATCTAAAATCTGGCCCGCTAAAGCAGGGGAGGACTTCCCTAAACAGGAGGGCCAAGTGACCTTTGATGTGGGCAACCGTAACACATCGCTGGAGATTTCTTTAACACCTGACCATGCCTCATCCACACCCACACCTAAGCGCTTCCAAGTGGAGCTATACAATCCTACAGGAGGCGCCACAATACACCATCAATTTGGAGTGGCTAATGTGACTCTGGTGTCAAATGCAGCAAGTCAAGCTGTCTGGGTCTTACTGGACCAACTGCATCAGCCTCTTAGCCCTAATATATTGAATCAGGTGCTGCAGCAGATGGTGAATGAAGTCACTCCACCTCTTACTAGTGAGCAGCTGATTGCTGTGTTTGAAGGTTTGGGAAAGGTGAGTCCAATTATCTGTTTGTTGCACCAAACAAATAGTAGTTTTTTTTTAATACTTCATAAGTGCATAAAATATTGCACAATGCCTGTGGCTGCATGTGCTTGTGAGTCAGTGTAGTAGTTTGTGTCTGTTAGCTGAGCATACATCGCCTCCTGTAAACTGCCCTGACAGATGTGAGGGACCAGTCTGTCATTTGAAAAGTCTTAGTTCTCAAGACTGCTTCTATCACAAAGTTGAAGTTAGAATCTATTTATTGTGCTTTTTCTTAACCAGCTGTCTAAGAGAATGAACAGAATATATTTGAAGCATATTCAGTGACAGTTTTCTAATTCTGTATAAAACACACACAAGCTGCATAACCCCTAAACCAAAGAAAGTAATTCAAAGGAGTGCTTTGAAAAAGATAATTGCAACACTAAAGTTTACTCAAAGACTGACAGTTGCATTCATGCATTGTTGCGTCTCAGTCTTTCTCACTCTCTCTTTCTCCTGAGCCAGGTGCTTGCAGAGGCAGAAAGGGCTCCTTTACAGGACAGAAGCCGGAATTTGACCTATGACTTGTTGTGTGCCTTGGCCAATCCCAGCCGAATCGACACTCGAGGCCTCAGCTACCTTGCTGAGGTGGCGGAGCGATTTGCATTCTCCCTCCTTAAACATAGTCAGTGTGAGATGTGAGTGTCAGTGAGTGAAGAATTGCATGTTGCACGTTATTGTAATACAGATGAGGAATAACATCACTTTTTCTTTTTAAAATTCTTCTCCAGAAAGGGCACAATCCTGAAAACATGCCCATATATGACCATCTCTGCCTTCCAGTGGTACCCCACACAAATTAATGGACACAAGTTCAGGGGCCTTAATGCAGACTTCTTCCAGCTCCCAGAAACCCTGCTGGCAGTACCAGCGGGTTTAACTGCAGACTGCGGCAACCTCAGCAGGATTCAGCTGACTGAGTTTATAACTGAACATTGGTTTCTCAATAATGATACAGACACTACTCTCAATGGGAAGGTAGGTGCTAGACACTGACTTCATTTGAAAAGCATGAGCAGTTGTCAAAATGTTAAAATATATTTATTTTTGAACAGCAGGTGGCAGCATTGCTCCGATCTAAAGCAGCCATTAATCTTGTGTTTGTTCTGCAACTGATCCCTCTTCTGTTGTATCTGGTTATATGTAGGTATTCTCAGCTAGCCTCCAGGGCAGAGGGTCACGACCTCTGGAAGATGGCAATGAGGTGGTGTATCGTATCCACAGCCCCGGTCAGCAGGTCAAACCAGGCCAGTCTCAGTGCCTTCTCTGGAACCAGACCACTGCAAGGTAATGTGCCACAGACACATTACATCTGATTCAAAGTTAACTATTCCTTAGGTAGACTAAAATAGAACACCCCCATTCAAGCTATTTATTAACATTGAAAATATTTTAATTCTTGATAATGCAACCACAATTTATTTTGTGTTACCTGATATCAGTTGCTGAGTTTTTTTTATTGGAGTGTAGGCCTACTAATGTATTTTTTTACTAGATTCACTTTATATTCCATATTATTTATATTTTATATAAAAGAATATATCTTTATATTTCAACCATATTACTATTTCCCTCTATTTAAGATTACACATATCCATTAGCAACTAAAGAGAACCTCCATTTATCACTCTCATACTTAATTGGGTGACAGTTTGCTGAATGAAGGGCAGAGGTCCAAGTTCGTCCTCTCAGTAAAGACACTCTGTGGCCGATGTCAAATCTTTTTGCTCTGTATCTGCACACTCAGTCTTTTGCACTCCCACTTGGAGTCACTTTGTTGAGGACATTCCTGGGGAGTGGAATTGAAGTTGGCAGGAACACGGTGTTTTTGGCAGGTTTGAATTGGACAGAACGGCTACTCGGAGGACGTATCCCAGGAAGCAAAACTGATTATACAAGTGATATCAAGAGAGAGCAAAACATGGGGAGAGAGAGACAGACAGAGACTCACAATCACAGTGCCATTGACTCTAACACAAACGTGGCTATGCCAGAGAACAAATTACACACAACCATAGGCATGGTAATAGGCTCGTTGCTCTTACTGTTTACTTTGCTAGTATTTTGTTATACTCTGTTGTACTGTCTGGTCTCTTATTGTCTCCTCTCCTGTCATCTCCTCTAGCTGGTCATCAGATGGTCAGTACTGCAGGGCTGTGAAAGAAAGTGGGAATTATGTTGAATGTGCGTGCACCCACTTGTCTATCTATGCAGCCCATGCTGAGTTTGCAATGCTTGCGTCCTACAACGAAGCCTTCTATGCCTCAGGATTTATCTGTATCTCAGGTACAACATTCTTCCCTTGGCTTCTTTTCTTCTTACCTTTCTCCTGGAGTTTGAGTTTCCATAAGTAGCCCCCCACTCGTAGCTACTGAATTCAAATATACCACTTGTTTATGTATTGTTAACACTAAGCCTGACTTCTCCATCCACAGGCTTTGCATTGGCCATAATGTCCCACGTGCTGTGCTCCCGCTTCCCCATGTTTGCTGCCAAACTGCTCACTCACATGATGGTGAGCTGCCTTGGAACTCAGGTAATGCGTTAGTTTGGATTTTCTTGTGTCTTGCTGCAGTGTGCCATTAAACTGCTAATGAATGCTGCATTAGTTTCTCTGGCATTCTCACCTCTTTGCGTCTGCTGCATCGCTAACCTTAAGTGTAGATGACAGGGACACCTCTGGGAATCATTGTAGAGGCATTCATCTCTCTGTGCTCCAGCAGATCCAGCATATTAGAGATGTGTGGATTACAAACACGAACACTGCACTCATGCACAGATTTATTTTGTTAAAGCATTTTAAAGCTTACTGTGCACTCACTCGTACACCCACCCTCACATGTCACACGCTAGACGTGTCACCGGTGTTTTCTTGGAAATGTGCACGGATGCGAACATCATCCAGTGTCATCGTTTGCGTAGTTTGCGGGTTGGTGCGTCCTGACAACGCAACCATGCCCCCCGCACCCTCGCCCATTAAAACGCAAGCTGCCACATAACCATTGAGCGAGATAGATATGTGGCTACAGGTGGTCCCGATCAAGTGTGTGTGTTTGTATGTGTGCATGTGTGCTTGCGTGACTGAGTGCGGGACTGGTAATTTTCCACTGGTCCCCCGCTCTTTGGTTGACAAACACAAGCTATGTCTAAAGAGGTCCGTGGGGGCTAGTCACCTTAGACTAGACCCATTTATGGCCCAGGCAGAGCCCCTGAATCTAAAAGGGTTTCGGATGGAAAATTCCATCCTGTTCTCTTTCCTTGTGTGTATGTTACTGTATATTAATGCCACCTTCTTTGAAAGTGCATGTGTCTGAGATTGTGCTATGGATTAGAAATTTGTGTGTATTTTTCTAGCTTTTTAGTCAAAGCCAGATGATGAAGGCCTGCTTGCTGAAGGTCTAATTGAATGTGGGTTCTGGTGTTAAGATGTAGCCTCTAAGTGGTCTTCTGTTTCTGCTGGAAGTATTTTAGAGATAATGATGGGCAGGGTGTGCTGAATTGAAATAGATCAACTGGGATCATTGTCTTTACTTAATTATACAATTTATCTTGTATCTCAAGTGGCTTGCCTTAAAAAAAATTATCTAAATCTCTAGAAGCAGAATTTTTTTTGGACAGTCTTCTTTCTTTCATACTGCACTACTATATGTGACAAATCAATCAGCCGTTAAGGTCCTTTTGGTAGCTGTTGTGTCAGAATATTTACCACTTAGTCTCATGAAAATGTCCCATTTGCACAAAGAGAACTCAATAGCATTTGGGCTCAGGATTGCATAAGGTGTGGCTGACAGGTTCATCTATTTTTTGTTTGTTTTTTTGTCCCCATTTTTCAGAGACTATAAATAAGAACACACAAACTTTTCTATCACTCACTGTTAGTGGTTGGGTGAAACCGTTTATTATCTAGCAATTGTGTTTGCCTTTTTGTTTAAATCATAATGATGACAGACGCTGATCAAAAGTTCCTAGTTTAATATTGTGTACTGCCTCCTTTATTATCAATGACAGTTTGAAGTCTTTTGTGATAGTTGTGGATAGTTGTGGATTCTTGCCAAAATGCCTCCAGTTCCTGTGAATTCTTGGACGGTCTTGCATGAACTGCATGTTTGAGATCTCCCCAAAGGGGCTCAATCATACTGAGGTCAGGAGACTGAGATGGCCACACCAGAACCTTCACTGTTTTTCTGCTGTAGCCAATGACACATTGACTTGAACTTTTTTGGATCACTGACGCTGTCATCCAAATGCGTCCCGTACACAGTCCAGGCTGATGAGTGCAAATTTTCCTCCAATATTTTCTGATAACATGCTGCATTCATCTTGCCATCAATTTTGACCAAGTTTCTTGTGACTGTGTAGCTCACACATCCCCAAAACATCAGCGATCCACCTCCATGTTTCACAGTAGGGATGGTGTACTTTTCATCGTTGGCCTTGTTGACTCCCTTTGAAATGTAGTGTTTATGGTTGTGGCCAGAAACTTCAATTTTGGTCTCATCACTCCAAATAAAATTGTTCCAAAAGTTTTGAGGCTTGTCTCTGTACTGTTTGGGATATTGTAAGTGGGCTGCTTTGTGGCATTGGCACAGTAACGGCTTCTGGCAACTCGAACATGCACCCGTTTTTCTTCGAGTGCCCCCTTATTGTGCATCTTGAAGCAGCCACACCACATTCTTTTCATAGAGCCCTGTGTGTCAGCTGAAGTTATTTGTGGGTTTTTCTCTGCATCCTGAGGAATTTTCCTGGCAGTCTGAAATCTTTTGTTAGTCTACCTGGCCGTGGCTTGGTTTCAGCAGAATCCCTCATTTTCCACTTCTTAATTAGAGTTTGAACACTGCTGCTTGACATTCTCAGTTCCTTGAATATTTTTTATTTCCTCTTCCTGTTTTATAAAGTTCAAGTGTCTTCACCTGCATATCCGTTTATAATTCTTTTGCTTTCCTCGTGGCTCATGGCAAAAAAAAAAAAAAAAGAAATTCCACCAGGGTATGTAATTATATTGAAGTCTTCCTACAGCTATTGGTTAACGCTTTTAGGGGAACTATATTTTATGACTAAACAATAAAAAAGGGGGGGGGGGATAATGAATGTTGGCCTTGAGACAAAGATGTAAACATCTTTTGTAGCCCAAAGAATACGAGTCGATGTGTGTTATCTGTTTTTTTGTTACTTTTCTTCGGATGTATCAGTCTGCATAGTTCTGTTTTAGAGAATTATAGCCATTCTTTATTTTTTCAAGCTCATACCCATCTTAGTCAAGCTGAGGCTATAGCTGATACAGTGATAGTGCTGTCTTTCCTCATTAATCATAAATCTAATGTTGAGATATGTTTCAAAATCAGAGATTGCCTTTGAGAAATATATATATATATATATATATATATGAAGGCAAAGCTCCCAGCATCTTTCTGGCAATACAGGTAATAACATTAGTAACAGGAATGTCTCCTGTATTTTGGGGGGTTGCAGCTCATGCCTCAATACTGATTTGAAGGATCATATCCAACTCCAGCCACCTCTGGCAGGCAGGGTACGCCATCTGTGTTGGCTGTAATTATTCACTGCCTTTGCCCTCTCTGTGGAGAAAATTAGAACTGCCAGTTTGATAGATTTCTCTCTCCAACTGCTACAGTAGACTGGACTTACCGAATATTTCACTTCTTTTTGAAAGTCTGTGAGTTGAGTGACAAAGCACAATCTGAGGTTAGTGAGGTAACCTCAAACTTTACCCTACGTAAGTAACCTTATCATTTTCAAGGTAGCAGTTAGCAGCGAGTCAGCACTTAGTACAGCTGATTGGTCAGCAGGTGGTAGTTTTCTGAGTGGGTCACAAGCAATTTCATTATTCTTTACTCCTTTGTATATCAATATAATCCTAAAACAGAGAATGATTGAGATATTAAAGCAATGTTGACCTTTTAGAAAGCCCTCTTATTGTTTTAAATCGTGTTTTTAAATTTGCTCTTTGCTTGCTTTCTAGCATTCACTTCTGAAATGATCTTGTACTGCATGACATCAGTTACATAAATTGAAGCATATGGCTAAAATTTTCCTGTACACCTGGAGGATGACTCTAAGCAAAACATTAATTAAATGGAATACTCTCTTATAATTAGTGTTTTTCAGTCCTCATCTGACAAGTCAGTGCAAACTCAACAGACAGCGACCCAGTACAGCTTTGGCGCTTGAAAAAGTTAGAAGAAAAAGTTGAGGAAAAAGATCATTCAGAATTACATAATATTAGAAAAAAAGCATATTAACCTTTAGAATTAGAAGTAAATTTGAAGGTAAATTAGAGTAAGCTGCTTTCAGTGAATGAGGTGACAATCACATCTGAGTGGCCACCTGTTCTTATTTAAAGAAGAGGGATGTGTCAAAGTCTGATCTTCATAACCCATTTAAGATCATGGCACAAACTAAAAAGATTTCTGAGGACTTCACAAAAGTTTAATAATGTTTATTAATGCTCATCAGACTAGAAATGATTCACAGAACCTTTTCTGAAGATTTTGGACTTATCTACTGCACCGTCAGAAAGACTTTGTGCAAATGAAGTAAATGCAGTACTATTGCTATCCTCCTCAGAAGCATCAGACCAGCAAAGATCACAATAAGAGTGAGGCATGTAATAGCCTAGAAGGTCACACAGGTTCCCCAGGTATCTTCTAAGCAACTGTAGCTCTGCAAGAAGAAAGCCTGTTTTGCTGCATCTGGGCCAATGTGGCTTGTAATTATTAATGGAGCAATTAATGGAGCAGTTATAACAGCAAAGAAAAGCAAAGAAAGCTAGCATTTTTTACAATGGCCAGATCAAAGTTGTAACCCTTATCCAAAGAGAAATGTTGTGGGAGGACCTGAAGCACAGGAAAGCCTCCTCAGCATCCCAGAGTTCAATAGATTGAGAGCACTGGAACTGACAAGTCTTCCTCCAAGTTAATCTGCAGGAAAGATCAGCACTTATCTGAAGCATTTAGTCGTTAGGGTTTTTTTTTTTATTTGTTGTGAAAATTACTTGGTGATGTCTATGCAGAAACATAGAAAATTCATTTTAAAACTGTAGCTGTAACTACTCGAACAGCCTAGCATTAAAAAAAAATCAAGATACTTTCTTAAAGATGTTCAAATCTTTTGGAGATAAAAATCAAAAAGGAGACATTTATCCATCTATCACTGCACCCTTGCTGCAGTTCATTATCATCTTACACTGATTTTGACCTTATGTAACTCAACAGTGACAACTAGAGGGAGCTCAACACCATCAAATAAAACTGGAAATTCTGGTCTTTAGCAGCACGCGTTAATGGGTTAATAATGTGGCAGCGACATAGAAAAATCTGTTAACTCATGTATTCACCTGGTTGTGTAATTGCAGTTTTGTTGCTTTGATTTATAAGATTTCTGAGAAATGCTCTATGCGCCTGCCCGTGTTTGCCTCCTTTATGTGAACATACAGTTAGATTCAGGAAAAACTGGGTTGTCTTACCTCAATGAGGACCACTGCCTACTGTGACTGAGGTCGCTGAGGTTAGTGAAGCCAAATAATGAAAATATATCCTTTGTAAGTAAAGTTTGCTTTGTTGTCTGGACACCAGATGGAAGAAAATGAGAAAATGGGGGCTATTGGTTCAGCCTGTGTAGTTTAATTGTATTGCTGTGTCAGTATTCTAGCTACCATCCTTCTCATCTCTCCAGTATTTAGTTAAAAATGCCACAGACCCAAAGGCACCAAAGACAGAACATTTAATTGCTAAATCACCATGAAAACTAAGACGGCAGAAAACAGCAGTGCTACAAGCAAGGGAGGAAGATGAGGGAGCAAACAGGACAGAGAGGAAAGCGCTAGAGTCCCCAAACATACTGCAAGCCTGTTTACCAGAAATGTGATGTGACTTGTACCAACTCAGAAAGAGCAGAAAATGTAGAGCAGATTTCTACAAACTATTTCAGCATGTGTTGAGTAATGTGTGTCCTAATATGTGTTTCTTCTTATTCTCCTTGGAGTTTTATTCAAATGTATAAAACTCAGACTGCACAGTATCAGATATACAGGCTTACAAAGTTTTAATGAGACAGTCTTAAACTGGTCCAACAGTATTTCAGACACAGAATCGTGCTGAAGGTGTTGGAGAGTCAGACAGGTCAGTAATACGACACCTACAGAGAGTGGCCACTGGCGGGGATACCTGCGTCAGGCCTCCTGCTGAGAAGAAAATAAAAATTTGTCACATCCCGTGTAGGTGGTCTGGATGTCTTTGTATGAGTGGAAATTTAACAATGTGCTATGTAGGTACTCGTCATATATGCATATATTTGTTAAAATATTTCATTTTTTATTGATTTTCTCACTATTCTCAGATATGGAAAAAATATATGAATACACAAAAAGCCAAAAACTTACTAATAATATACTAAGCAACAGGTGGCATTAAATAGGATGTTAACTTTTCAGGGTTTTTGTTTGTTTTGCAGTCTGGACTGGTTGGTCATTAATTTTATTTTGGGAGAGAGTGTGTGTGTGTGGGGGGGGGGGGTCATTATCTGTCACACTATCAGAAATACAAGAACAAATGAACAACTAAAATCATTACGTACAGTGTATTACACAGTATGTGGAGCACACTGTGCAAGTTTTTATGCAAGTTTTGATTAATTCAAGGGATTATACTGTGACAATACTGGGATAATACTGTGAATGCTTCAAAGCATTCACAGTATTGTTTTTCTCCAAAATGTTTTTTTTTTCTTGCATTTTTTCTTACATTCTTTGTCGTTAATAACTTCAGCACCGTTTGTGCTACAGAAACCATTCTGGTATCAAAACATTCAGCTTGTTCTGGAGATGTGCTATTACTTTTTTTTTTTTTTAAATATTAAGCTTTTTCTGATTTTTTTTTTTTTTGCCCCATTCAAATTAATGGGTAAAGCTTCAAACCCTCTTCAAACCCACCCTACTTTGAAATGTAACTACTTCAGAATACTTTCAGCTAGAGACACCATTCAAGCTTTAAAACAAAGCCAAGACTTTGAACTTTTCAGGTCTTACTCAGTTTATCTTTTATGGTTTTTGAACAGTGACAGTTTAAGGACTTTTTTCACCCTTTTCAGAGTTTATAATGGGTGTGTATTGCATTGGCTAGAGTCAGAGCTCCAACTGTTAGAGTGGGAGACTTCAAATTCTTCATCTGAAAAATTTGTCTTTAAACTGCAGCTGTGTCCACAGTATTCACTCTACAGTCATCATTTTACCATCAAAACGTAGAGCTGCTTCTCTGCGTTCAAACAATGTGCCTCTCAACCCTGACAAATTTAGACTTTTTAAATTGTAAGGGTTCAAGCAGAGGGAGTACCTTCCAACTCCTCTATTAAGCTCCATAGTAATTTTAGAGAGGAGATTTTCTCAAAACCCAAAAAGAGCCCTTTTTTAAACTGCTCCCATGACCACATTTTTTAACCCAGAAAAATAAAAAATACACTGCTGTTTAGAGCAGGTCATTGTGACGCTCACAGTTGTTTTGATAGGAGCTACAGTTTTTGATTTAGAAGCAGTTGTTTCACACAGATTTCAGCACTTCTTCAGTTCACCTGGCAGCTTTGGGCAGCTGCTTTCAGCTGGTAGTTGGTTAAACTGGGGATTCAGACTCAGCTTGGTTCTGCTCTGTTTCCCTCCTTCTGCTGACAATTTCAGCTGTTTTGCATTTCAATTTTTTTTTGTCTTTTTCAGCTGGTTAAGCTCTTTCAGCAAATCAAGTTTCAGCTCTTTATAGCATTTCTTGGCATTTCAGCTCCAATCTTTCAGCTTTCAGCATTCACAGTGCAATTTCTTCTGAAAATGCTTTTTCTAGTTTTTAAATATGAGGTCCAAAGATATGTCACTGCAAGTTAGGGAGGCCATCGCTAAGCAAAAAGTAAATAAATAAGACTATCAGAGAGCAGGAGATGGGAGTGGCCAAATCAATAATCTGGTGCATTCTTTAGAAGGAGGACTGGCCAGCTTAGCAACACCAAAAGGCCTGAAAGAACACTCTCGACAAGATAGACATGTTATTGTCAAAGTCTACATTCAAGTGATGCCCTCATGAGTGGAAATACAACAAGGTGAAAACCACTGGTTACTCAAGAACAGGAAAACCAGATCAGACTCTGACTGAAAACATCTCAAAGTTCTGCACAGTTCTGAAATAAAACTCGATTTCTTTACAGATGAAATCAAGATTAACTTGAATGATGGGACGAGAAAAGTATGGAGAAGGAGAAAACCCGCTCGTGACCCAAAATCATACCACACTGTCTGCCAAATATGGTGGATTTAATGTTATGGCACGGGGATGTATGGCTGCCAGTGGACTGAGGCACTGGTGCTTATTGTTGATGTGGTCGCTGATAGAAGTTGCAGGATGAATTCTGAAGTGTACAGGGCCAAGCTCTGCTCAGATTCAGTCAAATGTTGCAAAACTAATTGGACAGCACTTCACAGTGCAAATGGATAATGAGCCAAAGCATCCTGCAAAAGCAAGCCAACAGTTTCTCAAGGCAAATAGGATATTCTTCAATGGAGACTTACGTACAAGTAGATGTGAAGGTGGCTGCACTAAAGGGCTGGCAGAGCATCTCAAGGGAGGAGAAACATAAATTGGTTATGTTGATGGGATCTAGACTTTATTGATGACAAAGGATTTAAATTCAAGTATTAAAAATAAACCTTATACTCACAGTGATGTAGGTTTAAGGATTATTTAGTGATGTCCACTTAATTTCTAAATAGTTAATCCTAAATATTGTTAAGCCCCTTGAATTAAAGCTGAAAGTCTGCACTTCAATCACCTTTTGATTGTTTGATTTAAAATCCACTGTGCAGAAGCAAAACTACAAGTGAAAAAGTGTCTCTGTTTAAAAAAAAACTGTATCTTGTTTGATAAAACTTAAGTCAGTAACTGCAGAAACATTCCCACAGAGTCAGTAAAGTGTTTACTCCTGTGATCTCATTGCTTTATTCCAGTACATGGGAGGTGTTTAGGTGACTTTTCTGGTTATAAAGGATTTCCTGTTAGCTGCGGGACCAAATCCAGCATTCAGAAGTCTGCCCTTGAATCCGCATGCACAAACTCTCACACACACACATAAACACTGCACTAACTTGTTTTCCTCTTGCACAACAACCACCGCCGTCATTTCCCATCTCTGAGGAGAATACAGAAGCTGTGTGATTGCTGTCAGGATCCCAGAAAGTTCCTGCCTGTCGTCACTGTGTGTGCGCGCGTGGTGAGGGAGAGGGCAGGGTTAGGGTTTGAACAAAATGTGCATGCAGTTTCTCAGGTGTCCAGGAAAGGAGATGTATGAAATGTGCAGTCTAAGACTTTACTGTGGTTTTTTTTGTCTAGAACATAAGATCAACACAAGTCTTTCTGAATGAAGCAAGTGACTCTGTTTTTCCTGAGGAAGTTTATCTGTTCCCATCATGAATAACCGATCCTTAAATCAGTAAACACTAAGTGTTTTTCAGTGTTTTTTGGGGGGTCTGCGTCTCTGGTTGACGTCAGAATACATGCCTATCTTATCCTATTGTGTTCTTAGACCCACAAGAGTTTGAAAATGGTAAAGCAAAAGAGAAATAAGAAGAAAGCATGATTGGTACCTTCCTCTCCCCCTCAGATAAATATGCATCTAATTTTTTGCTTTGTTATTAAAAAGTCAACAGCAGGGTAAAATATAATGTCCTTTAGATTTTAATGCTTTACTGTCTCAGTGTCAAGCAAATGGCCAGCAACTGATTGAAGAGTATGAGTATCAGCAGCTGAGGCTTGTGTTATGTGTATGTGTTTGTGATCCAGGGAGTGTTCGTGTTGCTGGAACCGGGGTGTACTGTATGCACGTGTGTGTGTGTGTGCGTGTGTAGACAGAACAGTGGAGAGGTAAAGAAGGCCTTTGGGAGAAGTTGTACTCGAACTCGTTGTGCCTTTGTTTCCTCTTGTTTTTTTTTTCTTCAATCTATTGTTAAAGTCAGCAGCTTTTTTCTTCTGCACCCTCACTATACAATATGTCGGTGTCTCTTTACCTGTTATTGAAAAATGAGGCAACACAGTTCAGTAATAGCCAACTCCTTGGCTCACTCTTGCCTTCATTTTCTTATGTTCATCTGTTTTTGGTTTTTTTTCTGCTCCTCTGACTTTTTCCCTTCTTTCGCCACCTTTACATGACAAAATAATGAGTAGTGTCCCTGCTTCTATTTTCCGTCCCCTTTATCATTCTGGCAGCTGCTAGCCTTAGCTGGGAGCTGTGACATTACCAGCAAAAGGCTCTTTCACTCTGATTCCTTCTCTTCTGACTCTCTAAAGGTGGCGCGGCATAACTGGTGTGACTCATCAGTTTAAACAGCGAGAGTATATGTCGATGTAGCAGAAGAGTCTGCAGGCTGTGGATTACCCGCAGGACAGAGCGGAGTACACGCAGGAGACGACATTTATATTTAACACGACGGCAAATTAAACACAAGCTAATGAGAACGCACACATGCTCAGCTCGACTTAAATCTGTACAATAACCAACAGGCTGGGCAGATATACAACCCTTTTGCTCGTTCCCTGACGTGTTCTTCCTTAGGGTTTGTGTTTGAGCACACTGCTGCCGATAAAGAAGAGAGAGTGATTCCTAGACACAAACTACCTGTGATAATTAGACTCCCTCTCCCTGGCCCCTGTTCACTGAAACACACAGACTAAATTGCCCTACTGCAGCAGAGCTCTAACCAAGCTCCACCACCACAGTATAAAAATAAATTAATGACAGCTGTCATTTTTCTTAGCAGTCACCTAAGATAACTGCTACCTGTTCATCATTTGCAGATGTATAGTTCATGTAGTGCTTGGTTTGTATATTCTACAACATCTGATTTAACACTAAGCAGCCAGTTTTGTGGCAGATGTGCACAGCAAACTACATCAATGTAGAAAACACTGCAGAAGTACTACTAACCGTGCCTTTGCACAGGTTTAAAAGAAGTTGTGTCTGTTTTCATGATCACCTGCATGTGTTTCTGTTAATTTGTCAATATGTAGCAATGCAAGTTGGATTAACTCAGACTCTGACCTTTCTAGGCTCTGGAAGTTACATATACTTTTTTCCAAATGTGGGTTAGGTGACCTCTTTCCAAGAAAAGGTTGAGGCCACAGTAGATCATTCTCTACAGTTGCCTGGCTGGTCGTTGTGAACAGGAGAGCACACATCCAAGAGCAAGCAGTTATTTCTGACTTGATGGTATATTTAATTTTTAAACACTATGATAAATCACAGTGATAAGTCCTAAGAGCATGTTTGTATAGATAGCTGTAATACTGAAGAAAGTTATATTAAATTTAATTTATTTTTCAAAGAAAAAAAATTAAATCTCCTCCAATGGATATGACCTGTTATTTCCATTTGCTTACACTCATTACATGCGTCAGCAGCTAAAGGTGTTACATAAACTATCTGTGCATAGTGTCTTCTGGCAAGTTATTCTACAGTTGCTGCCATTACTGTAAATGTATTTTTCATTATCGTGCAAGCGTAAAATAAATTTAAGGCCAAAGTGTTGTAAATGTATTGTCATAATGAAGCTGATTTAAAGTGTAATGATTTGAATGTACTTGCTAAACTCTCCGGGCACCAGCAGGCACCTTTCACCTAATTCTGCGGAGTCATTCAGTTTGTCATTGGGACTTCTTCAAACAGGACTGCTGACATTTTGAATGATAAACAAAGTGGGAGCCTTCAGTTGTCAAAGTCCCCGGTATCCTGTTCTATTTTTGGAGTTTGACAACTTGTCTTGGCAGAGCTTTGTATGCTGAGTTGAGTGAACATTGGAAGTTTACAGAAGTGTTTACGCTGAAACTGTTGGGGTCAACTTTCCATTCTAGCGTGATGTTTGCACTTGTTTTCTAGGTTGTGGTTGAGCAGGATGTTTCCCTCTTGTTGTCACGTATAGCACATAATACTTGCAGTAATGCTTCTGCTTTTACCATGTTGTACTGCACTCATTTCTACTGACATGAATTTGTATAATTGAGTCCTTTTAAAGCTGTCTTATATTTGACAAGCTGTTACACTAACTTAATGGACTGAAATAGAAAATGTGAGCCAGCTTGCTCAGTTAAATAATGAGCAGAGGAAGGAAACGGCATATTTCCTAAAGAGACTCAACAGACATTGCTATATAAAGGCCTTTTGTTTTGGGCTTTGGCAGAAAACTGTAATCAGTTTACCTTGGCAGTTTGTTTTTAATGTGAATCTAATCACAGTCTTTTCCTGAGCATGATTTAATAACTTGAGCTTCCAATGAAGACAATACATAAAAAAAAAAAGCAAACTGAGCTAGCAGTTGGAATGGTCCACATCGTGAAAATGGTCACACAGATGTACGTGATGTATACACAAAAGTTCACAATGTTGAGAAACGACTCACTCATTTAACCCACTCTACCCTACACACACACACACACACACACACACACACACACACACACACACACCTACGCCTGGCCTTTCAAACAGAGCGTGAACACCCAAAACTTGGTCTAAATAACCTGTAGGGGTCACTATAGCTCCACGGCAAGAGCCAAGTTCAACAGCCGACGTGAATGAAGTTTCTGATCAATGACTTCCCTGAGCTCTGCTCCTTTTTTATGACTAGAGCTTTTCGGAGGCCACAGAAAATGCTGCACAGGAGGGAAATTGTTTGAGTCAAATTTTGTGTCTCTTTTTTTCTTTGAATGAATTCACCTGTTGTGGAATTAAAGCTGTAAACGAGTTACCTCATGAGACAGAATCTGAACAGCCAATCAAGGAGTGTGCAGTCAAGATATCGTTTACAGCACAGCTATCAAAGTACCCTGCAAAAGCTTCGCAAAAGTTAGATAGAGAGGGCTAACTGAGACTTTATAGCAGGGGTCCCCAACTCCAGGCCTCGAGGGCCGGTGTCCTGCAGGTTTTAGATGTGTCCCTGATCCAACACACCTG
>JAVDPK010001252.1:2997-14322 GCA_034780415.1 Cichlasoma orientale | reverse complement strand
CACTAGTGGCCAGTACCACCTCTTTACATTTTTACCATCTCCCTGTTTAGAGTCACTTCTTGTGTATTTGACACATCCTGCAGAGAGTTCTTCAGCCTGCAATAAATAATTAAAGTAAGACAATGCAAGACAATTTCAATTCTTTTCTCACTCCAAGTGTTTGAAATGAAGGAATATGACAGAATAACTGTAATGTAAAAAAACAGTATGACCAAAAGTTTAAATAAAACAGTACAATGTAAATACAAAACTAGAAAAGTGCACAAAAAGTGGGGTGAGTCAAAAACTGATTTTTAAGTTTAGATTTAAACATAATCAGATTCTGACATTTGGAAGCACATGTATCTCAGAAATACTGTTAATGCAGCTTTGCCATGTTTTGTGTTGGGTCATCACAATCCTCCATGCTGAGGAGTTAAGGTCAACTGAAATCCCATGGAAATTATTGCTGTTCAACTGTTTTGAACAATCAAACATTTCCTAGTATTGGAACAGTGCCTAAATAAAATGCTTGAAGAACACGATGAGGAAAAATAGATTTTTTTGTGTGTTTTATTAAAATAGTGTCATTTTAGTATTATATTCTTTATTTAAATAACTAAATACACTCTTGGACTTAATTGCTAGTACTGCATAGAAACAGCTTCACGTGGGATTTGGCACATTTGACTTATAAAATGTTTCGACCACTCCTTGATGTAAATTTCCTTCAGTTGCAAGATCTTTATTTTCTTGCATGTTCTGCCTGTTTCAATGCAAACATGAACTTCTCTGGCAAACTGAACCAACCTGTTAAGAAGACCTCAAACAGCAGGCTTCGAAGTAGGAATCCCTGGTTTAGACTGCACACTCAGTGCGTTTCATTAGGAGCACAAATAGGAACATTTCCCTCATTTATTGCACACATTCACTGTGTTGTACATTGTGAAATCATCCTCCAGAATCAGACTCTAAAGTATGGGTCCCTGAAACTTGCCCTCTTCATTCAAGCTGAAGGATGCATTGTGCAGTTACAGATGTGCAAGTGTTCAGAGCAGGACATCTTTAGGGCAGTTTAACCCTTACATACTGTTCAGGTCACATTTTGGGCATTTGGATATTTTTACTGCTGCCAAATATCAAAACAGGTCAAATTTCAAGATTCAAGATTGAATCTTAAAATTTGACCTGGATCAGCCTTGAGATTTGGACCAACTTTTAAAATGTAAACCACATTTAATACAAATTCATAAGTAGTAAAGAAGTAATGAAAGTTTTTGTCTTACTGATTCACATGTCAAAATCTTCCTTCTGCATTGGAAAAATTCTGGAATTTCTCTGAAATATTTACTCTCCATGAGGTTTTCAATGGACTTTTCTTTCCATTCTTCCCCATAGAGTGCTGACATCTTTTCAGTAATGTCACGGTAATCATCATCAACTTCTATTTGATTGTCTTCATTATCTCCAAGAATCTGCTGCCATGACCACAACTCATCTTTCCACTCCTTAAAAAAACACACTTTTCAGTTTTATTGAAGGACATGTAACCAGCATAAGAAAAAAGCTGTATTTTTGCAGCTAAACCAATTTTACCTCTGTTGTGATGAACTCAATGTCTGCCTCATAGTTAGAGCTGTGCAGGTTAGCCTCCACTTTTATCATGACTGAGGTGCATGCACTGATGCTTCCAGAGGGCAAAAGATTCTTCTCTTCAATGATGGCATTTATCAGAGAACTTTTTCCAGCTCCAGTTTTACCAAAAACACCAACCAGCTCCCTCTTGTCTGTCTCCAAATCACTGATTTTTTTCCTGTTTATGATTTTAAACATGGATTCACTGATTCAGCCATGAAAATGTGTAGCAAAAAGCTGGGAAAGACTGTGAACAGACTTATAAGCACAATTTAAAAGTGATACTAAAGACTTTTTGTATGTGAAAAATCATATGGAGTGAACAAATAATTATTACCAGACTTTTCAGTTTTATATAGTCGGCTTTTTTAGATGCAGCAGGGAACTGATCTAAACAATATGTGAATTTAGCTAGATATTCACCTCAGGAATTGATTGATATGAGAAAACGCAAATAAAAGTAGTTCATAAAATGCAGACTCACCAGAAATCTATAAAAATCACACTTGGATTGGATTTAAATCTAACTGTAACCGTGTCTAACACTAAAAGCATTGGAAGAATTCATTTTCTGTACTTACCTGTTTATTAGTGATATGATTTAAAATAACTAAAAAAAGAGCTGCTTCACAACCACAAATATATTGGTGAATATTGGCCCGAAAGGGTTAATGTAAACACAGCAAAAAGAAGTATGCATTCTTTTTATGTGGTGAAAAACCCCTAACAACGAAAATGTGCTTATTTTCTTCCATTCCATGGACGTCTTGAGTCTTATGAATCAAATAACTAAACCAAGGACCACAAAATAATAAGGGGACAAAACCTCAAAACACAAGAATGCTGGGCAAAAGGCCCAGGATCATGACAAGATGTATCAAATGCATTTAATAATGCTTATTATAACATGCTGTCGTGTTTGTCTGAGAGTTTAAATTGTTGTTACAGATGGTTTTAAATCCTGTCCCAAGATTGTTGATAAAGTTAACCCACATTGGCTTATCTTCTCTATGAGATGGTAGCCACACTTATTGCTGTCATGGTCCTGGGATGTGTGCCCAGCATTTTATTTTTTAGTTCCTTTTGGCTCTGTTATCATTGTTTCCTGTTCTATTAGTTATTGTTTACATCAGGGGTGTCCAAACGTGAGGCCCGCGGGCCGCTTCCGGCCACGTTCCCTACTTGCGGTCCGCGAATTATGTCAAAAATAACATACAATTTGGCCCTTTAAGTTACTTTTTTGACATTTCGCTTAATCCTCTTGATTGGAGGGGAAGGCGAAATGTCAAAAAAGTAACTTAAAGGGCCTCCTGTTGTCCCTCGTCAGTCCCTGTGTATACTGTATATATTGTCTGCATTTCCCCTCTGTTCCTTGTTGCGATGTCATCATTTTGTTCCTGCTGTATGCTTGTCTGTGAGAGAGTTTCTGGTTTCCATGTGTTTTGCAGCAATAAAGCTGAGTTTTAGTGTTTAACTTTGCATCCGGTGTCTGTATTTTCGGGGCCCAACTCTGCCTGCCACAGCAGTCCATGACAAATTGCTGAAGGAAAAGCTATCGTAGTCACTCATTCATATGACACACTATGATCAATGTGACAGTTATAAAGTTTGGAGCGAATTGTTTTTATGTGAATATATATTTTTCCTCAAGACTGTAAAATATGCAGCCATTCTGTTGAACCAATCTGAGTGAACAGTTGTGACAAGACTAAAAATATTCTCTTTAAGATCTCTATGTGAAATTCACATGCAATCAGGACTGGAGCCAATACAACACAGAATATGGAAACTTAATACTCACTTCAGGAAAACATTGAGCATGTCTTGGTCATGTAGTCTGCCGTGGACATATCTCATGATGTTTTTTACATCAGACAGTATGATTGTTTCTGTGAGCACAGAAATAAAGAACTATTTAGCATCCATCCATGATTTCCACCATTTGTATCCACAATGTCATTCTGTCAGTCCTTGCCCATGGTTTATGACTACAGGCGAGGATGGGAAGAGATCGACATTTAAATCTACCGCTTCAATTCCACACTAAGCTCTCTCTTCACCTCAATGGACAGATACATCTCCATTACCAGAGATGCTAAACCAAGCCACTGGTCAATCTTCCACTCCACTGTCCCCTCACTAGTGAACAAGACCCCGAGACTTGCCTCAGAGGTGCTGATTCTCATTCCTGCCACTTGAAATTCTCTTTCAAACCTCAATAATCCCTGGGGATGGATACACCAGAAACAATTGTCCCCATGTGTTATTGTTCCCTCCATTTATTCTTATAACATTTATTCTTACAAGATTGTTGATAAAGGTAACCCACATGGACACGACTGTTTGTCCAATCCAAAAAATTCAAATGGTTCCTGAAAGCTGAGAAATTGCCCCACCGCCAGGTCTGTGGTAAATAAAGGGTTAAGTACACTGAGTTTGCATGAAATGAAATGTGCTATTTAAATATTTTAGACAAATATCTGTACTTTCTACTCCTTACATTTTCAAAATAGACTTGTTACTTTAGGTTTAACACATTTGAAGGAAGTTTTTATTTCATGTCATTGCACACCTTCAAACATCAAACCAATCTGAGAATAAATGGAGGGAACACTAACCCATAACGGACAATCATACTGGTGTATCAAACCCCGGGGCTTATTGTACACAAGGAGATGAAAAAGGTTTCAAAGAGAATTTCAAGTGCAACTTTTCCAATTGCTCAACAAATATCAGCAAACACACAAAGTGGCTGCAGTTTGTCACACAGTGTGCTGCGAGCTGTATTTCCAGGGAGAGAAAAGAATGAGAGAAAACTTCACTCAGAGATGGAGAAAAATGTAAGACAGAACAGGAGATGAAGCAGCGTGGTTCTGTTTAAGGTAAGGACTGATCAGTGACATTTGATAAACTGGAGTGCAGTTATGTTTTTTAATATTGTTAAATGCCCTCCAAAATAAACTGAGCTATACTACTGTAACTGTTATTCAAAGGTTGCATGAAAATACTGCAGTTTAGTGCAGGATAAACAGGTTAGTTAGCTGTACTGTGGTGAATATTACAGTAAAGCTCTATGTTGGACCGGTACACATGGTTGTCGTGTTCATAGTCAGTGTTAGGTTAGGTATAAATAGCATACTGTCAGTGTAGGGGATGGAAATCAGTTAAGACAGTTTGTGAAATACTGGGTTACATCTTGTTGAATTCAGTTGTGTAAATCCACAAAGAGCAGTAAACCTCAGAGCAGCAGCAGCTGATCACAACTTGCACACAAAGAAAATCCATTGGAGCTCACAATAGAAATTATTGTGAGTTGTGATTCTTTTCCCCACGCTGAGCCACTACAACTGATCTTAGGGTTTCCACTGTAACCCCTGACTGTACTCATTTTGTGTTTAGGTGATGAGGCAGAGTCGCCCTCTACAGGTGACACCAAATAGAACTTTTTAAAAATTCTATTTCTTTTTTCTGCTCATGTTTTACATAACAGTGTTCAAGCTGAGTGCATTTATTAGAATTAAGATTGAAATAAAGCTTGCATTCTCATGTAATAATATTGTTTTATTACTACATTATTATAACATGAGGTTCAGTTAGCTTTGCACAAAAATAGGTGTTAGAAATGTCCTTCAAAGAGCTACTTTTACTTTCTTACTTTGATTACATTTCAGAGCCTGTACGTTTTTTATTTTTACTTGAGTAAAGAAGTTGAATTGGTACTTCAGTTGGTACTTTTTTTTTACACAAGTATCTGTACTTCTATGTAAGTAAACAAAAAGTCTGTACTTTTGCCACCTCTGTATATAAATAAAATTGCCACTTGATGATCTGGTTTGGGTCGTACCACAGTGACAGGCGTCAACAACCTTGTGGCTGCAGCTGCATCATCAATGGAGCTATGAAACATGGTCCATTTGGACTCAGTTTCCACCTCCAGTGCAACCTCACTTTACGTTTGCACACACCAGGGTATATCCAGTATCCTCCCCTGCCACCTGATCCAACTCACCACCAGGTGGTGATCAATTGCCAGCTTACATGTATCTATGTATTACATACAGCTTAGTAAAATACATTTCACTGTGCATTGTACTGTGTATAACTGTGCATGTGACAAATAAACATCTTATCTTATCTTATCTTATCTTATCTTAGAGGAGCAGTGTGCATGTCCAAGACATGTGGTTGCAGAGCCAGCAATATGATTACAAATTAGGGTGTCCTGGTGCCACTTGCACTTTTGAACTCCTTCCTGCTCAAACATGGTGTTCATCATGGACAAACTGGTTGGCAAAGAAGTCCAGTAATAGAACACTTGGGCTTAGATTAGGCATTCCTTCCAATTACACTCCTGCAGGTCTCATTGTCATTGCCCCAGGAGTTTGTTTATAGAGAAATGTAACTACCTGAGAATAATCTTGGTTTGCAGCCACGTCGTTGTTTTGCTGGTGGTTGCTGTTCGCCCAACGCTGGACGTTCAAACTTTCTCTTCCCTGGTTGGATAAAAAAGACCCAAAAATTTTGCTCAGGAGCGAAATTTAATATTCAAAAAACTCAATGGAGTTATTCTGTCCAAGTAAAAACATTGCTTTTCCTGAAAATACTGATTAATATCAGTTGAAATATGTAAGATAACACATATCTTACCTTGATCACTTGTGGATGGCAAAACCTGAGGATGAATGTAAATTTTTAATACAGGGAGAATCAGTTAATTACATACCTGACAGTCAATATAATCCTTACCTGATCTAAATCAGGTGCTTCTTCTTGCTCCTGTTTGCAGAACAGATAAAACACTACTGAGTGCAAAGGAACTGAAACACTATAATCACTATTATGCATCATAGCCAATTAAAATTAAACTATCTTTAACTTACTTGAGCAGGACAATGAACTGGTTCCTGATTTGCGTGTTGTTTGTCCTAGCAAAAAGAACATAGTAGCAAACCCATAACAATAAATGGTTGATAAAAGTCCAGCAAACACTATTGTTTTAATGTGTAATTTGCAAATACCATGATAATTCTAACATATATTCACATGTATGTATTAATATAAATTAGATTTATCAGACCAAATATTATAATGAGCAAAAGAACAATTACCTTTAACTGCTTGAGTCTCTTCTTGAATTTTAATCCTGGTCCAACTTTTGGAATCAGTTTATCTATGAGTTCATCGTTAAGTTCATAGAAACTTTCCTCTGTAATTTCTTCATCTGTAATTAAATATTTAATCATGCAGAAGTGCAAATAATTTTCAAATTACTACAGAAATACATTTCATGAAGGACAGTGAAACAGATATGGGTACAGCTGTTAATTTTAAGTGCATTTATCCTCATAGAGGCAACGTAATAACTTGGTTTTATGAGCTGAATACATGTTAATTCTCTTGTATTTTATTCTTCTGTGTCTACCATTCCTCTGTTGATGTAAAAGCCTACAAGATGTTGCAGAAAAGCACTTTTTTTGTTTGTTTTGTATAAAATGTACAAATGTGTTACCATAAATATATTGCATTACTACTTCAGTACAGTAGAAACATTTACTGTTTTACTGCAGAACAAAGTTGCAGCATTTAGTCTGCACTGATGCTGTTTCAGTGTTCAGTGCCACAAGAGGTCGCCACAGCAGGTGGCTCTGCATGTTTGATTTGGTAGATTTATGACGCATGCCCTTCCTCATGCAACTTCAAAAGGGATTGGAAACAAAACAGAGACCTTTGATGTGATGTAGTGGTTAATGTGGTAACCACTACATCACATTAATATTATATAACATCTGTGCTCATCAGTGATGTATGATAATACTTTACCTTCAAATGTATCCATCCACTTTTTCAGATCCCATTCAATCAGTTTCTTCCGCACAAAATCATCCATGACCAGGAATTGAAACTGAAAGATAAACTATGATATGTAATCTGATAGTACTGCTTGACAATTTAGACCTTTGTGATCAACTGCTTCTTAAATGCATGGGAAATATTACACTTACATTAAATCCATAAACATTGATATTAAAGATTGCTCACCTTTTTTGAAGGTAATGCAGAAAAAGGCTGGTATGAAGATATGAAGTAAGCAGAGAGGCACAGATTGGAAACAGGTGGGGAAAAAAAGCCAAGTCCAAAAACTGTATGGCTCAGATGGCACAGTTGACGTTTTAGACAGGAGGCAAGTGGAGCTGGATCTGTACGTATAATAGACAGGTAACTCCAGTCTGAGTAAAGTGTGTTTAGGATAAAGCAGGACTGAGAAAAGCAGGAAGAGGTGGTGTTTGTGCAGGGCAGATGGGAGTGGCTGTGAGACATGCAACAACAATGACTCAGTGACGATAGGTTTTGTTTTGTCTGAAACAAGTCAAAAGGATTACAGTTTACAAATGTTAAAGGCTTAAAACAAAACAAAAGAAATACAGTTTTATATATACTCAAAGTTTTCTTGTACACTTGAAAAAAAAATTATATATTTTTAAAAAGCTACATTTAGCTGCTCCCTTATTCAGAAGGGGTCATCACAGCAGGCAGCTCTGCATGTTTGGGGTTTCAAACTCGTGTGAGCTTTTTAGTAAATGCATCAGTGGTGTGAATTTGAATGTGCTACCTCACATCATTCTCGAGTTATGGCATTCACGAGATTTTCCGAAAACCTCTGAACGTGACCCAATTGTGGCAAAAAATTCATTTTATGATCTAGGGGGGTACTGGCCATCTTTAATGCAAATTTGGTATGAATTGGACCGGCAGCTTTGCTGTAATATTCTTAACAAATAAACAGAAAAAACAAACAAACTCACAAACAATACATAGTTCCCACCTCTGGGGGATAGACTACTTTTTATTTAGCAGCTCCATCATAATGGATTTCACAGACACCCAGATCCATCCTATCATTATCAGTGATCATGCACCAGTATCTATCTCTCTAGCATAGAAAAGAGTCATACTGTGTTTTATTAGCTGCAGTATTAAGCATTATAACTGCTTTAAAAGCCTTAACATAAACAATTCTCTGACAGCCTGGAGGGAATCTTCTAAAATAATCAAGTCTTCACTTATTCCATGTAAATTAACACCCATTTGGAACAATCCAGATATACAGTAGCGTAAATAATTATTTGATACACTGCAGATTTTGCAAGTTTTCCCACCTTCAAAGAATGGAGAGGTCTGTAATTTATATTGTAGGAACACTTTAACTGTGACAGAATCTAAAAAAAAAATCCAGAAAATCACATTGAATGACTTATAAATAATTCATTACATTTTATTGCATGAAATTAATATTTGATACAATAGAAAAACAGAACTTAATATTTGGTACAGAGGTCAGACATTTCCTGTAGTTCTTGACCAAACTATATGCATGCTATATGGTCTTGTACGCCTGTTCAAAAGTTCTGGCAGAAATTATGTCAAGACTTATCCGTGTGGTTTAATTGCGGTACCCCAGCCTCATCTAAACTGCATTTTAGGTGATGTAAGTGAATTAGATATGGAAGCAAATGTGTCACACACAGTTTTTACCACACTGTGCATCACTAAGAAAATAATCCTCGTGAACTGGAAATCAAAAAATGCCGCTAGGCCACAGTGTGCAGGGTCATTCACATGGCTCTGCTTGCTGTGCTGCATAGCGATCTGCCCCTTCTTTTTAACTGCATCATGACACGTCATAATGCCTATAGGGCCTTGGGGGGAAGGTGTGTCACACAGTGGTTAGTGGGTGTTGCTTGCTCCTCAAATTTCAAACCCTAGACACTGAGGGCTTTGGGGAGGCAGTGTGGATGAGCACTGTTGATCAGTGCCCGTGTCCCTTCAATTTTAATAGCACCATAGCTTTCACACAGTCACACACATCCTTTTCACATCATACTCTCGCATACAACAGCACACACATCCAACACATCACTCTAAACACTTTGAGTGTCTTTGTATGTCCTCATATGATTGGTACTGTATATGGGTGTGTGTATGTGAGTGGCCTATTGCATGTGAATGTTTGTGAGTGTGGGTATGTGGTCTGTGTATTGGCGTGTGTGTCTATGTGTCCTCCCCCTCAGAAATGATGAACAATGACAATAATCAGTCTGAGTGACAGGACATCAAAGTCCTGGATGTTAAAACTGCTTCATCTCATTATACCTACATACTAAAAGTTCCAGAACGAAGTCCTGGATGAGACCTTTTGCTAGTCCTTCTCTTTATTTGCTGCAGCTTGCTGATGTGTATATTATGTTTGTTCTGAGCTAACAGAGCGTCAGATGCATTATTTGAGTAAGTGACTCACATAGCATATTGTGAAGACTCAGGCCTCTCCATACCACCTGCCTTTTTGTGTGACAGCTCCTTCTGCAGGTATTTGAGAGGAGGTATTGATTTTCTATACTGACCTAAAATATAAACTGTCATAGTGAATGCAAATTTTACTAAAACTCCTTTTGTATTATGTTTTTTTTTTCCTTTTTCTCTTTTGTACGGAGCAGGATTTTGGGTAATTTTGTGTTCCAAAACTTTGAAAGAAAAGGTCGAGAACAAAGTTGGAAACAAACTGTTCCCATCTTACATGTGAATATTTTCTCAAGCTTTATTGAATAGTTTACCATAGTGAATCATAATGCATACATGGATACTTCTAGAATTAGCGCAGCTTAAACAAAAGAAAACAAACAAAAATGCACTAAAAAACTGAATGATGTTACTTTCCTGTTGATCTGCACAGTTAAAAACATCTCTGCTCTCATCCAAGGAATTGTAAACCTACACAGGTTTTTATGATTTTATATTCTGTGTTAAGCACACTGAGTTTACATTAAATGTGCTATATAAATACAACTGCCATCCTAATGAGCAAAAATTACACTCACAAAATAAAAGGATTTAAATATAACATTGAAAAAAATGTGGTTAGAAAAATCATAATAAATCAAACCCAGGACTTTTCCTTTTCTCTCTCCTCCAGCTTTTCTGTCTGCCTCAGGATTCGAATCATTAAAAGCCAAAAATGTCTCATAGAAACACAACTCTAGAATCACTTCACAAAATCAAAGTCAAATGACACCAAACAACATTTAAAGAGAACAAGGAAAACACACTTGAAACCAAATCAGAAGGCTTTTGGTTTAAAATCAGCATTTTCTCTGGGATGTCCTGTTTGTGCCCAGGCCTCTGCTGTTTCTGCCCACTCAGCAAATCTGAAACATCCAGCAAAAGATAAACAGCAAAGTTGTGACACTGAACAATGATGGGACAGATTATAATTTCTTTATATTTGTCTTAAAATACTTTTAACCTTCCTCACACTACAGGAATATAAAATGCTTTCATTAGTTTAAATTTTGAGTCGCAGTTTCTCTAAAATTAAGCAATACTTTTGAAGTGGACTAAAATAAATGTTATTCATAAGAACAAAAAGTATCCATAACAACACTAATGATGATAGTCATGACATTTTAGGATTTACCCAGTTAGTGGTATTTCTTCTTCTGGTCTGCTTACAAGCTCATGATAATTCTTCACCATCTCAAGATCTGTTGAAACATCTGAAAAAAGAAATCACTTTAAATTTTTTGTCCCTGTTAACACACATAAATATGTGTGAGACTAAATAATTTGATTTAGTCATTTTAAATACCTAGGATACATAGATTTGGTTTACCTGGGAGTGAACACTCGTCAGTCTTGAATGAAAGTTCAATGGATTCG
>JAVDPK010001251.1:809534-831364 GCA_034780415.1 Cichlasoma orientale | reverse complement strand
GTGTGTGTGTGTGTGTGTGTGTGTGTGTGTGTGTGTGTGTGTGTGTGTGTGTGTGTGTGTGCGTGTGTGTGCGTGTGCGTGTGCTTAGGTTTATGATGCAGAAGTCTCTGTGCGGTTGTCTAGTTAAAGCCACCTGGACTATTTATAGAAAGAGCTCTATACTCTAAGAACGTCAGGAGCCATGTCTAGTCTTACTCAAGTCCAAGAACACGGCACACATCCTTCTGCAGAGCTAATAGCTGCAGTGAGCTCAGAGTAGCCCAGACTTTTCTTATTGCCATTAGTACTGTCATTGCATTTGAGGTCTCTACAGATTAAGCTAAACACTTGAAAAGAATTGGTCCACTTACAGTAAGTCTGAGAGAAGAGCCCTCTCTGGTCTGATAGATTATCTGAGTGTATATATATATATCACACCAGGCCTTAGTTTTATACATTAGATACTGGTTATGTTGAAGTTTTTAACTGCAAAAGCATCAGTAGTAAACAGTATAAGTTACAATTCAAATATATATACTTATATCTTTGTGACAGTACTTATTATTAAAGATATAAATATTATACGGATTAAAATCTACAATGCAAAATCTCGGTTAAATAATTTGAGGTGGATTTGCCGATGTTGAATATCAATATGTGGCTCCAGGCATAGAAATTAGAAAAGTCCTGTGAAGAAGGCAAATTGAGCCATATTGTTACCGCTGCTTTATAATCACTGTGTGCATTACGGCAGAAGCTTGCTGGGAAATTATCAGCAGGGGCTTAGCTCCTTGGGCAGTGTGTTTTGTTCCTTATCGGGCTGGAGAGTGTTTCCTGTGGGCTGGGATGAGACCAGACGGCCCTCTCGCAGCATTAAACAGACGGGCTTCTCTCTCATCGCTGGCTACTGACAGTGCTCTAACAGCCTAATGTGTTTTAAATGAGTCTAATGAAACCTGGGAGTAGTGTGCATGAGTGAGCAGTGCAGGCAGAGGATACACTGAAAGAAACCTCCAACTTTTCCATGCTTTGTTGGATGGACTTCAGAAGCTATAACCCTGCATTCTCCACCTTTCCACCGCTTCTCTTCCTCTACCTGCCTGTGTCTATGGGAATTAGTGGAGTGAACTCCCTGTGTTTAGGATGTTCATTAGGCTGATACCATCAGTACTGGCTGTATCAGCACAGCCAGTAATGACTCCCTCCCTGACTTGGCGGCAGGTGTGTGCTTGTGTGCATTTGTTAAATCCTGGCAGTTGAATCCAAGGCAACAAGGTAACAGTCTCATGTGAGGAATGTCCAAGAAGAAGAGAGGGAATACAGGACTTGATAAGGAGTTTTGCCCAAAGTGAAATATTTCAACAACTGCTGAATTTTGGAATTCTGAAGAAATGTTACACTTTGCAACTGATAGAGCAGCTCCATTACAGAGGCGCAACCACACTCCTAGGTGAAAAGATCAACCCTAACCTGAGTCAGAAGTTGGAACTTCCCATCCACATGATCCTGTAAAGCATGTTACAAAGGCAAAGGTGCTCAGTTTTCGCTCAAAGTCCAAAAGCCTTTTGTTTATCTTAGTAAATGGACCAGGGGTCACATCCTTCCCTGGCCAAAGATTTGCAGAGATGCGGAGATGGCACGCTACAGATGAGCCCTCCACAGGAAAGCAGAAAAAGGCCTACTTTAGCTGTATATTTATTTATTATTTTATTTGGGCAACAGCAAAACTTAACTTCTTTTTAAAGAGGAAAAAATATTCTCCCAAAAGCAGTGGCTAAATTGAATGATTCTATAAATGTTACACCGACAGCAGGAATTAATAATAAGTAGCCTAGTACTGTTTAACCAAAGGAAAAAAGGGGGTAAATCTGCAACAACAATCGCTACTCAGAAGTCAGTATTCACAGCTGAACTCTTAATTTCCCTCGAAATTAGAGCGTACCTGGAAGATTAGCAGAGGAAAAGTGCAGTGACTGTTCTCCTCTACCAAAATTACACTGAAATGATTCATCGTGCTTCAAATATGAGCAGAGGAAGCAGGTCCTCTGGGCCATAACACCTCATTTCACATTTCTACCCTTAACCAACTCTATTCAGAGTGCATGGATTTAAATAAGTGTTACTAATCTCTTTTGAACAACAAAAAAAGTAAACGCCTTCAACTGTGCCGTCCTTTTTGGCGCGCGCTGAGCTGATTAAGAATTAAGGTTAATTGGGCCTTTTTGAAGGCAGAATGGATATTAGCAAACTGACAGCAGCGTTAGGGTTATGCACGGTGCCTCTAATCATAATTTGTCCCCACAGCTAAAAGTGCATGATCACTCTTTAATCTGCCATTAGCAGGCACTAATTGCTGAGGGGGATGAGTGAAGACATTACCAGTGGTTGAATCTGCCTCGTTTAGAGAAAGAAACGAGATAAAGAGCACAAATAAGCGAGCGCTTAAGGGATGAAGAAGAGTGAGATGACTAAGTATATGAGCGCCTTGGATGGAGCTGGAGAATAACCAAATTATGGAATTCATATTCTACATAACTGCAGTCTGCAAGGATCAGATAAGTTAAATTGTTTGTTTGTTTCTTTGTATGTCCATTTTTCTCCTCCAGCATGAGTTTCTGTCCAGTCTCAGTTGTTTATGTCTGAACATCCTGTCCAGCCAATCCCGACCACACCCAGCATCCAGAGACAGAGAGAGGGCTTTCACAGCCTATTAAGTTGGAGTTATGTAGACTACGGAGGGGGGCATAGCAAGATTAGAGCCAAGTGGATTTGTCCTAATTGGGTTTGTGTGTGGCATGCTGCTTTTGTAAATTTTTATTTATGTTCTTTGTTTATTTGTTTATTTTCAGGCAGAAGGCAAGAGAGTGTTGTAAAGTTTTGTTTGAAAAATGCCATATTTCATCTAGAAAGAGTTGGACCCCTTTTCATAGGTCTCTCAGATTCTCAGGACTAGAAGAAAGCTCCATCCATCCATTTTCTTCCACTTGTCCAATTCAGGGTCACAGGGGGGCTGGAGCCTATCCCAGCTGCCACTGGGCGAGAGGCGGGGTACACTCTAGACAGGTCGCCAGCAGGGTTATCACAGAAAGACAGACAGCTACTCACGTTCATACCTATGTGCAATTTAGAATCACAGTTTAACCTAACCCCGCTAACTGCATGTCTTTGGAGTACCCGGAGAGAACCCACAGAAACATGGGGAAAACATGCAAACTCCACACAGTAAGGCCCCAGCCAGATGGTGGATTCAAACCCAAGACCTTCATGCTGTGAGGCAGCAGTGCTAATCACCACACCACCGTGCTGCCCAAGAGGAAAACACACAAAAGAAATCTGATAAACTCAATTACATCCTTCACTGATAATTAAAAAGACCACGTTAGAGTGTTCGTGTGATGTGTGCCGACTCTTGGCTGCTTAAACCTGACACTGTTACAGCTTAAATAAGAGGCAGCTCACTCTCTGGGCACCATTTACTTTCAGGGGAATAATATTGTACTTTGTTTATGTTAATTTTGTTTTCTTTGTTCTTTTTAAACGTACTTTGAGAAGTTTGAAGTGCAGTAAAAACAAGTGCAAACTGCAATGTGCATACCAAAGCCATAATAAAATATTATAGGCAGTAGATTCATACTGGTTGGCTAGCTGCCCGAGCATCCGAGTGCCTGTGCTGTACTGATAATGTTGAATTGTGACATCAGCAAAGAAAATCAGATAAGGGCAGCATGACAGATGTTTGCTTTGATTACACAATCATTATGTAAGAATGGATACTAGGTACTGATTTGTAAATAAGTGGACATTAATAACTTTCGCTTGTTATAGAATATTCTACTACAGAACATTTAAACTAACTAGGCAGCTCATTTTCTTTGTCTTGAGAATATTTTGTTTATAGGTATAACACATTTTGAGGTCAATTTGAATGAAAGGCAGATGTGAAATGTAAAAGTGAGGTCAGAGGTTAAATGTGACTATAAACTATAATGTGATATTTGGAATTCCCATATATCATTCCCTATGTGTCAATACAAACAATGGCAGTAAGAAACAAAGTTTGAAATAGCTCTATACAGCATTATTGGCACTTTGACCTTCAGATCAATCTATTGACCTTTAAGGAGAGGTCAGAGGTCAAATGTTACACATTTTAAAATTTTATACCGTACTTTCTGTATGTTGTCAGTACACACCACACTTGTAAGAATCATAGTTTCTTTTTGTCAATTTTTGGCCGGTAAATCATGAAGTTGACCTTGAAGCCCTCGGTGGATGTAGGCCAAATTTTAATGGGTTGTTAACGTGACCCCGCTCTACACCCCTACAAAGTTTTATCAGAATTCATTCAAAACTTTTCGAGCTATCGTGTTTACAGACAGAATCGCGCACGCCCAAACGCTACCAAAAACGTAACCTCCTTGGCGGGGGTAACGAAGGACTTTCCCACATGGGATTTCCCGTCAGGTTGATGTCTTATCTATCCCAAACTTCTGGAGAAAGTACTCATGTGCCTGCGTGTGTCCTTGTGTATATTTTTGTCAATGTGAACTCCAGCTGTTTATATTCATAAACAAATGTAGTGTCGGATGCTGCTGAGATCATAAAATATTGCCTTCCATTGTGTGAGTGAGTATCGATGTGCGTGCGTTTGCTAGGTTAAGCATCTCCCATGGGCCCATCGGTTGGCACAAGTCCACACACACACACACACACACACATACACACACACACACACTCCATTAGCTGTACTGGTATTGGCGCAAATCCAGAATATCTATCAATATGTCCTATATATCACAATAAAATGAACTTGCTGAACCTTTAATGCACTTTATTCTACCTGTCAACACTGCTTTGTACAAACCACGCTGGCCCACTGGTCTGTCTGCAACCAGAGAGGGTAAGTACTTTCATCTACTGTAATAATAATCAGACCAAGTCCACTTGACTGTGATTGGTTTTGCTTGGCTTGGCCGTCATCCCAAGACACTATAAAGCTTTGCAAAGACACAGAAAAAATATTAAGTACTTTGTGACCTGCCTGTGTGTGCGTCACCCCATGTCAATGAGTGCAGACAGGTTTTTAAAGTGCATAACCTCATTCACGGAGGCTTCAGTGGTGTCTTTAGTCTCACACTGCCAATTATGCAGCTAAGTGTGTGCTATCATGGTGTGGAAGGAACAGTTGGCAGGAATCACTTTTGTTCTGCAATAGCTAAAAAAAAAAAAAACTCTTACATTGTGCATTGCTAGTCCATGGGTTCTATGCAGAGCTTAGCAGGTCCATGTCGACATGGAGCTGTCTATTGTCATGTAGGGGCAAAATGTCCAAAATATTTGGAACAACCAGAATGTGGGCTACTCTTTGTGTTTGCGCGGTTGTTGGTCCTTTACTTTGGCCCCATTTGTGGAGAAGACCAAAGTCACAATATACAAAGAACTTCTTTGAAGTGAAGAAAAAGTGGGTGTGAAAAACAATGAGAACATTCCCGATACTATCTGAGCTTCTTGCATGGCCTTTATTGGCCTTTTGACCTGCTAAAGCCAATTTTTCAAACAAACAGGGAAGTGCATCTCAGTAGCCGCTGCAGTTTGGGCTTTCCCACAGTCTCGCCCTCATCAGAGCAAAAGAACTACATAAACAGAAATCAAAAGGGTTCCTTAGCAACCATTAGTTACTAAGTAACAAATGAGGACTTTTTTTCAGGGCTTCCTGAGTAACTCCTGAGCCGGGGCTATAAAGTCAGTAATGACTAAAGAACTATTTGGGAGATGATATCTCAATAGTTAATGCCTACTTCATTAACATCTGTAAATCTAACCCCCTGCTTTCATCTTTAAAAATCATTATGTACTTATTCATTACTGATTACTTCATTATAATTTTTTAATTGTTCTTTTTGTGTTGCTTCGAGCAGTTAATTCACTTTTTATTGCGTTACTGAGAGGTAATGAGTAACTACTGTGATGCATCATGTCTGTATGGTGGATTCGTTATTAGCATAGTTACAAAAGCCAGTAAATTACGTTTTCCTACCTTTGGAAGGGGAAATAGAAATATTTTTATTATCTAGTTTAAAAAAAAAAACATCTCATAGTGTTCTGCCAAGACTGAAAATCACGTCATGCACAGCAGATTCTGCACTCACTTACTTTCCTACATCCTTGACTGACTTTTCTCCCACTCTTCCATAAACTTTTGCTAACTAAGACGCAAGCAAACAAAGACTCCTTCTGACTGCAATGTTCTGCTTAGATTACCAATAGCAGTACTTCCACAGCTTCACACTGCAGAAAGGGAATGTTGCGTGGTATACAGTATAGAGCTCTTATCAGCAAACACTGACCAAACATTGAGCTTTGGGGCTTCTTGATGCAGTTGTTCGTAAATATGCAGCTTTCTAAAGAGGAAAGGGAACAGAGTTCGCTTTAGAAGACAAAAAAGGAGACACCAATGATTAGATAAAGTATACTGCTCACAAAATTAAAGGAACACTTGTTAACCAGAGTGTAGCATCAAGTCAATTAAACTTCTGGGATATTGATCTGGTCAGTTAAGTAGCAGAGGGGGTTGTTAATCAGTTTCAACTACTTTGATGTTAATGAAATTAACAACAGGTGCACTAGAGGAGCAACAATGAGACAATCCACAAAACAGGAAAGGTTTTACAGATGAGGCCACTGACATGTTTTTCCCTCCTCATCTTTTCTGACTCCTTCTTTTCACTAGTTTTGCATTTGGCTAGGGTCAGTGTCACTACTGGTACCATGAGGCGATACCTGGACACCTACAGACGCTGCAGCAGGACCAGTAACTGCTACTTTGTGCAATGAGGAACAGGATGAGCACTGCCTACAAAATGACCTCCAGCAGGCCACTGATGTGAATGTCTCTGACAAAACAACCAGAAAGAGATCTGGGGAGGCATATCCATGGAGGGAAACACAGACCTCTACAGGCTAGGCAACAGCACCCTGACTGCCTTTAGGTATCAGGATGAAGTCATTAGACCCACTGTCAGACCCATGCAGGCAGTTCCGGGAGGATGAAGGACTGATACAACTGACTGCCCTCCATGCTCGCCTGACGTAAATCCACTAGAACACTTCTGAGACATTATTTTTCAGTCCATCTGATGCCGCCATCAGACTGTCCAGGAACTCAGTGATGCCCTGGTCCAGATCTGGAAGGAGATACCCCAGGAAACGAACCGTTGTCTCATTAGGAGCATGCCCCGATGTTGTCAGAGATGCATAAAAGCACATGGGATACAAACTACCGAGTACCATTTTGAATTGCTGCAATGAAATTTCAGTAAACTGGACTAGCCTTCTGCATCACTTTGATTTTTCAGAGTGTCTTTAAATTCAGCCCTCTGCAGGTTGATCATTTTCATTTCCATCAAATAATGTACAGCAGCATCCTTTCCATCCTAACACATTCTGAGTAGTCTGTATCCGTATAGATATGCGGCATGATTTTTTCTCCCATTGAGATCTGATGTGTTTTCAAAGTGTTCCTTTAATGTTTTTAACAGTGTATATCCAGGGATATAATAAGAATATCACACAGCGATGAGTCACTCTTTCAGAGGTCTTTTCTTTGCTGTGCACTGCTGACCTGTATTAACAATTTGCAAAGGGGATGTTAGGTCTTCTTGGACTTTAAAGGGAAAAAGGAAGAAACACTGCAGAACAAATGAAGAAGCTGGCCCAACTCTCTGAATCAGGAAATTGGTTCATTACATTATTTCCTCGACGTTGTGTGTGTTTGTGCCTTTCCTGTCCTCATTATGGCTCTGAAACAAAGGGAGCACCGGAGGAAACCTGATTCTCTGTTACACCGGTTTTGGAGGAAACACTCAGGACAGGAGCAAACACACGAAGAGCTCAGTAGATTACAAAGAGCCTCTTCTCCTCTTTGTAAGCTGTTTCACAAGCCCAGGTTTGTTTTCTCTGGTTTTAACAAGGCCTGTCTTTCATGAGGGGCTGGACTGAGGGCTGGGAATAGCAGGTTCAGGTAACAGTGTGTTCACGAGGAGGCGGACACAGAGGTGGGGGAGTGGGGGAGTGTTGATTGGTGTAATGGGAGGGAACCCCTGAATGATCACAACTTTGTGTGAGATACTGACATCTACACTTTCTCTATACATGTTTCCATTCAGTCATAAGCAAGTGCCTTTTTTTTTTTTTTTTTTTGCACAGTTCTGCTGCTTATTTATTTACACAAATAAAGGTAAATCTTATTACTACAGTTTGCAGTGATATTTTTAGACAAAAGCACTCTTGCAACTTTGCAGCAACAATTTGTGGAAGACTGTCTTTCTTAGCACACCACAAGCACAATGCCATGATTTTTTGCATGTGGGGTCGGATGTTACAGCTGACTGTGATGCACCAGTTGCTCTGTTGGGAAAGAATGACTGTAGCCAGGTCTCAATATCTTCATCATAAAGCAGCGGATAGTGTTCAAGCTGTGATGGATATCATGGACGTGTTCAGATTTCCACATATTCTTGGCCATATTGTGTTAATAAGATCACTCAGAGGTGTTTGAGGTGTGTATCTTTTTTTTTTTTTTTTTTTGCATCCATATTCCAGGTCTGAAAATTAAACCAATGCTGAAGTGCTTGAGGTCATTCTTTATATAAACCCCCAGGGGGCAGCTGCTCAGGTTCCAAAAAGAACTCAGACAGCATAGAGGTCCATGAGAAAATGACCTTCCATCTGTCTTAATTAATGACCTCAGTAAACACTTTCCTAATGAGTTTATGGTCTCAATCACTAGTTTCAAGTCTTTTTTTAAAGACAGCGTGTGTTCATTTAGTTAATTATGGCCCCTTTTAAAGTGGAATAGGCGATAAAGCAGGGTGTCCTTTAGGGCATGGCTTCTTTGGCGATGACAAGTTTCTACCCTATGAACATCCAGCGTGCTGATTTCAGTTTAATGGTCAAAATATTCAACTTAAAGTTTTATATATGGAGTCTAAAAAAACCCAATAGTTTTTGCTTTGTTGATTTGGGCTATCTTTTATGTGTTGCTGCCTCATATTCCAAGTAAACTATGAGACCGGGATCTTATAGATATAAAATTAAATATAAAATAAATCACTACTAACAAGACATGGCAGGTGTCTGCAAATTTAAAAGTTTTCCATCCATGCATTCGTTTTCTTCTGCTTATCCTTTTTCAGGGTTACAGGGGGGGTGGAGCCTATCCCAGCTCTCATTTAATTTTGAGAGTTGCTCCTTGTTTATAAGAAGAAAAAATATATTTCTCTCAATAAATGTCACAAATTTCTACTTTCTCAATGCATTTTTTTTTCTTATTCTGATTTGAAGTGTTTAGATGCATGAACTATGCACAACTTATTCTAATGCATCTGAATACACTCTAAAGGTCATTCCAAACAGAGACCGAGCATCAATCTCTTTTTGAACACTTTCTTCCTCGCCCTCTCTCCCCCTCCTCCTGCTTCCTCTCAGCCAATTGTAATTCATCAGGCGACGGTGTCCAGAAAAACCGTGAAGTGGGTGACTGAGGATAAGAGTTTAATCCATCAAACCTCTTCCACTCCCACCTCAGCAGCTGACTCAACAGCTTCTCCTTGGGATTACAAACTCCTGAAGGGTTTGGGGGAGGGGGGGGGTTCAATGAGCACGCTTCGATCCGGCTCACCCACAGACCACAGGCTTCTCTTGGACAGACAGTCCAACCCTCAAATGACAGCCTCAGTTTCACATACTTACTATGAAGCTAAAAAGATGTGCGTTTTGTGTGGTATGAGTCAGAGTCGATGTGGTCCCGCTGTGACTTCCACCTCTGCCCCCTGAGTACATAAATAAGCGAGCCAATGACAAAATATATAGAGATCAGAGACCACAATGTGGAGGAGGTGCGGGCCTTTGCTCTCGGCTGGCTGCCTTAAAGGGGTAGGGGCCAGTTTTACAAATAGAGATCGCTTTACTTCAGAAAGAGAACAGCTCAGTGAAAAGAGTTACATAACATGGTCCGGCGCTGTCTGGCTTTTTAAAGGAATACGATGTGACTCAGGAAGAAGAAACAAAACGTACTTTCTCTAAAATGAAAAGCTGGATTAAAAAGCACCTAGATGTGCTCCTGCTCCTTCTTCCACAGTCGGCCTAACACAGTCTCACAGCTTTAATCAAAGATTCACGGTCACTGTTTCTTTTTTGTGTACAAGCACAAAGAGAATAGTTGCCATTTCAGAAAATAGTTACATATTGTATCAATTCAATCGCATTCATGGACACAGATTACAGTGTTTCTTTTTTGAGTCATCATTCGCTGAAGAGGGTAAAGTTCAAATCCCAAAGGGGAAGGATTTTTTTTGGTATTCCTTTTACAGTGTTTGGGCAGCTTTGAGCAACAGAAACGTATACATGTTCTTGTTTAAAGTAACTCTAAACAGCTGTGGCAATGTGTGGCCAGCCAACGGCAGAGTGCATGTAAGAACCTGACTACACAATCTCAAACTGCACTCTCACAAACACGCAGGCTTTGCATTTGCACAAGATGCACATGCACCTCGTCTCAAACGCTCCCTGTGCAGAGATAAACTCGTTTTAAATCCCTGTTTACATCTAGAGTCGAGCACTGTCTCTTGACATAAGCACCGCGCAGCGCCGTCGTCGCCAAACATTTTTCACAGGTGACTCTAAGCCCTGTGTGCTGGGGCTGGTGTGCTCCTGCATATGAACTCGTCATTGTCAATTTAGCACAGCCCCAGGCAATCCCATCAACATCACACAAAGGCCAGGCGTCCTTCTAGGTGTGTCAACACAGCATGGCAAGCCAAAAAGAAAAAAAAAAAAACCCCACGGTCACACTTTGTTATGTTGACCTATTATTGTAGAGAGATTAGAGACACGGTGGTAGAGATATAACTGTCGTATCCCAGTCAACAGATACAAGAAGCTGCTCCTGTACTGTAAACAAGGCAGTTAAGCCAAAGCCTAAATAGGCGGTGTTAGCGCCTGGTATTTTGCAGTCAACAGTGGCCATTTGTTCGCATGTCTGTGTGTCTGCATGTGTGTGTTAAACTTGTAAGCCAGGACAGGTTGGCGCAAGTCAGACTGTTTCATGTGAAGAGGATGATGTTTAAGGAAGAAAAGAGGAATCGAAGTGAAGAAAGAACAAAAACCAAAGGACACACGTACAGTAAGCAGAAGGGGATGGAAAAAATGCATCGTCGGCTGTCTTCGTTTGGACAAGACAAAAGAAAAACGAGAGAAATCTGGCCTGTTTGTTTTTGCGTTTTCTTCCCAAGCTGACGTCTCGCTTTGCTGGCTTTGAATCCAAGTGGTCAGACACGAGGGAAAAGAAATATGAGCAAGCTCCATCCGCTTTCATAACAAATGGATGAAAAATGCACGAGTGCCGAACAGTTCAACAGATTCTATTTGCTGTGACATTTCTTACGAACTGGACATTTCCAGAGGAAGTCTGGTCACTGTTAGGATTACTGTTCCAACACCAATCTCTCTTTTTAAACATTTAATCAGCTCAAAAGAAGAGAGCAATGTGTGTTTTCGAGAAATGCTAAGCCAGACCACAACTGCCTGGTAACAGCAGCAGCTGCTGTTATTTTCACTTCATTTCTTCTGTATTTTTGTGTATTAACTAAGTGACTGCTTTTAGAAAGTCTGTGAAAAATGTGTTTCCTTCGAGGCTGGATTACCTCCAAGATGCCTGTGCTGCATAACAGGTCCACCAAGCCTCAAACTTTATAAAAAATGCATGTTAACATTTTTGATTTGACAGCTCACTGAAAAACTGAGCTCGGTAAGACCAGATGTTCTGATTTTACTCAGTTTGAATCTACTCTAACCCCTCGACCTCCATCACAAGAGCTTTCCACAGTGCACAAACATTGCTCCCAAATGTGTCTTGACTCTAATTATGATTTGTTGCACTTAAAAAAAACGAGTCCTGCCAAATACACAAAGGAGGAGTTGATTTAAGTTTCAGAGCTGTGAAGGATTTTTAACACTTGCTGCAATGATGTTTAGTGCAGTGGGAGCAGCGGGTGATTGTTCCATTTGATTCATCTTAAATTCCAGAAAAACGGGCTTTTTGGAGCAAATCCGCAAATGAAGACAACCCGCCTTTGATCAGTGCGATGCATTTCAGCGCAGTGGCAGGCTGATGGGCAAAGCTTTGCGCTGTTTTAACGTCTGCGTACCTCTCGACCTGAAAGGAGCAAGGATGAGGGAGAGAGAAACAGCCATTTCTTTTGCCTGAAGGGCTGCATATTTCATACCATAAATGGCTCGTAAAAAAAAAATGCGGCGCTGACTTGTTTCTTCATGCCTGCTTTTTCGCCATAAAGCCAAAGGCTATGGTAGTGATTTCAGCGCAGCAAGCATGATAACCGAGATGTTACTGAGCTGTAATCACTTCCAACATGTTTTTCTTCATCCACATGCTGTCGTTTGATGATCCGTTCCTCTATAACCAAGCATTATTTTTAGTCATCCTCCTGCTCTGTCACTGTCAGCCTGTGTTGTGACTGATCTGCAGGCACATGCTCATTGTAAACATAAGCAGCTTGCTACTACAGTGAATCCCTACATGGCTCTTTGGCAGTGGATGGACATGTTCAATCAATATAATCCACTTAACCGGGATGGACAGAGATTACTTCAAGGTTAAAACAGCCTGGTATCTTGTGAATGAATTGCCACTTGATTGATGGGCCCACTGATGATATTAAAACATGTTCCATTAGTCGTGCCATTGCAGTATTTAGATGTCAGCTACCATTACAAAAAAAAAAACCGGATAAGATCTATGATTGTTTGTTTCCATGCGTATCTGACGAGTTGTTATGATCCAAATGATATTTCCTGAACACCCCCGCCCCCTGAACGGGAAGCAGGTGGACTTATCTGAGTCCAGCGGGCCACTTCACAGCGTCTGTGAATGTAAGCACGTTAATAGGCAGGAAAGGAGGTTGCGTGGAACCACAAAAACAATGGGCCTGATGTCGGTAATTGCTACTAAGCCATTATCTTGTCTGGAATGGCCCCCACTATGGGTATTGTACAGCTTCTACAGGAATTCTTAAGTGACCCACCCAGTGCCACTGTGCCAAGTTCCCCACTTCCCAGTGACGCAAGACGCAGCTGAGATGGATGTTAAGAGTCCCCACGGAGCTTTCAGTAATGGCCACACAATTACTTTGTGTTATTTTAAAGCTGAATTATTATAGGAGCGTCTCTGTAAGGGTCACTCCAGGGAAATGAGACTATGTAAACTTTTGGAAAGTCCAGACGCAAAACTATGCGCACAAATTGTCAAATAAAACAGGCCTAAGTGCCCTGGTATGAATATAAAGCAGTGCTTTATTGGTTACATTTTGAAAATATTGAAATTCAATAAATAAAAAATAAATGGCAACATGACAAAAATGTTGAACAGCAGCTCACATTAAACCAAAATCATCGTTTCACTCAGATTAACCGCTCACACCAAACCGGGGTCTCACCTGAGGCTGCGAGTCCAGACAGGACGGTGAACAAATAGAGCCCCTTTACGCACATTGGATGGACGGCAGGAAAGCGACCGGGGTTCAATCAAGCCACACTGAGGCTCCTCCGCCGATTCACAGAGACGCGAAACCCGGGCGACAAATCTGTGGAACCCCTCTGGAGAGGAGCGAAATCATGAAGCCACGGCGAGTCCTCTCCTGCTCTTTGTTTCTCTGAAGACGCGTCCCAACTCGCGGCTGCCCTCATGCATTTCATTTTAGTACCCTCCCTCCACATTTTCGGGCGGAGTAAAGTTATCCACTTTCCTCGCCGCCCTCTTTACTCCCTGTCAAATGTAAAAAACTTAAGAGTCGGAGGAGTCATGATGGTCATCAACCCGTCCTGCTGTTTGAGGCATGGTGCGCACAACCTCGACCTGGAAGACGAATCAGTTTTGTAGAGGGCATGGAAATGTCCTGCATTTTCTTCATGATGTTCTTATCTTATGTGATCTGTAATATCATTATTCAACGAAAACAGGACAAAAAAATACGCAATTTATTTATTTACATGCATGCATCCGCCCTGTTTCTTCCGCTTATATATTTTTTTATTTGATTATTTATTTTGTGTATAAAAGAGACAACCGGCGTGTGTAAGAACTCTGGATGTGAAATATCTAATTTCTCTATAGTGGAGTCATTGGCGCGGTCAAATCAAAAAAAAAAATCACATAAATTTGATCGTTTGTTTTACCCGTTCAAATAAAATATTGATATACAAGTGAATTTATGAGCATCAACTACTTTTATGTCACAAACCACTTACTCGAACTGCTCTGCCCCTTAAACTGGAGGATGTTGATGTGATGGTTCTTGTTGGCCAGCAGAGGTGTGCGCATTTTATTCACTGTGTAAAAGTGGCGATTTGCTGCCTTGAACCACTTGGGGGCAGAGCCGCACTTTGATGTATACACCCTGACTCTGTGATTGCAGTCAGAAGCCAGTAAGGGAGACTGGTTTAGCTTTTTTTTTTTTTTTAGTTTGGTTTGGGAATACCAGTTAATCAGTAAAATGACCAATGGTGGGGTGACACAGTGGTGCCTCACATGAAGGAATATGCTGGTCAGCTGGGCCTTTCTCTGTGGAGTTTCTGAGTTCAGCCTGGACCTCCATGGGTTTCCTCTGGGTCCTCTGGATTCCCCCCAACAGTCCAAGGACCTGCATGTTAGGTGACTGTGGCAGATGCTCCATTCGGATGTGAGAGTACGTAGTTGGATTCTCTGTTTTGCTCTGTGACAAACTGGTGACTTGTCCACAGTGTTCTGTGCCACTGTATAGGACGGGCCCCAGCCCCCTGCCACCATAGTTGGATAAGTTATTTAGAAATGGGTGGATGGCTATGCAGTGATACCACCTTTGGTATTTTTATTAGTACCAATAAATGGTTTGAAGACCCTTTTTTTTTACACTTACTTTTATAATACAATTTTGCAGGTGCTTGCTAAACAAATCTAGTCCGTCTGGGCTGCAGACACACGGGTGAGGTGAGCGGTGCACTTTCTAGCAGATGTGTCGCAGACAGTAACATCAACACAAATGGACGACACACCGCAGATGCTGCAAACAGAGACGGCTCTCAGCAGTCCACTCATGATCTGACACATTTGAAAACCAGGTGTAAACAGGGTCAAATTCTCCAGCTTTATTAATGACGAAACACGTTCTATGAGTGAAATCAGTCATAGTTAATAAAATCCTTTTCCAAAGCCAGGGTCTGGGTGTCTCTCGCCTGCAGACTTGATCGATTGCTGTGACAACATTTTATTATCAGCTAAAATTATAATTATAGAGGGCCATCGAATATCTGTAAGAAACTCTTATTGGTCTTTTATCAGTGACTTTTTTTTTTTTTTTTTTGGCTATTCTTGAGACAGTAAGAAATGGGGGAAGGTTTGCTACAAGTAAAAAAAACATCCCCAGTCACACAAATGAGGCACAGTTTTAGAATCGAATCCATTACGCTGACTCAAAAAATGCTTCAGATACTTGAGACAGAGAGGGGGTTTTTTTGCAACCTAAAAGCTTTTCTTATCAATGATTTTGTAATAATAGACTATAGACAATCTAACAGCAATTATCTATGAATTGCTGTTAGATTATCTACTGATTCATAAAGGTCACAGTTTAAAAAGAGCACAAATGACATCTTGGTTGTGAACTTTCACGATCAGTCTGCCGTCCTCGATCATTTATTAAAGTTGCATGTTGGCATTTTAATCGTGTAACAGGAAACTTTTGCTGCACAGAGCTAAAGAGCTGCACATCAGTGTGTCGTATGCTGCGTAAAGCAAACATCACATACTGTGAACTGCAGTGAACACAGTGAACACAGTGAGCACGGCTATTCTCACTGATCACACAAGGCGCAAAAACAGATCCACTCCAATCAAATATTCAGTCTGCTTTCAGAGTATTACTACAGTATCATACTACATTATGGAGAGTCTTGCTACAAACAAAAGAGCATGAAAATATACGTAAGACTGCAACATGAGCCACTGAGCAGCAGGATCCAAGTGTTGTGATGTTAACTTTTGTCATTTCTCGTCTTTTTAATCTGAAATGAATCAGAAAACAAACGGGAGCGTTTCTGTTCGGCGTACACCTTCAGCTTGACTTCATTTTGAGGTTAAACTGTGAATTCATCTTGAAAAAAACACTTCCTGTGGGGTGCAACGTGTGTGTGTGTGTGTGTGTGTGTGTGTGTGTGTGTGTGTGTGTGTGTGTGTGTGTGTGGATAAAGAGAGAGACACACACAGAGAGAGAGAGAGAGAGAGAGAGAACCTCCATATCTCCTTTGAAGCTTTTTGTCTTACTGAACAGCCAGCTTGGTGTAACTAGAATCTTCTTCAAGTGGAGACGTTAAAAAATTTGATATATATTTATATTTATATATAATTATTAGAAAGCTCTAGATACACGGATAAAAACAGACTGCCTGAAGAAAACACACAGCATGGGTGTCCAGACCGTGCTCAGCATCGTCCTTCTCTTCGTGGCTGCTGTGAAGGCGAGCGATGGTAAATATCTAATAGTCCTGCATTATTTTAGTTTTAATATTTTAATGTTTAAAGTCATTTAGTCTCAGTTTACTTCTGTGGATTAAAAAAAACACATTCTGTCAAAAAAATAAGACCTCTAGGAGCATTTTCAAAGAAATGTCTCCAATTTCCTGTATGTCGTGATGCACTTTGACTTCCACATATGCCTATTCAGTTGCATATACTGCGGCGTATGAACACAATTATTCTGATCATGATGGCTTTTTGTTATTGTGTTGTTTATTGTAGGATATTAAAGGAATTCTTTTTATACTAAATTAGCAAGATGTGTCGTAACGCAGGAAAAAGTGCATACGATGAGCTGAGTCTAAGGAAGGCACCCTGACTCTCAGAGAGTCCTTCTTTCTGTGTGTGAAAGTTAACGGGGAAGAAGATCTGATTACATGATAAAGCAAGTGCACTGAAGTATTTTAATATCTGTCCATGTTTTTTCAGGCAAAGTGGAATTCTGGAGGGACCAGGTCACACTGACCTGTCCAAAATCAGGGGACTTTTTTGATTCCACCGGAAAAACAGTAAACAGTACATTCACATATTCTAAGAAAGGCCGTTACTACTGTGAATTCATTGATGATAATGACAGTGGCCGTAAAATAAAATATTGGTTCCATGTGGAAGGAAGGGGTGAGTAAATTTCCCACAATGTTTAATTTGTGTTAGCTGTTCTCACTGCGCTAACACTTGTTCCACCTGTGGTCTTTTACCTGCAGCATGTGAGAACTGCTTCGAGCTCGATGCAGAACTATTACTTATGATCATCGTTGTGGACATTCTCGGGACAATAATCTTGATGATAATGATCTACAGATGCACTAAGAAGAAAAGCTCAGCTGGACCTCCTCAGCCTTCCAAAGGTAAGAATTCATTTGGACAAATGGCACACAGTTATATTAGATCAAATGTCTGTCTTGGTTGATTTAAAGGATTCACTTATACACCTTTTTGTCTCGAGTCATTCTGATGTTAGTGTGTGTTTAGTCACATTTATTCTGCCTTTATCTTCCAGCACCTCCTCGCTCGGGAGGCCGGGCTCCACCTGTCCCGTCTCCTGACTATGAGGTATGTATCGGATAATAAAAACTCTGTTTTTTCAAGCTTCAGTTTCTGCTCTGTTTTGCAGTTAAAATGTGTTGCCATCAGCATCGTCACCATTAATTTCTCCAGATCCACAAAAAACAAATTCTTCTATTAAAGCGTCATCAAAGAAATCATACCATCAAACACATAGAGGTCAAAGGGCACATAATATTTAAATGAATAGTTTGTTTTAATTTGAAATACACAGTCGCAATCGATCACGTGTCTTTTCTTTATGTATGAAGCTGCAGCCACAGTTGGGGAGCAGATGTTAACTTTAGCTTAGCAAAGAGTGGAGCCTGAGGGAAACAGTCTGCTTGTGTCCAAAGATTAAAGAAAATACTTCAACTTATTCATCAGTACGGTGAATTTCCGTGAGTTTAGATTTTTAAAACTCCAGAAAGTAAAAAAAAAAAAAGTGCAGGAAAATATGGCAATGCCAGGCTGCTGTTTTTAACTCTGTGCCAACACTGATGGAAAAAAAGATGCTTTTAGCTTTTGACAAATCTACTGCAGCATTTAACTGGACTATTAAAATATTAAAGCAATTACAGCTTTTATAACTTTGATTGGTCAGTGCTCACGGTTTGTCCGTCTTTATCCGTTTATCCGATACGGGGTCGCCGCGGCAGCAGGCTTAGCGGGGTTTTCCAAACGTCCTTTTCCCAGCAACACTTTTCAGTTCCCCCCAGGCCGGAGGAGCTATTATTATTATTATTATAATATTTTGAAAAACTCTTTAATAAAATGCTTCTACTTCCTGCACTGCTGTCATACCCAATACTCACTGAACAACACTGCGCACTTTTTGAAGAAAATCAATCAATAATGGATCAGAAATATTTTTCTCTCAATTACAGCCAGACTTGATCATTTGGAGATCTGTGTGTTGTTGGTACTTTTGTCTCATTTACCCCAATTAAACAATTAGTGTCATGAAATGGTGTATTCATTTCACAAAGCGCATGTAGGCCTGACCGCTGGCCTAACTGTAACCACTGGACTTGTTACTGATGAAAACAACATCAGGACATGTCGCTCATAAAAATAAAAATATAATCTAAGTGACAACAACTTCTACAAAGATATTTTTACCTTTGTTTGCATCAAACTCTTCCCGTTCCTAAATAATAAAACTGTTCTTAGACGCTATTGTGATTATAAATAAAGTTGGAATGATGTTTATAATCAACGGCCAGTGGGCGGAGGGCCTAACAGCACAACTGGATGATAATGGATGGGACTCATTTCTGAACAGGGTTGATTAGTTGTGTATCTACACACAACATAGACTACAGTTAAAACTTTAACACTAAAGTGAATCCAGTGTGTGATCAGGAGCAAAAGTTTAAAAAGAGGCTCCTGTCCAAATGTTTTGGACTCGCCTTTAGACACGTTTGGTCTGGGTTTTTTTGAGCGCACTCAGGAGACGTGTTAAACACAAAGGTGTTAGAGGGCAAGATTTCCACAAATCAGCTGCCCAAATATAGCCCTTCAGTCACCACATACTATGGTAATATTCATTTTCTGGCATCGCCTACTTAAAAACATTATGTAGGCAGAAGATGATTTTTTTTTTCCCACCAAAATTCCTGCATGGTGACTGAAGGGTTTATATGTGAAGGCTCTCTGTAGGGATGAAACTGCGCCGGTCCATTTTTACTGGATTAGTGGCTCTGAAGCAGTTGTTGTTCTCTTTCTGAGTGGTTTGTTAAGATCCCGCCCGTCACATTATTTATGCACGTCGGAGTATTAAAATACATTGTGTGTGTGTGTGTTTTTAAAGATCTTCCAGAAAAAAATCTCCAAACAAGCTAAATAAGAAAGGTGAACCGGGGCTATCACCAAGTTTGCTGATGCGTGCTGTGACAGTGTTTTACAGTTGCTGCTGTGTGCCTTGATCTGACCCTCCTAAAACACAACTTTGTTTTTTGTGTGTGTGTGTGTGTGTTTTCGCAGCAACTGAACCCTCAAACTCGTGCCCAGGACACTTACTCCACGGTTGTCAACAGGATGGGATAGAAGCACTTCCACTAACGACACCAAGGTCTCCGGTTATCAAAGGCTGCACGAATGAAGGAAAACATTCACAAAAATCATACAAGAGTATCAGTCGTGTTCTGAGCAGCATGCAGTGGCTTTCTCTGTTTTGAATTTGAAGGCTCGCCTAAACCAAAAAAAAAATAAAAAAATACAACAAATTTAAAACAAGTAGCTACAGTTTAGGTGAAATTTGTGTTGATATTCAAAAGTTAAAGATATTTCATTTATGCTACTCTCAGTATTTAAAAATGACACTGAAGAAAATTTTGTAAAGACTTTTGTCGGGGATTTATTGAGCGTAATCGACATGTTGTTTGTGGACGTCGTTGTCGAGCTGCGTGGGAACTGAGTCGGTGCTGATCTTCTATTAATCGATCACGATCTGCCTGTTTTCTAATGAAATGATATCAGTATTATGATGCCACGAGCGCATGAAAAGCGGCCTGCAAAAAAGTGAACAAAAAAAGTAAATATAACGTGAGCGCGGACATTTCCAGACTCAACAAGTGCAATTTGTATTTGTTAATATTAACGGCAAGTTTTGCCATTGCGTGTACCTGTGTGATAGGATGGCGCCATGAAGGCGTACATACACTGATCTAAAAAGGGCTGTTTGGGGTTTATCAAACAACAAAATGTTCATACTGATGTTGTAGATTATATTAAATGTCATCTTTCAATACTGCGAGGCATAGAAAGCACAGGTATTGGGGCTAATAATCACTGTACAGTTTATTAGATGTACACATAAATGCAATGCAGTGCAGTAGTTCTGCAATTTCGCCTTTACGCCGCCTGTAATATTCAATGTTTTGCTTTTAAATATATTTTCTTGCTGCCATCGTGAAGCTTTTATGTTAGTGGTTATTTAGTGGTAACGGTGTACTGCAGCGAATAAGAACATTAGTACTGAACTGACATTTATTTGTCAAAGATGCTGGAAGTGCATTGATCACATTAGTTTGTGCAGGTGTGCCTAATAATGTGTTGCTGGGGTATTTTGAGTGTTCTGATCTTTTAATATAAACATTGGCAGAAAGTACTGTAATTTAGAGCAATGTCTAAATACAATCATTTCAAATGGATGTCGATTTGAAATGATTGTATTGCATGTTGTGTATAATATATATATATATATATATAAATAAATAGAGTCCATGTGGCACTGTAAGCTCTGACATGTGAAAAGAGCATCAGTTGTGTAAAACGCTCCTGCACAAACCTTTGAGGTTTGCTCAGTTCTTTGCTTCTTCTTTCATTATAATATAATGTGACAAGCTTTTTCGTTACTGTAATGGACAACGTGCGTCATTAATACAATAAACCACAGTCAACGCTGCTCTCATTTACTTCTTTGTTCATGGTTGAAAACAGTACTGGGATGGTTCAACAGCTAGAACTGTAAGCGTTTCATGAAGCTGCCTCAAAGCCACAGCTCATATCCGTAGCACCCCCCCCTTCATCAAGCACACAGTCATCACCAATATGTCTTCATCACTCGTTGTCGCTCCGGTGACGGTCATACGTCTCTGGAAACATCTGATAATGTGAAACATTTCTCAGTGCATAAACATATATTTGATTGTGTTAAACGCACAGTGGAAACGTTGCGTCACGTCATGTTTTGAAGCTTCAGTGTGTGTGTGCGTGTTTTTTTCCCAGCAGTGACTGAGCACAGCTGTACCGGTGGAAACAAAAGTAGGGAAACACAATGTAAGGTTTCTTCTCCGTGCAGACTATTAGTGATTGATAAATCTGTTACACTGTATGCATCTCAGAAGAGTAGTGTTTAGTGGAAACACTCCCACTCCTACTGCTCAGTTATCTTCATTTACATCTGCTGTATATTTGTGAGAGAAAGAAGCAAAGAGAACAAGAGGGGGATGTGTTCTTCTGTCTGTGTTAAGTCAAACCCACACACAGACCTACATCTGCTCATCTGTTAGTTTGAGGGAGCGCCCGTGCACAGGCGCACACGCTCGTATTGGGTGAGCACGTGCACGTGCTTGAAGGTGTGTGCGCATGCCCTGAGTCAGAAGTTTTGTGTGTGTGTGTGTGTGTGTGTGTGTGTGTGTGTGTGTGTGTGTGTGTGTGTGTGTGTGTGTGTGTGTGT